>CM053027.1:32626444-33158944 GCA_028564925.1 Lithobates sylvaticus
ATATTTATCTATTTTTGCTGCATAGTTTCTTGAATTAGTGTACCATTTATTATTATTTCTATTACATATACACAGGGCATCCCATGATGGGAATCGTTGTGTTTTCAGATGTAGGGGCAACAGATGCATAAATACAGAGTTTGCAGAGAATAGCCAGCCAGGAATAAAGCTACAGAAGACATCAACAGAATGTAAGAGGGAAATGGTAGACATTGCACACAATGTAGGAGACAAATCTAGCCATTTATAGACCAAGCTCAATACAGCACAATAGAGAAACCAGTAGTGGAGAACCCTCCGTTCATCTCTCTGTGTTATTGTCAGAGATATAAGCCATGCCTAGACCAGAAAGGTCATGTGACCTGAGACCTCTGTAGAGTGAGGTGAGCCTGGTATAGATGGTGAAAAATGTATCCACCTTTTCCTATTTCCCATGAAAGGGATCTCTCTGTATACAACACAATTCACGGGTCTCTCTGTATGCAGCACAATGCATGGGTCTCTCTGTATATAGCACAATGCATGGGTCTCTCTGTATACAGCACAATGCATGGGTCTCTCTGTATGCAGCACAATTAATTAATCTTCCTGTATACAGTACAGTATATGGATATCTTTACAACACAGTACAGTGCAGTCATCTCTCTATATACAATGCATGGCTCTTGTGACAGACCTAGCCGAGACACAGGCTTTTTGAGAGGACTACATGCAAGCCTCTTGCCAACTGATTATGGGCCCTGGCATTTGGGGGAACAGCGCTCTTTTTGGGCTGCAAGCCTGGGACCCCTGAGCTGGTGTTACTTGGGTTCAGGTCCATGCTGGCCCCCCAATACACATAGAATCTGTATGTGTATTTGGCATATTAGCAAGAGACGCTAATGTCATGACTCATGAACTCCAGCCACCTGTCTGTTATGTAATTGAGTATAGTCTGGCTTGTAGAAGTGTTTCACCTATTGTTGTGTGTGCTAATTAACCCTGCAATTGAATGAAGGAGCCCAGTGTTGATTAAGATAATTAGCTCATGCTAATTAGGTTAGGCTTGAGTCATCTGTCAACTGTATATAAGTGTGACATGTCAAATAAAGATTGATTCCTGATGTACCCTACACTGGTGTTGTCTGGTGACTGGGTAAGCTAAGGGGGTCTTGGATTGTGTGGTACCGGACAGAGGAAGCAGTTACGGCGGACATCTTGGGTACGAGGTCCGTCACAATTGGCTGGCAGCGGTGGGATCGTGCTTCCTTGTCGTGAACACATCCAAACCATCACCTGGATCCAAGGCCCGGATAGCAGAGGTACAGATACGTCATCATGGAAGAGGAATTTGGAAGGAGGTTGCGAGAGATATGCGGATACAGCACAGAGGACCAGTATCGGTGCAGGTCCTGCTGGGATGGTATGATTCTGTTCGCCTACAACTCTGGAAAGAAGCGCTAGCCTGTGAGCAGCGACACCAGGGAAAAGTTCTCCCCTCCATCCATGTAAGGTACTGGTCGCAGTATGAAGTACGAATGCTGTTATTGGGGGAACAACCGAAGCAGGAGTGGACAGCTGAGTTAAGCAGGCTGATCCGGGCAGAAATGCGTTTGGACGAGAGCTACAGAGCCCTCCGGTGGTATGTAGCCCAAGTGTGCCCGTGGACAGCGGATGACAGGCCCACGGAAGGCTTTGATTATAATGGCCTGGGATTGTTGTACTGGAGGCTGTCCGAGGACCCCGACTTTGGGAGTGATCTGGAGTGGCGTTTGGAGGAAATAATGGAGCACAGAGAGCAAAGATTGAACATCTCGGAAGTGCTCTGGGCACAGGAAGATTTGGAGTTCCTGGCCGCTCAGGAATGGAAGCTTGAGATCGCCTACATACAGCTGCTAGACACTGCTCAGCAGCAGGGTGGGGCTCTCTTTGCCTGGGACTATGAGGAAATACCAGCAGACAGCTCTGAAATCCTGGCTGAAGAGTCGGCGATGTGGCATAGTAACAGAGTGCTTTGCCCACCTGCCCCCGCAGCTATGGACGCGGAGGTCTTATGGCGGATGCAGGAAGTGCTGACAACAGGGCAGAGCTCTGCTAACCTGTGCCCAGCACCGATGGCATCTTCTAGGTTCCACGGACAGGTGGTGAACCTCTATCCCCAGCCATCAGTTGTAGAGACTGGGGATTTAATAGACTTTTCTGCTGAGGAAAAACAACCTCATGAGCCTCCATCAGAAGAGCTGGTATTAGGGCCAAACGTCACTGAGCTCTGCCCAGCACCAACGGCAGTATCCGTGGAGTTACAAGGAACTTCTCCAGCTGAAGCGCAGGTCACCGGACAGAGGGTCCAAGACCTCTGCCCCACACCGGTGGCAGTTATGGAAGCTCAGGGTGAGAAGGTGGCAATCACTTCCCAGCAGCAGATACAGGGGGAGAAGGGAGAGGAGGTGCTTGTCGTCCCTCCCCAACAGTTGGCCAGGGTGGAGAAAGCGATCTTTCCTCCCCAGCAAAGATTTGTGCACCTGGGAGACAGTACCAGAGACATGTTGTCCCAGCAGCCAGATGAGGGAATGGAAAAGGAAGCAGCCGGCTCCCCTTCCCAATGGCAGCTACACAATTTGGGAGTGGAGGAAGCCAGCCTCCTGCCCCAACGGTTAACCAGAGCGGAGGGTGTGGGGTCCCCAGCAGAAGTGCTGGCAACAGGGCAGAGTGCTACCCACCTCTGTCCAGCACCAGCAACAGCTGCGGAGTTCCAGGGAGCTGGGGCAGTCGGCCTCTCTCCCCAACAGTTAGCTGGAGGAGATGATGTAGGGAAGCTCCTACGCCCAGCTGAACTGCTGGCAACGGAACAGAGCGCTGCTGGCCTCTGCCCACAACTAACAGAGGGCAAATTTCCTGTAAAGGGGGATGGGACTGCAGTCCCCACCTGTATACCCCAGGGATGCTGGGCTGTCGGCCCAGATCCCCAACAGCATGATGGAGTGATCCCAGTCACCCTGTCTTCTCTCCAGCGGCTGAAAAGACTCCAGGGAGAAGGGCCAGTCCAGGCCTCTCCCCAGCGGCGGATATGTTCTATGAGAGAGGCAGAAGTTGGCTGGGTGAGTCGTGCTCTGTTTGGAACAATTTGTTTGGGGTACTGTGTGGGTACAGGCATTAGAGGACTGGAACCACTGACTAACTTCGGAGTCAACCCGTCTGGGGTCTCCTCCTGTGTTAGTCTCCTGCCAAAAGGGGAGAAATGTGACAGACCTAGCCGAGACACAGGCTTTTTGAGAGGACTACATGCAAGCCTCTTGCCAACTGATTACGGGCCCTGGCATTTGGGGGAACAGCGCTCTTTTTGGGCTGCAAGCCTGGGACCCCTGAGCTGGTGTTACTTGGGTTCAGGTCCATGCTGGCCCCCCAATACACAAAGAATCTGTATGTGTATTTGGCATATTAGCAAGAGACGCTAATGTCATGACTCATGAACTCCAGCCACCTGTCTGTTATGTAATTGAGTATAGTCTGGCTTGTAGAAGTGTTTCACCTATTGTTGTGTGTGCTAATTAACCCTGCAATTGAATGAAGGAGCCCAGTGTTGATTAAGATAATTAGCTCATGCTAATTAGGTTAGGCTTGAGTCATCTGTCAACTGTATATAAGTGTGACATGTCAAATAAAGATTGATTCCTGATGTACCCTACACTGGTGTTGTCTGGTGACTGGGTAAGCTAAGGGGGTCTTGGATTGTGTGGTACCGGACAGAGGAAGCAGTTACGGCGGACATCTTGGGTACGAGGTCCGTCACAGCTCTCTATATACACCCCCTATAGCTGGTGGTATTCTGCATTGTGTCTGTATTGATGGGATTTGTAGTCCTCTTTGAGGTTTCTTTTTCCACCTCGTTAAATACACACAGTTTCCTGCTAAATCTCAGTATATAAACAAGAAGAAATAAAACGTTCCAAATTGTACTCCACCAATGGGATTTTAGGGTTAGTCACTTCTTGATTTCTAACTCTCTGAACTCCATATCAGATCTCATGGATACCACTCACCTCTCTGCACACCACCAATTAAAGAAGAACCTTACACACAGCAGGGAGCAATGATGAAAATTCAGTCACTGCCCCCTGTGGTGGGATGACTATTACACAACATAACTGAACCAGAACTTGCAGCAGACTTGCAAAATGTTTGCAAAGAAAGGTGATCTGTTCTCTTAATAAAAATAAATAAAAAAGAAATAAAAAACAAAAGAAAGGTGATCTGGAGTCATACAATGCAGACTTGCTCCAATTGTGCAACAAACTTGTGAAGCCTGGCAAGTCTAGCAAGAGCTTAGCAAGTCATTTTCAAACTTGCAGCACAATTACTTGCTGTCTGGGACAAACTATGGGGTATAATAGGGGCTGTAAGGATAGCCTGGGCAGTGGTTGGGTCTTTGGAGGAAGAGAATATGGTAGTTATTTGCATATATAACATGGTTGGTACCCATCTGTGGGATGGGGGTTAACATGGTTGGTACCCATCTGGGGGATGGGGGTTAACATGGTTGGTACCCATCTGTGGGATGGGGGTTGACATGGTTGGTACCCATCTGTGGGATGGGGGTTAACATGGTTGGTACCCATCTGTGGGATGGGGTTAACATGGTTGGTACCCATCTGTGGATGGGGGTTATCAGGTACCTTCCGGTTAACGAGGGGTTAACCAGGAATGTGTTAAAGGTAGGTCACTGCGAAGGTTGAGTACTGTCTTCGGGTCTGGGGGCTTGCGACCGGAGGCCTAAAGTTTAAAGGAGTTTGGCCCAGTGACCAGTGGGGTGGGTTTCCCCGAAAAGACCCCAAAAGTACATAAAGTTGGTTAAGAGTTATTTAAAATGTTTTTTATTTAATTTTAAGGTAATTGTTAATAAAAGGCCATTAAGGCCATTTACTCCAAAATCTTGTCATGTCATTTGTGAGGGGATTTGGAGGGGTTAGATATTATGTTTAATGGATGGCTTAAGGGACTGTGGGTTAGGTCCGTCATGTCGTAAAAGGGACACATAAAAGTGTAAAACATAACACTGTAAATTGCAAAGGTATTTTTATGTGAACAATATAGCACTGTTTCTATTTGCAATAAGTAACCTTCTAGCAGTAAAGAGAGATGTAAAGCATCCAAAATTACATAAACTGTGCCAAACCCTATTTCGGTCACAGTAACCTATGTGAACAGGACAGCAGAAAGGTAGGGAACTGACACTTAAAGTGGTTGTAAACCCACGAACAAAACAAATAAACAAAAAAAAAAAAACCTGCAAGACAAAAGCATAATGAGCTAGTATGCATAGCATACTAGCTCATTATGTATTACTTACCTTAGATCGAAGCTCCCGCAGCGGTCCTCGTTCACCTTTCCGGCCGGCAACATCACTCCCGGAGTTACTTCCGGCTATTGGGGGCTCTGGCGCTGTGATTGGCCGTAGCCGCGATGACATCATGCGCATTGGAGCCGCGGGTAACGACACAGTCTAACTCACGTGCTGTTGCTTCAGTGCGCATGTGCCGATGACGATGGCACATTCAGATACAGGGGATATCTCCTAAACCGTTCAGGTTTAGGAGATATCTGGGGTAGCTACAGGTAAGCCTTATTATAGGCTTACTTATAGCAAAAAGTGGTTGTAAAGGGTTTGCAACTACTTTAAGCCTCGTACACACGGTACGATTGTAGGTCATCCAAGCGTTTCATTTTTGTCAAAAGGGCGTGTGCCCAGGATCTTGTCTTGCATACTAACGGTACACAATTGTCGTGCCACAAACAGAACGTATTGACGTACTACGAGGAATTTCAGCTCTTGAGCACCACTCTTTGGGCCCCTTCTGCTAATTTCGTGTTTGGTGAGCATTGATTCTGCGTGTTTGTACTTTCGACTTTTGTGTGACGGATTTGTGTACTGACCATACGAAAATCAGACGTGGAGCCGTTGTCCGCCAAAAATTCACTAGCCTGCCATCCAACATTTGTTGGCCGAAAATTGGAAAACATTTGTCTAAAGGAGCATACTAACGATAAGAATTTAGGACAACAGTCTGTCAACAGACAATCCCCTTCCAACAATCGAACCGTGTGTACGAGGCTTTAAGCCTTGTACACACGGTACGAAAATCAGAAGGGAATTGTCCGTTGACAGACTGTTGTTCGAAATTCTTACCGTTATGGTAAGATCAGACTTTCCGACAACAAAACCGTGGATTTTTGTTCGAAGGATGTTGGCTCCAACTTGACTTGCATACACACGGTCACACAAATGTTGGCCAACAATTACGAACGTAGTGACGTACTAGACGTATGTGATATCTCCATTACGAATGCTAGTTTTACAAGACCGAGTGCTAGTTTAAATCAGCTAAATCCATTTCATATACATCAAAACAAAATTTTAGCTTAGAGTTGGCTTCTTTAGAACGCAAGGGTTCTACTCTACAGCATGTTGGCAGGGAACAGACTTTTCTAGTTGGATTGTTACTGCTTTCTAAAGAAAATCAATGATAATTATGCATCTTCTTATTTTGATGCATCTGGGATGTACTTAGGTGATTTGAACCGCTAGTTCAATTGTATTCAAATCGCTTCACTTTTTCCTCATTTTGATTTTGCTACAGCCTTATTCCAAAATGGATTAAATTCATTATTTTCCTCAAAATTCTACAAACAATACCCCATAATGACAATGTGAAAGAAGTTTGGTTGAATTCTTTGCAAACATTTAAAAAAGAAAATCCCATGTACATAGGTATTTACAGCCTTTGCTATGACACTCATCAATTGAGTTCAGGTGTATCCTGTTTCCACTGATCATCCTTGAGATGTTTCTACAACTTGTTTGGAGTCCACCTGTGGTAAATCCAGTTGATTGGACATGATTCGGAAAGGCACACACCTGTCTATATAAGGTCCCATAGTTAAAAGTGCACATGTTTGGTACCTATCTACTCGGTGTAACATCATATTTTATATTTTACTAAAAATTGGGTTGTATATTGTGATTTTTTTTTTGCATTAAAAAGTAAAAAAGTGTTTTGTTTCACAAAAACTGCTGCACAACTACCTTTTGCCATAAAAAATTCCAAAACCCACCAATTTATTCTCTAGGGCAGGGGTGCCCAACCTTTTTAAGAGTGAGGGCCACTTAAGCAACTTGGTAACCAGTCATGAGCCACAATGAGCGGAGTGGGCGAATGACAGGTCACGGCTACTCTATAGGCCCTCCAATCCGTTCAACGCAGATTTTTTTATTTTTTTTTCAGAGGATCAGAGGCAGGCGAGAGTAAACGGACACAAGTCTGTTTACATCTGCCGCTCTGTAGAAGTGAATTGAGGGTCTGATTGGGTAGGGCCAATCGTGTGAAAAGGGCCTAAGACTTTCATACTGATGTGCTGCGGTTTACCCACACCACGGGTGCAGCTTAGTGCACCTGTGTCTATCCTGCGGGTTAACTGAACTTTGCCATAGACTCTGCCTGTGGCAAAAGCCGGTGCTGTACAGGAAGCATTGGCTTATGGGGCTCTGCTCTGCAGCCGCTTTCTTCCTCTACCACCAGCTTCATTCACAACACTGCTGTGGTATGATGGATCAGCAACCTGCGATCTGGGCTTGCTAACCCGTCATTCCAGAGCAGGAGGTCGCGGGCCACATCAGAGGGCTCCGCGGGCCACATGTGGCCCCCGGGCCACTGGTTGGCCACCCCTGCTCTAGGGCCTCTGCTTTAAAAAAAACATATTTCGTATTTGGGGGTTCTGAGACATTTTCTAGCAATAAATACTGATTTTTAAATGTAAAAAGTGCCAGAAATGTCCTGGAGCTGAAGTGGTTAAGGCTTGCCTGGCCCAGGACATGGTGCTGCCCACTTCATGCTGACATGAGGCTTTGAGGACTGTGTTAAGAAGCTGCTGCTAGGGGAATAGTATCCTCATGTTTAGTGCCCTGGAGTGTCCCACAGCTTCCAAAACCCCAACCAAGTTGATATGCAATAAACTTTTAAAAAAGGCAACCCCTAGACTGTTTTTGTGAGATAAAGGAGTGAAAGTTGCTGTTTGCCTGGCTGTTGCTGCACTAGCGGGAAGAGAACCTGGGACAAACCAGCAACTCTTTTGGGGTCAACGCTACCCATACTTCACCTTCCACTGTTTCTTTGGAGGACTGTGTGTTGTGCATGTGAGTAGCCTATACTTTTCATTACATGTTTTATGATTGCACTTTTTTTTTTCCGTTCCCCTATGAGTTCTTTTGTAATGAATCATTGCTAACTTCCGTGGTAAGATGTGCCCTGTTCACAGCTGTATAGATAAATATAATGTATGAGCAGAAGGAAAACATCTGTTATTTTTTTATTTTTCTCCTAGAAGTGAAGAAGAGTAGTTACACTTTAAAATCTCCAATCAATTATAATTTTTCAGGTCATAAAGGTTCCTAAATTCCCCTAAATACATGTATTCATTTCCCATATTCCTAGCAGGTTTCAATGCAAGAAGAAACAAAGGAACATTGTTAAATAATAAAATACCTCGTGACCGCCCTTTTCATAATTATCATCATATGATATACTGTGGAACTTGGTAAAAAAAGAGGCAGGGCTGAATATCCCATAATAACCTTTGGGTCCACTACCTAGGGTAGCAAGTTAGAGGGGGAAACAAGCTCCCAGTGTGCAAATTATTATGTTTTTTGCTTATTTTGTTTCCAATTTCTGGCACCTTTTTGGAGATTTGTTACTAAATTATGTGTAGCACCCAAGTAGATAGGTGCTAGGTTAGGTCAATTTTGGTACTGGCTCACTGTAATCAGTTGAGCTGCATGTGATTGTTTTAGTCTGTTCTGTGGTTCACTGCCGGCAGGGTTGGCTGCTTCCCCTTGTCTATATGGAACGGTTCTGGAAGATAGTGGGCCCTGGCCAATCCATGGAAAGAGGTACCCAGATAGTGGCTGGGAGGAAGCATAAATACTCTGAGACCTAGTAGAAAAAAATAGCTGCACACCAATATCCGCCCAACAGGTTTATTGAAAGACTGCCGCCACCAGGACTATGACAAAGGACCAGTCCAAAAGGTTTATTGAAAGACTGCCACCAGGACTATGACAATGGACCAGTCCAAAAGATTTATTGAAAGACTGCTACCAGGACTATGACAATGGACCAGTCCAACAGGTTTATTGAAAGACTGCCACCAGGACTATGACAATGGGTGACCCCTTGGTCCGTTGTCATAGTCCTGGTGGCAGACTTTCAATAAACCTGTTGGACGGATGTTGGTGTGCAGCTATTTTTTCTACTTGGTCTACATGTTCATGGTTGCGAGCCGGAGCTAGCACCCAGCCCTTCCTCTTTGGTGTATTATCATACTCACTTGGAGCAGCGATCCGTTTCATTGTTCCTGTGTGCCTAAATACTCTGAGACTGGGAGCAGAGGGGCCTTCTATTCCCAGAGGAGGTGAGCCTAGTATAGGGGGCTGCTGCTCCAGGCAGACTTGCCATGTTCATCGAGGTCCCAGCTAGGCTAGCCGGAGACCCTATTCTGCTAACCGTTGCAAGAGCTGGCTGGGGGACTTTCTGGGGTTCTGTTCTGGTATCACTGGAGAGGTGTCTCGCAGATATTGGAAGGAGGCATCCAAATATCCAAGGACATTAGTGAGTACAGGAGAGAGAGAGAGAGATACCTGAGACCTAGGGATGAGCTTCGAGTTCGAGTCGAACTCATGTTCGACTCAAACATTGCCTGTTCGTCTGTTCAGCGAACAGCGAACAATTTGGGGTGTTCGCGGCAAATTCGAAAAGCCACGAGCACCCTGTAAAAGTCTATGGGAGAAATCTCAAGTGCTAATTTTAAAAGCCTATATGCAAGTTATTGTCATAAAAAGTGTCTGGGGACCTGGGTCCTGCCCCAGGGGACATGTATCAATGCAAATTTTTTTTTAAAAACGGATGTTTTTTTCAGGAGCAGTGATTTTAATAATGCTTAAAGTGAAACAATAAAAGTGTAATATTCCTTAAAATTTCATACCTGGGGGGTGTCTATAGTATGCCTGTGAAGGGGCGCATGTTTCCCATGCTTAGAACTGTCCCTGCACAAGTGTCATTTTTGCAGGAAAAAAAGCTATTTAAAATCACTCGCGGCTAATGAATTGCTGGCTCCCGTAATACAGAGAACAGTCATTCATTGAAAGTCATTGATAAAAAAAAAAGTCATTGATAAAAATAAAAAAATAAATAAATAAAAAAGCGTGGGGGTTCCCCCTTCATGTCTGCTATGGATATTAAGGGGAACCCCGCTTCAAATTAAAAAAAAAATGGATTTTAAGGGGAACCCCGGCCAAAAAAAAAAAATGGCGTGGGGTCCCCCTCAAAATCCATACCAGACCCTTATCCGATCACTTAATTTGGGTACAGTGTTCCAAGATAACCCAATTGCCAGTTAAAGTAGCACAGTGCTAAATAGCAAAAAAGACCTGGTAATGAGGGGGGTAAAACCTTTCGGAGCTCAGGTGGTTAAATAGATAGATCAGGGTTTGATCTAGGTCAGGCCCCATTCAGATTTTGCATATTGGGAACAGGTGCTAGGATTAGTGTAGAATTGTTTTTGGTTTCTCTGCGAGACAGCTAGGTAAATGTATTTGCTGTCTGCTTAACAGAGAGCTGTGATCGGCTAGTGTAGTCTACTCAGTGTGCTCTGGTGCTGCTCATGCTGTCTTGAAGTTTCCCTGTCTCCAAACAACTAAGAAAAGTGTGGATAATAGGCAGAAACCATGCAGATGGGAGCATTGTGGCAAAAGTGGAAGAAGAGTAGAAAAAGTGCCCATCGTTTGTTTCAGTGAGAGTAATTGCACCGCATTATTGGTGTAAGTGGGAGGAGATGTGTCCCATCATTGATGTCATTGTGCCCCATTGTTGGTGTCATTGAGAGGAAATGTGCCCCCTTCATTGGTGTCAGCGGGGGGAATTATGCCCCATTGCTGGTATCAGTGAATGAAATAAGTAGGCAACCCCCCATAAAAACTGAGGTGATCCACAGACCAGATCTGCTACGGCAATGCTGACACAAGCATGTTCCTTTTGTACTCACCCTGCACCTTAGCGTGTGTCTAAATTTATCTTTCCTGGGTCATAACTAACCTGGGACAATTGTTAGATGTTCAATGGGTCTCCCCCTTATGTTTTAAGCCCCATACACACGCTCGGATTATCCGAGGACCAGGTCCGTCGGATCATGTCCGTCGTACTTTGTCCGATGTTGGTTTTGCGTACACACGGTCGGACAAAGTTGTCGGAAAATCCGATCATTCTGAACGTGGTGACGTTTGTTGCCTACGACGGGACTACGTAGAGGCTAGTAGCCAATAGCTTTGGTCTTGTAATGTGATCTGAGCATGCGTAGCACTTTGTCCGTCGGAATTCGCTACACACGATCGGATTTGGTGTGATCGGACTTTGTTGTCCAAAAATCTATCCAGCAGGAGATAGGACTTTGTCCGTCGGACAATCCGATGGAAACTGTCCGATGGTGCCTACACACGGTCGGAATTTCCGACAACATTGTCCGATAGGACAGAATCCATCGGAAAATCCGACCGTGTGTATGGGGCTTTAGAGTTGCTGTTGTACCCTACTGTTGTAACCTGGTGTCACACACGCCTAGGACTATAGTTATGGGGCTGGGAAAGTCTTTTGCTATCGGGCCTCTATGTCCCTTTTGGCTCCTACTAGTAGTTTTCTGCAGTGGCGCATGCTGGGAGGGGTTATTAAGGCTCAGGGAGTGGCCTGGTGATCTCGCACTCCGACAGGCCGAGGCCTGGGGAGGATGTGCTCAGAGTTTGTGCTGTGTAGGCCTAAAATCTATAAGCCTAAGGTAAATCCAGCTGAGTGGCCCTGCCTGATCGAGGAGGGCGCATATGATGTAGAAGAGCCTGATGGATGTCTGCTGAAGACTAATAGTTGCTGCTCTTAGAGAGTCCAGGCCCTTGTTTAGCCCAATGGATGTCTGCTGTAGGGGGACTGAGTGTCTGCTCTTGGAGAGTCCTGGCATTACTTTGAAGCAATGGAGTCTGGAAGCCTGTAGGCCTGAGGTCTCCAAACTACGGCCCTACAGTTGTTCAGGAACTACAATTCCCATCATGCCTAGTCATGTCTGCGAATGTCAGAGTTATACAATGCCTTATGGGACGTGTAGCTCCACAACAGATGGATGGCCGTAGTTTGGAGATCTCTTCTGTAGGCTATTGGAGACCTAACCCTAGTCCTCTTTCCCTGTGAGCTGGAGCAATAAAACCTAAAAAAATCCTAAAGTGACTGGCGCCATTCCTTGTCATGTCATGTAACGCTCTCCACTGTGGTTGTGGATCCACCCTGAGATAAAGACTAGCCTTCTCCTATGCAGGAGGGGTGCTATACTTTAAAACATTACAAAGTGGGTGGTAACCAGACCAGTCACCCCGGTTAAGGAAAAGAAGCAGCAGACACTGGTCATCATTATGAGACACCACTACCCTGGAGGTCTGAGCATAGACATATTTTAGAAAGCAGTATTCAGAATATACTGCAAAAAAAAAACTGACACAACATTGTGTTAAGACCATAGTTTTCCATTTGAAATATACAATATATTACTGCTGATTTCCATTTGCATCCAAAGTCCCAGTGAAGTGTCATATCTATTTATCCATTTCCCTTTATTTTATTTTATTTATTCCATTTATTTATTTCCCCTTTACCCGTGACTGATTTCTACAATATTTTAAAATACCTTAATCTCTCAGTCAAATTGCTGCTTCCAGGTCTCACAATGCTGTGCTCTGTGCTGGCAGAGCTCAGTGACAGCCACACCCCCTCAACACAAGTGTGCTCACACAGACTTGTATGGCAGAGACCCAGAGGGGGTGTGGCTTATCAGTTCTGTTACTGAGTGCTGATTGCAGTGTGCAATGGGTCCAACTCTGGTGCTTATTGGTCTGAACAATCCAATACTCGAGTATAAGCCGAGATTTTCAGCCCTTTTTTCAGGGCTGAAAGTCCCCTTCTCGGCTTATACTCGAGTCAGTGCCATCTGCCTACATGAACAGCTTGTCATGCAGACAGACGGCAGTGTTCAAAAGCCGCGCCGCCTCCTCCCGCCCGTCCGTGATAGGCGGACACTAATTTTCCCAGCAGTACAGTGTTCCGCCTATCACGGACGTCCTGTCATTCTCATCTCATGGACGAGGATGAGAGGATGTCCGTGACAGGAACACTGCACACTGACTGCTGGGAAAACCGAGTGTTCCTCCTATCACGGACGAGGAGGAGGAGGAGGCGCGGCTTTCAAACGTAATGGCGCCGTACACGCTGATCGCCAGGATCAGCAATGGGGGGGACACCGGACACCGGACACGGGACACGGGACAGCGGACACCGGACACCGAACAGCCAGCGACAGCCAGCAATCTGACACAGGTGGCAGATCGGCAGGAAACAGATCGATCGGCACAGGTAGGCTGCACTGGGGACACGGGGGTTTGTATAGGACACAGGGGACATGCAGATGGGCATTTGCTGACCCTTTTTTCCACTTACAGTAGCTGCTCCATTTCCCCCCTCGGCTTATACACGGGTCATTAACTTTTCCCAGTTTTTTTGTGGTAAATCAGGGGCCTCGGCTTATATTCGGGACGGCCTATACTCGAGTATATACGGTACTTAGAATCCCTGCAAAACTGCTGTTAATGAAAGGTGGAGGTAAGACAATGCAAATGAAGATTTTAAGTACAATGTTTGTCTGACTGACGATCTACAGTCATGGCCGAAATTGTTGGCACCCCTTAAATTTTTCCAGAAAATCAAGTATTTCTCACAGAAAAGTACTGTATTGCAGTAACACATGTTTTGCTAAACACATGTTTATTCCCTTTGTGTGTATTGGAACAAAACAAAAAAAGGGAGGGAAAAAAAAGCAAATTGAACATAATGTCACACAAAACTCCAAAAACGTAATATTTGGTTTCACACCCCTTGGAAAAAATAACTGAAATCAGTCGCTTCCTATAACAATCAATAAGCTTCTTATGCCCCGTACACACGGTCGGAAATTCCGACGGAAAATGTCCGATCGGACAATGTTGTTGGAAAATCCGACCGTGTGTGGGCTCCATCGGACTTTTTCCGTCGGAATTAATTTGAGATCCTGCTCTCAAATTTTCCGACAACAAAATCCGATCAGACTTTTTCCAATCGTGTGTAGGGAATTCCGACGGACAAAGTGCCACGCATGCTCAGATCAAATTACGAGACCAAAGCTATTGGCTACTAGCCTCTACATAGTTCCGTCGTACGCAACGAACGTCACCACGTTCAGAATGATCGGATTTTCCGACAACTTTGTCCGACCGTGTGTATGCAACTCCAGTGTCGGACAAAATCCGTCGGAAAAAATCCGACGGATTTTGTGGTCGGAATTTCGACCGTGTCTACGGGGCATTACACCTCTCACCCGGAATTTTGGACCACTCTCCCTTTGCAAACTGCTCCAGGTCTCTCTTATTGGAAGGGCGCCTTTTCCCAACAGCAATTTTAAGATCTCTTCTTAGGCTTTCAATGGGATTTAGATCTGGACTCATTGCTGGCCACTTTAGAACTCTCCAGCGCTTTGTTGCCATCCATTTCTGGGTGCTTTTTGATGTATGTTTGGGGTCATTATCCTGCTGGAAGACCCAATATCTCGGACGCAAACCCAGCTTTCTGGCACTGGGCTCTACAGTGCGACCCAAAATCCTTTGGTAACCCTCAGATTTCATGATGCCTTGCACATATTCAAGGCACCCAGTGCCAGAAGCAGCAAAACAACCCCAAAACATCGTTGAACCTCCACCATATCTCACTGTAGGTACTGTGTTCTTTTCTTTGTAGGCCTCATTCCGTTTTCGGTAAACAGTAAAATGATGTGCTTTACCAAATGCTCTATCTTGGTCTCATCTGTCCACAAGACGTTTTTCCAAAAGGATTTTGGCTTACTCAGGTACATTTTGGCAAACTGTAGTCTTGCTTTTTTATGTGTCTGTGTCAGCAGTGGGGTCCTCCTGGGTCTCCTGCCATAGCGTTTCATTTCATTTAAATGTCGACGGATAGTTCACACTGACACTGATGGTCCCTGAGCCTGCAGGACAGCTTGAATTTCTTTGAAACTTATTTGGAGCTGCTTATCCATCATCTGGACTATCCTGCGTTGCAACCTTTCATAAATTTTTCTCTTCCGTCCACGCCCGGAGAGATTAGCTACAGTGCCAGGGGTTGCAAACTTCTTGATAAGGTTGCGCACTGTGGACAAAGGCAAATCTAGATCTCTGGAGATGGACTTGTAACCTTGAGATTGTTGATGTTTTTCCACAATTTTGATTCTCCTCTTTCTGTTGTCCATGCTTAGTGTGGCACACACAGACAGACAATGCAAAGACTAATGGCCCGTACACACGATCTGAATATCGTACGAAAACGGTCATCCGAGGGAGGATCGTACGATTTTCGGATCGTGTGTACACTACTTTTGACAGCCGATCACGACCGTTCATCTGATATTATTCGATCGGACATGCACGGAAATTTTCCTCGTACGATTCCAGATCGTACGATTTTCGTTTAGTCAGTATAGTTGTCGTCCGAAAATACAATACAAATACATTACAACACATGACATCACTTCCGATTTTTTTTCCTATCGTACGAGAATTTTCGTGACTTTATTAGCTATTCAATTCCTACTTGCGATTATTAACCGAAAAACAGTCGTACGATATTCGGATCGTGTGTACGGGGCATTAGTGAACTTCTCTCCTTTTTATCTGCTTTCAGGTGTGCTTTTTATATTGCCCACACCTGTTACTTGTCCCAGGTGAGTTTAAAGGAGCATCACATATTTATCCACAATTTTGAAAGTGTGCCAAGAATTTTGACTAGCAAATTTTGGAATTTTGTGTGACATTATGTCCAATTAGCTTTTTTTTCCTCCCTTTTTTTGTTTTGTTCCAATACACACAAAGGGAATAAACATGTGTATAGCAAAACATGTGTAACTGCAATACAGTACTTTTCTGTGAGAAATACTTTTTTTTTCTAGAAAAAATCTGGGGTGCCAACAATTTTGGCCATGACTGTATTTAATTGACTTCAGTGGAGCCATATTGCAATCTAAATGGTTTACTTCCCAAAATGAAAATACTCCCAGGTCACAAAGTTCGATTCAATATAGACATGTGCAATTCGTTTAGTTTTTTTTCGTTATTTTCGTTCATTCGTTATCGTACGAATGAACGAACGATTCGCTAAAAATTTTAACGAATAACGAATCGTTCGAATCCGAAAACAACGAAAATCCGAAAAAAACTAATTAGAAACAACGAATCTACAAAAGAAGAAAATCCGAAAAACGAAAACAGGACCAACGAAAATCAAAATGAACGAAAAAATTCGTACATTCGTAACTTTTTTTTGTTGAATTGGTAATTTTCCGTGTCCCTTACAATGGCGCTGCTTAACGTGCCTCGAATGGATTAAACGAAAAAATTCGTACATTCGTAACTTTTTTTTTTTTTTTTCGATTCGTAATTTTCCGTGTATCTTACAATGGCGCTGCCATGCTTCGAATGGATTGAACGAAAAAATTCGTACATTCGTAACTTTTTTTTTTCGATTCGTAATTTTCCGTGTCTCTTAAAATGTAATAATAGCATACACATTACATAAAATTCTGAATTATGCTCCGATTACAAATCTACGAATTAGACATGTGCACAACAAAAAAATGTGTTTATTTTCATTTCGTTTTTTTCGTTTCCGAAAAAAATTCGTTTTTTTTTGTTTCGTTTTTTTCGTTTCCGTTGATTCGTAACGATTCGTACATTCGTAAGTCGTCGGTGTTCGTATTCCTAACGATTCGTACATTCGTAAGAGTTATTTTTTCGTTGATTAGTTTTTTCGTTAGTTTAATTTTCAGACGCATTCGTATTTATTCGTACATTCGTAACATTCGTAACATTCGTAGATTCGTAATCGGAGCATAATTCATAATTTTATGTAATGTGTATGCTATTATTACATTTTAATAATTTACGAATCGAAAAAAAAAGTTACGAATCGAAAAAAAAAAGTTACGAATCGAAAAAAAGTTACGAATGTACGAATTTTTTTGTTCAATCCATTCGAAGCACGTTTAGCAGCACCATTGTAAGAGACAGGGAAAATTACCAATTCAACAAAAAAAAAAGTTACGAATGTACGAAATTTTTTTGTTCAATCCATTCGAAGCACGTTTAGCAGCACCATTGTAAGGGACACGGAAAATTACCAATTCAACAAAAAAAAAAGTTACGAATGTACGAATTTTTTCGTTCGTTTTCGTTTTTCGGATTTTCTTCATTAGTACATTCTTGTTTCTAATTCGTTTTTTTCAGATTTTCGTTGTTTTTCGGATTCGTTCGATTCAAATGATTCGTTAATCGGATTTGTACGATTCGAACGATTAGTTACGATTCGTTATTCGGATTCGTACGATTCGAATGATTCGTTCATTCGTACGAAAACGAACGAACGAAGATAACGAAAAAAAAAAGAAAAACGAAAAAAAACGAAACGAAATGTCTACTACGAATGTTACGAATGTACGAATAAATAAGAATGCGTCCGAATTTCGAATAAACGAATAAACTAAAATGAAACGGAAAAACGAATCAACGAAAAAATAACTCTCACGAAAATACGAATCGTTACGAATACGAACACCGACGACTTAGGAATTTACGAATCATTACGAATCAACGGAAACAAAAAAAACGAAACGAAAATAAACAAATTTTTTTGTTGTGCACATGTCTAATTTAATATTTGTTTTTGCAATTGCATAATCCTATATCAGGTTGAATAGATCATATAGGATATGTCAAACTCCATACTAGCAACAAAACAAACTTAAAGGAATTCCACCTAACACCAGAGTAAAAAGGTTTTTTTTCTGCTGGTCAGGAGGCACCTTGTCACCCTCATTCATGTGATCGTGATGATTACATCACTGATATAATGATGCGGTCGCTGGCAGAGGGGCAGGACCTTCCTGAAAGAACCGGGCAAACATTGCATCAGTAGGATGGAACGGAACTTCCAAAATTCCCATCCAAGAATTGTTGAAGGTATTAGTGATATAATATTATATCTTGGCAATTATCAAGAAAGCAGGGGATTTTCTTCTATATGATGATGCACTCTTTACTGACAAAATCTCAGCCGATGACAACTGAAGAGGAAGAACGTGCAACATGGAATGTTATGAACTGCAAATATGTAAAGAAAATGCATAGTTATAGTTTTAAATAGGGATGGGCCCGGTGCTCGATGCGAACCCACGTTCGCATCGAGCACCGGGCGTTCGCTCGCTCGGCGAGCCCAGAACTATTTTGGCCGCTCGCATCCCGTTCGTGTGTTGTGAGCGGCCCCGCAATGCATTGCGGCCGGCGCGGCCGGCGCAGTGCATTGCTGGCTGATGATTGGCCAAGCATGCACTGTGACCCCGCATGCTTGGGCAATCACAGCCCCGGAAACTCGAAGAGCCATAATTGGCTACAGGCAGGACGCCTGTAGCCAATTACAGCTCAGGGGCTGTAGTACACGCCCCCCCCTATAAAAGGCCGCCACGCCGTCTGCGCCGGTCACATGCTGTTCCGGCGCAGATTGAGCAGGCTGATTCTGTGACACTCTGCTCGATTTAGTTAGGTAGAGAGATTCACTTACAGAAATTGAGTTAGATAGATTCAGTTACAAAGATTGATTGAGAAAGAGGGGCTTGTAGTGTGTTCGTGGCAGGCAGGCAGAGCTCCTATATTTTGTTACCAGAAGCACCTATAGGACTTGTAGTGTGTTAGTCCCATCACACACACAGAGCTATATTTTGTTCCAGAAGCACCTATAGGACTTGAAGTGTGTTAGTCCCATCACACACACAGAGCTATATTTTCTTCCCAGAAGCACCTATAGGACTTGAAGTGTGTTAGTCCCATCACACACACAGAGCTATATTTTCTTCCCAGAAGCACCTATAGGACTTGAAGTGTGTTAGTCCCATCACACACACAGAGCTATATTTTGTTCCCAGAAGCACCTATAGGACTTGAAGTGTGTTAGTCCCATCACACACACAGAGCTATATTTTGTTCCCAGAGGCACCTATAGGACTTGAAGTGTGTTAGTCCCATTACACACACAGAGCTATATTTTCTTCCCAGAAGCACCTATAGGACTTGAAGTGTGTTAGTCCCATCACACACACAGAGCTATATTTTTGTTCCCAGAAGCACCTATAGGACTTGAAGTGTGTTAGTCCCATCACACACACAGAGCTATATTTTCTTCCCAGAAGCACCTATAGGACTTGAAGTGTGTTAGTCCCATCACACACACAGAGCTATATTTTGTTCCCAGAAGAACCTATAGGACTTGAAGTGTGTTAGTCCCATCACACACACAGAGCTATATTTTGTTCCCAGAGGCACCTATAGGACTTGAAGTGTGTTAGTCCCATTACACACACAGAGCTATATTTTCTTCCCAGAGGCACCTATAGGACTTGAAGTGTGTTAGTCCCATCACACACACAGAGCTATATTTTGTTCCCAGAAGCACCTATAGGACTTGAAGTGTGTTAGTCCCATCACACACACAGAGCTATATTTTGTTCCCAGAAGCACCTATAGGACTTGAAGTGTGTTAGTCCCATCACACACACAGAGCTATATTTTGTTCCCAGAAGAACCTATAGGACTTGAAGTGTGTTAGTCCCATCACACACACAGAGCTATATTTTGTTCCCAGAAGCACCTATAGGACTTGAAGTGTGTTAGTCCCATCACACACACAGAGCTATATTTTGTTCCCAGAGGCACCTATAGGACTTGAAGTGTGTTAGTCCCATTACACACACAGAGCTATATTTTCTTCCCAGAAGCACCTATAGGACTTGAAGTGTGTTAGTCCCATCACACACACAGAGCTATATTTTGTTCCCAGAAGCACCTATAGGACTTGAAGTGTGTTAGTCCCATCACACACACAGAGCTATATTTTGTTCCCAGAGGCACCTATAGGACTTGAAGTGTGTTAGTCCCATTACACACACAGAGCTATATTTTCTTCCCAGAAGCACCTATAGGACTTGAAGTGTGTTAGTCCCATCACACACACAGAGCTATATTTTGTTCCCAGAAGCACCTATAGGACTTGAAGTGTGTTAGTCCCATCACACACACAGAGCTATATTTTCTTCCCAGAAGCACCTATAGGACTTGAAGTGTGTTAGTCCCATCACACACACAGAGCTATATTTTGTTCCCAGAAGAACCTATAGGACTTGAAGTGTGTTAGTCCCATCACACACACAGAGCTATATTTTGTTCCCAGAGGCACCTATAGGACTTGAAGTGTGTTAGTCCCATTACACACACAGAGCTATATTTTCTTCCCAGAGGCACCTATAGGACTTGAAGTGTGTTAGTCCCATCACACACACAGAGCTATATTTTGTTCCCAGAAGCACCTATAGGACTTGAAGTGTGTTAGTCCCATCACACACACAGAGCTATATTTTGTTCCCAGAAGCACCTATAGGACTTGAAGTGTGTTAGTCCCATCACACACACAGAGCTATATTTTCTTCCCAGAAGAACCTATAGGACTTGAAGTGTGTTAGTCCCATCACACACACAGAGCTATATTTTGTTCCCAGAAGCACCTATAGGACTTGAAGTGTGTTAGTCCCATCACACACACAGAGCTATATTTTGTTCCCAGAGGCACCTATAGGACTTGAAGTGTGTTAGTCCCATTACACACACAGAGCTATATTTTCTTCCCAGAAGCACCTATAGGACTTGAAGTGTGTTAGTCCCATCACACACACAGAGCTATATTTTGTTCCCAGAAGAACCTATAGGACTTGAAGTGTGTTAGTCCCATCACACACACAGAGCTATATTTTGTTCCCAGAGGCACCTATAGGACTTGAAGTGTGTTAGTCCCATTACACACACAGAGCTATATTTTCTTCCCAGAAGCACCTATAGGACTTGAAGTGTGTTAGTCCCATCACACACACAGAGCTATATTTTGTTCCCAGAGGCACCTATAGGACTTGAAGTGTGTTAGTCCCATCACACACACAGAGCTATATTTTCTTCCAGAAGCACCTATAGGACTTGAAGTGTGTTAGTCCCATCACACACACAGAGCTATATTTTGTTCCCAGAAGCACCTATAGGACTTGAAGTGTGTTAGTCCCATCACACACACAGAGCTATATTTTGTTCCCAGAAGCACCTATAGGACTTGAAGTGTGTTAGTCCCATCACACACACAGAGCTATATTTTCTTCCCAGAAGCACCTATAGGACTTGAAGTGTGTTAGTCCCATCACACACACAGAGCTATATTTTTGTTCCCAGAAGCACCTATAGGACTTGAAGTGTGTTAGTCCCATCACACACACAGAGCTATATTTTGTTCCCAGAAGCACCTATAGGACTTGAAGTGTGTTAGTCCATCACACACACAGAGCTATATTTTCTTCCCAGAAGCACCTATAGGACTTGAAGTGTGTTAGTCCCATCACACACACAGAGCTATATTTTGTTCCCAGAGGCACCTATAGGACTTGAAGTGTGTTAGTCCCATTACACACACAGAGCTATATTTTCTTCCCAGAAGCACCTATAGGACTTGAAGTGTGTTAGTCCCATCACACACACAGAGCTATATTTTGTTCCCAGAAGCACCTATAGGACTTGAAGTGTGTTAGTCCCATCACACACACAGAGCTATATTTTCTTCCCAGAAGCACCTATAGGACTTGAAGTGTGTTAGTCCCATCACACACACAGAGCTATATTTTGTTCCCAGAGGCACCTATAGGACTTGAAGTGTGTTAGTCCCATCACACACACAGAGCTATATTTTCTTCCCAGAAGCACCTATAGGACTTGAAGTGTGTTAGTCCCATCACACACACAGAGCTATATTTTGTTCCCAGAAGCACCTATAGGACTTGAAGTGTGTTAGTCCCATCACACACACAGAGCTATATTTTGTTCCCAGAAGCACCTATAGGACTTGAAGTGTGTTAGTCCCATCACACACACAGAGCTATATTTTCTTCCAGAAGCACCTATAGGACTTGAAGTGTGTTAGTCCCATCACACACACAGAGCTATATTTTGTTCCCAGAGGCACCTATAGGACTTGAAGTGTGTTAGTCCCATTACACACACAGAGCTATATTTTCTTCACAGAAGCACCTATAGGACTTGAAGTGTGTTAGTCCCATCACACACACAGAGCTATATTTTGTTCCCAGAAGCACCTATAGGACTTGAAGTGTGTTAGTCCCATCACACACACAGAGCTATATTTTGTTCCCAGAAGCACCTATAGGACTTGAAGTGTGTTAGTCCCATCACACACACAGAGCTATATTTTCTTCCCAGAAGCACCTATAGGACTTGAAGTGTGTTAGTCCCATTACACACACAGAGCTATATTTTGTTCCAGAGGCACCTATAGGACTTGAAGTGTGTTAGTCCCATTACACACACAGAGCTATATTTTCTTCCCAGAAGCACCTATAGGACTTGAAGTGTGTTAGTCCATCACACACACAGAGCTATATTTTCTTCCCAGAAGCACCTATAGGACTTGAAGTGTGTTAGTCCCATCACACACACAGAGCTATATTTTGTTCCCAGAAGAACCTATAGGACTTGAAGTGTGTTAGTCCCATCACACACACAGAGCTATATTTTGTTCCCAGAAGCACCTATAGGACTTGAAGTGTGTTAGTCCCATCACACACACAGAGCTATATTTTCTTCCCAGAAGCACCTATAGGACTTGAAGTGTGTTAGTCCCATCACACACACAGAGCTATATTTTGTTCCCAGAGGCACCTATAGGACTTGAAGTGTGTTAGTCCCATCACACACACAGAGCTATATTTTCTTCCCAGAAGCACCTATAGGACTTGAAGTGTGTTAGTCCCATCACACACACAGAGCTATATTTTGTTCCCAGAAGCACCTATAGGACTTGAAGTGTGTTAGTCCCATCACACACACAGAGCTATATTTTGTTCCCAGAGGCACCTATAGGACTTGAAGTGTGTTAGTCCCATTACACACACAGAGCTATATTTTCTTCCCAGAAGCACCTATAGGACTTGAAGTGTGTTAGTCCATCACACACACAGAGCTATATTTTGTTCCCAGAAGCACCTATAGGACTTGAAGTGTGTTAGTCCCATCACACACACAGAGCTATATTTTGTTCCCAGAAGCACCTATAGGACTTGAAGTGTGTTAGTCCCATCACACACACAGAGCTATATTTTGTTCCCAGAAGCACCTATAGGACTTGAAGTGTGTTAGTCCCATCACACACACAGAGCTATATTTTGTTCCCAGAAGCAACTATAGGACTTGAAGTGTGTTAGTCCCATCACACAGACCTTTATTTTCTTCCCAGAAGCACCTATAGGACTTGAAGTGTGTTAGTCCCATCACACAGAGCTCCTCTATTTTCTTCTCAGCAGCACCCACAGGACTTCTAGTGTGTTAGTGGCATCACACAGAGCTCCTCTATTTTCTTTGCAGAAGCACCCACAGGACTTCTAGTGTGTTAGTGGCATCACACAGAGCTCCTCTATTTTCTTTGCAGAAGCACCCATAGGACTTCTAGTGTGTTAGTGGCATCACACAGAGCTCCTATATATTCTTCTCAGCAGCACCCACAGGACTTCTAGTGTGTTAGTGGCATCACACAGAGCTCCTCTATTTTCTTTGCATAAGCACCCACAGGACTTCTAGTGTGTTAGTGGCATCACACAGAGCTCCTCTATTTTCTTTGCAGAAACACCCACAGGACTTCTAGTGTGTTAGTGGCATCACACAGAGCTCCTCTATTTTCTTTGCATAAGCACCCACAGGACTTCTAGTGTGTTAGTGGCATCACACAGAGCTCCTCTATTTTCTTTGCATAAGCACCCACAGGACTTCTAGTGTGTTAGTGGCATCACACAGAGCTCCTCTATTTTTTTTGCAGAAGCATCCACAGGACTTCTAGTGTGTTAGTGGCATCACACAGAGCTCCTCTATTTTCTTTGCAGAAGCACCCACAGGACTTCTAGTGTGTTAGTGGCATCACACAGAGCTCCTCTATTTTCTTTGCATAAGCACCCACAGGACTTCTAGTGTGTTAGTGGCATCACACAGAGCTCCTCTATTTTCTTTGCATAAGCACCCACAGGACTTCTAGTGTGTTAGTGGCATCACACAGAGCTCCTCTATTTTTTTTGCAGAAGCATCCACAGGACTTCTAGTGTGTTAGTGGCATCACACAGAGCTCCTCTATTTTCTTTGCAGAAGCACCCACAGGACTTCTAGTGTGTTAGTGGCATCACACAGAGCTCCTCTATTTTCTTTGCAGAAGCACCCACAGGACTTCTAGTGTGTTAGTGGCATCACACAGAGCTCCTCTATTTTCTTTGCATAAGCACCCACAGGACTTCTAGTGTGTTAGTGGCATCACACAGAGCTCCTCTATTTTTTTTGCAGAAGCATCCACAGGACTTCTAGTGTGTTAGTGGCATCACACAGAGCTCCTCTATTTTCTTTGCATAAGCACCCACAGGACTTCTAGTGTGTTAGTGGCATCACACAGAGCTCCTCTATTTTTTTTTGCAGAAGCATCCACAGGACTTCTAGTGTGTTAGTGGCATCACACAGAGCTCCTCTATTTTCTTTGCAGAAGCACCCATAGGACTTCTAGTGTGTTAGTGGCATCACACAGAGCTCCTATATTTTCTTCTCAGCAGCACCCACAGGACTACCGACTACAATGGCTGGAAGACCGCCAAGGGGAGGCAGAGCGTGCAGAGCCAAGAACACAGGGCAGGCAGGCTCTGTTTCTAGTGGACGTGGCCGTGGACGTGGACGTGGTCGTGCATCGTCATCAGCACGTGGCCATGGGACACGCGCGTCTTTGTTTTCGGCAGCTGGACATGTGGAGCCGCATCATGCTGAAGGCTTGGTAGAATGGATGACCAAGCCCTCCTCATCCTCCTCATCCTCTCTCACCCAGGCTCAGGGTACTGACAGAGCATCATCAGCCACCCCTTCCTAGACCCACCATGTCCTCCTGAGGAGTCCCCCGAACTCTTTGAGCACAGTGTTGGGTACATGCTCCAGGAGGATGCCCAACGATTCGAAGGCTCGGATGACGATACCCAGCTTGAGGAATCTGGCAGTACTGTTCCACCAGCTGCAGCTTACTGCCAGGTTTGCTCTAGTGGTGAAGAGGGAGGGGATGATGAGGTCACTGACTCCACGTGGGTGCCTCAAGGGAGAGAGGATGAGGAGGAGGACGAGGAGGAGGAGGATGCGGCGTCACATGTCCAACGAGGCAGGATGCCCCCTGGAGGCCAGGTAGAGGCCAGCACAGCAACTGTACAACACCGCAGAGCTCCGCCTGTGCAGGGCGCTGCCTCTGCACGTTATCAGAAAAGTTCTTTGGTGTGGGCCTTTTTTGAGACGAGTGCAGCAGATCGCACCACTGCTATTTGCAATATTTGTCTCAAGCGTATCTCGCGTGGCCAAAACATCAGCCGCTTGGGCACGACAAGCATGACCAGACATATGGCGACCTGCCATGCAGCTCGTTGGCAGGCACACATAAAAGACCCACACCAAAGAACTAAGCGGACCTCTCCTTGCTCCTCCTCAGCTGGGATCTCCATCCCCACTACACCTTCAGTCCTCTCTGAAAGCTGCTCTGAGAGGACTGAAGGTGTAGAATTCGGTGTGTCACAACCAAGTACTTGCAGTACACCGACGTCCGATTGCAGCAGGCAAATTTCCCTGCCCCAGCTGCTGGACCGTAGAAAGAAGTACACTCCCAGCCATCCACATGCCCAGCGGTTGAATGCTAGCCTTGCTAAATTGCTAGCACTTCAACTGCTGCCTTTTCAGTTGGTAGACTCGGCCCCCTTCCGTGAGTTTGTTCAATGTGCGGTTCCTCAGTGGCAGGTTCCCAAACGCCACTTTTTCTCGCGGAAGGCGATTCCGTCTCTCTACCGGCATGTGGAGGGCAATGTCCATGCCTCGCTGGACAGGGCGGTCAGCGGTAAGGTGCATATTACCGCTGACTCATGGTCCAGCAGGCATGGACAGGGACGGTACCTTTCTTTCACGGCCCATTGGGTCACTCTATTGGCAGCTGGGAGGGATGCAGGACAAGGTGCAGTAGTGTTGGAGGTTGTTCCGCACCACGCCTCCAAAACGCGACTACTGCTACTGGTTGTGACACACCTCTCTCCTCCACCCCCTCCTCTTCTTCTTCCTCCAGTGCTCTGTCCTTGGAACCAGCGGTGCTCCGTAGGCGTACAGGGGCTACGCAAGTACGCAGGCAAAAAGATGCCATGCCGTGCTTGCGCTGGTGTGTTTGGGGGACAGGAGCCACACTGGGCCAGAGGTTCTGGCAGCTCTGCAGGGGCAGGCCGAGAGGTGGTTGACGCCACGTCAGCTTAAGCCAGGAATGGTCGTTTCTGACAATGGCACCAACCTCCTCTCCGCCCTGCGACAGGGGCAGCTCACCCATGTGCCCTGCATGGCTCACGTCCTCAACCTGGTGGTGCAGCGGTTCTTGGGCAGGTTCCCAGGCTTACAGGATGTCCTGAGGCAGGCCAGGAAAGTCTGTGTGCATTTCCGCCGATCTTATAATGCCAGTGCTCGGCTGACTGAGCTGCAAAAGGAGCTGAACCTGCCCAAGAACCGCCTAATATGTGACATGCCCACCAGGTGGAACTCAACGTTGGCCATGCTGCAGCGACTGCACACGCAGCAGAGGGCCATCAATGAGTACCTTTGCGACTACGGCACCAGGACAGGGTCAGGGGAGCTTGGTTTTTTTTCCCCACGTCAGTGGAGCATGATCAGGGATGCATGCACTGTCCTCTCACCATTTGAGGAGGCCACGAGGATGGTGAGCAGTGACAGTGCATGCATCAGTGACACTGTCCCTCTTGTCCACCTGTTGGAGCATACGCTGCGTGGGATAATGGACAGGGCACTTGAGGCAGAACAGAGGCAGGAAGAGGAGGACTTCCTTGCCTCTCAAGGCCCCCTTTATCCGGACAGTGTTCCTTCTGTCCCACCCATCACACAGGAAGAGGATGAGGAGGAGGAGGAGGAGGAGGAGGAGGAGGAGGATTGTGTGAGCATGGAGGTGGAGCCTGGCACTCAGCATCAGCAGCAGCAGTCTTTTAGGGATGATGTACAGTCCCAACAAACCAGTGGACTTGTACGTGGCTGGGAGGAGGTGGCTGGCGATCATGTCATCCTCAGTGACCCAGAAGACTCCGGACCGAATGCCTCAGCTAACCTACGCTGCATGGCCTCCCTGATCCTGCAAAGCCTGCGGAAGGATCCTCGTGTTCTTCGGATCAAGGAGAGGGACCAGTCTTGGGTCACCACCAGCTACCAGGCACCTGAGGCGGATATAACCGAATAATTTTTAATGTCACATCCCTTCAAGACTGCCTATGCTGATGCTGATGCGCCCACCAAGAGTAACTGTGAGGGCCTACAGTCTTGTGGCAACACCGTCCACCACCACCGCCAAAGGCCCAATTTTTCTGCCCTGTTCATCAGGTGCTTGCAATTACAAATCTTGATCTAATAACTCACAGCAGGGCCCATTCCTGCGCCCACCAAGAGTAACTATGAGGGCCTACAGTCTTGTGGCAACACCGTCCACCACCACCGCCAAAGGCCCAATTTTTCTGCCCTGTTCATCAGGTGCTTGCAATTACAAATCTTGATCTAATAACTCACAGCAGGGCCCATTCCTGCGCCCACCAAGAGTAACTATGAGGGCCTACAGTCTTGTGGCAACACCGTCCACCACCACCGCCAAAGGCCCAATTTTTCTGCCCTGTTCATCAGGTGCTTGCAATTACAAATCTTGATCTAATAACTCACAGCAGGGCCCATTCCTGCGCCCACCAAGAGTAACTGTGAGAGCTTACAGTCTTGTGGCAACACCGTCCACCACCACCACCACCCCCAATTTTTCTGCCCTGTTCAACAGGTGCATGCAATTACAAATCTTGATCTATTAACTCATAGCAGGGCCCATTCCTGTGCCCACCAGTCTTGTGGCTACACCAACATCTAATAGGGCAAATTTCTGCAGAGTATATACGCCAGGCCCCTACTTTCAAACATCCAACTTACAAACGACTCCTACTTGCAAATGGAAAGAGAAAACAGGAAGTGAGAGGAAATCTACCCCTAGGAAGGGAAATTCTATCCTGTTAGATTTAATTTGGGAAAAAGGTATCTCCTCTCTACTGATACTTTATCACCAATCCTTGTTTCAATTAAAACCCCACTTTTCCAAAAACATTTGTCATTGGGACGGAAAGTGAGGTGACATGTTCTGAACAGATGTGCAAAGACAGCAAATGTTACAGGGGTGATAACCCCTCCCTATGTTCTCCAAAAAGCTTAAAAATAGATTTTTTTGGGATGGAGCTACACTTCATAATGTACCTGTTCAGATTCTACTTAAGAACAAACCTAAAGCCGCAAGTGGTTTTAAATGGCTTCTTTTTTTCCTTTACAAATGTCATTTTGTGCAAGGACAGTTCTAAACACGGGAAACACATGCCACTTCACAGGCATACTTTAGACACCCCCCAGGTACCATATTTAAAGGAAAATTTCACTTTTTTTTTTTCACTTTATGCATCATTAAAATGACTGCTCCCGAAAAAACGTTAGTTTTTAAAAGTTCTTTTTGCATTGATATATGTCCCCTGGGGCAGGACCCGGGTCCCCAAACCTGTTTTATGACATTAACATGCATATTGGCCGTTGTAATTAGCACTTTTGATTTCGAACGTTCGCGTCCATTATAACGTATAGGGTTCGAAAATTCGCGCGAACTTTCGGTCCGTTCGAAGGTTCTGGTTCGAACCGAACCCGGGGGTGTTCGGCTCATCCCTAGTTTTAAACTGTAATAATGTTAACCACTTCAGCCCCGGACCAATTTGCAGCTAAAGGACCAGGCCCCTTTTTGCAATTCGGCACTGCGTCGCTTTAACTAACAATTGTGCGGCCATGCGACGTGGCTCCAAAACAAAATTGGCGTCCTTTTTTTCCCACAAATAGAGCTTTCTTTTGGTGGTATTTGATCGCCCCTGCGGTTTTTATTTTTTGCGCTATAAACAAAAATAGAGCGACAATTTTGAAAAAAATGCAATATTTTTTTACTTTTTGCTATAATAAATATCCCCAAAAAATATATAAAAAAACATTTTTTTCCTCAGTTTAGGCCGATACGTATTCTTCTACATATTTTTGGTAAAAAAAATCGCAATTAGCGATTATTGATTAGTTTGCGCAAAAGTTATAGCGTTTACAAAATAGGGGATAGTTTTATAGCATTTTTATTAATATTTTTTTTTTTTTATTAGTAATGGCGGCGATCAGCGATTTTTATTGTGACTGCGACATTTTGGCGGACACATCGGACATTTTTGACAAATTTTTGGGACATTTGTCATTTATATAGCAATCACTGCTATTTAAATAGCACTGATTCCTATGTAAATGACAGTTGTAGTTAGGGGGTTAACCACTAGGGGGCGGGGAGGAGTCAGTGTGACGTGTTGTGTTTTTTTTTACAGTAGGGGGCGTGGCTGTACGTCTGACGTCATTGATCGGCGTTCCCGATGACAGGGAACCGCCGATCACTGACAGTCAGTGTAGGAAGCGCGGGGAGAGGTTTGTTTACACAGACCTCTCCCCGTTCTTCAGCTCCGTAACCCGATCGCGGGATACCAGCGGCGATCGGGTCCGCTGGTCCCGCGGCCGGGGTCACGGAGCTCCCGACCGGGTCGCGAGCGCGCCGCTAGCGGCGCGCGCGCGACCACGGGCAGGCACATGCACGATCAAGTACCGGTACGTGATTCTGCCTGCCCGTGCCATTCTGCTGACGTATATATGCAGTGGCCGGTCGGGAAGTGGTTAAGGAGATGAGCTTAACCACTTGCCTACCGGGCACTTTCACCCCCCTTCCAGCCCAGGCCAATTTTCAGCTTTTGGGCGCTGTCTCGATTTGAATGACAATTGCGCGGCCATACAACACTGTACCCATATGACATTTTTATATATTTTTTCCAAACAAATAGAGCTTTCTTTTTGATTTATATTATTGTTTTTTTTTTTGCTAAACCAACGAAGAAAGAACAAACATTTTGAAAATTTTCTGTCATAAAATTGGGTGTGCAAACAGGTCATTTTTCCCCTTCACTGATGGGCACTGATGAAGCTGCACTGATGAGGCATCACTGATGTCACTGATAGGCAGCACTAATGGGCACTAGTAGGTAGCACTGAATGGCAATTATGGGCAGCACTGATGAGGAGGCACTGACTGGCAGTACTGATGGGCACTGATAAGCAGCACAGATGGGCGTTGATGAGGCGGCACTGATGATTCTGCACTGATGGGCATTGATGAGGTAGCACTGGTGGGCACTGATGAAGGGGCACTGGTAGGGCATCATTGGTGGACACTGATGAGGAGGCACTGATGAAGCTGCACTGATATGCATCACTGATGGCACTAATAGGCAGCACTAATGGGCACTAGTAGGCAGCACTAAAGGGCACTTATGGGCAGCACTGATGAGAAGGCCCTGACTGGCATTACTGATGTGCACTGACTGGCAGTACTGATGGGCGTTGATGAGGCTGCATGGATGGGCATTGATAAGGAAGCACTGGTGGGCAATGATGAGGCAGCACTGGTGGACACTGATGAGGAGGCACTGATGAAGCTGCACTGATATGCATCACTGATGGGCACTAGTAGGCAGCACTGAAGGGCACTTATGGGCAGCACTGATGAGGAGGCATTGGTTGGCAGCACTGATGAGCACTGACTGGCAGTACTGATTGGCAGCACTGATGGGCACTGATAGGCAGCACAGATGGGCGTTGATGAGGAAGCACTGGTGGGCAATGATGAGGCAGCACTGGTGGACACTGATGAGGAGGCACTAATGAAGCTGCACTGATATGCATCACTGATGGCACTGATAGGCAGCACTAATGGGCACTAGTAGGCAGCACTGAAGGGCACTTATGGGCAGCACTGATGAGGAGGCACTGACTGGCAGCACTGATGGGCACTGACTGGCAGTACTGATTGCCAGCACTGATGGGCACTGATAGGCAGCACAGATGGGCACTGTTGGGGCTGCACTGATAATCAGCACACTCATAATCAGTGCCCTGATTATCAGTGTAGATGTCCCCTTTCACACTTGCCAGTTACCAGCTCTGCCTCTCCTCACAACGTCACAGCAAGAGGAAAGGAATGCCGATTTCCGGCAAGTGTGTTTACATCCTGATCAGTTGTAATTGGACACAGTTGATCACGTGGTAAAAGGTCGCTGTGATTGTCCCTTTACCCCAACCTGGCTCAGAAAAGGCTTGATTTCCAGATTGAATGTGTGGGCGGAAGTGTGTCACGATAAAGTGACTGAACCTCTATCAGATTGGCGGTCCTCAGGAAGTTACTGAAGTTACTGAAATAATAACTATTAAATTATAGGTATTGGAATTTCCTTTCTAATTTGGCTGTTAGTGAACGTAACGAATATGAATTTATCCAAAATGACTACCTATCCGAAATAACGAATGCCGTATCTAAACAAATGGAAAAAAAAAGGAAATTCAAATTCCAATAATAGTTATTATTTAAAATTTTCGGATTTTCGTTCTTTTGAATTTTCGGATTTTCTTTCTTATTCTCGAACTTTCGAATTTTACAATTGCGATCATAATGAATAACCCGGAAAAAAAAACCGAGAAATCGAAACAAGATTTTCAGCAGTACACATGTACACTGACATGCCCTATAACCTCCCACTAACACCAATGATGGGGCACTATTCCTTCACTAACACCAATGATGGGCACAATTTTTCCCCCTGACACCAACGATATGGCACTTTTTCGCCCATTGACACCAATGATGGGCATTATTTCTCACACCGACACCAACAATGGAACATTATTCTTTTCCTGACACCAAAGATAGGGCAGTATTTCTCCCACTGAAGCAAATTTCTACTCCCACTGACCACAGTTCGGCCCCCCTGGAGTCTGAAGGACAGTAAACTGGCCCTTTGTTTAGAAAGTTTGGTGACCCCCTGGTGTTAAAAAATTATCCACCATGAGTGTCAGTTACTGTAGGTATGCCACCATCCTTTACAAAAAAGCTTCTACAACTTAGTGATCAGGTTATTATACCAGGAGATGTACAGTATCTCACAAAAGTGAGTACACCCCTCACATTTTTGAACATATTTTATTATATTTTTTCATGTAACAACACTGAAGAAATGACACTTGTCTACAATGTAAAGTAGTGAGTGTACAGCTTGTATAACAGTGTAAATTTGCTGTCCCCTCAAAATAACTCAACACGCAGCCATTAATGTCTAAACTGCTGGCAACAAAAGTGAGTACACCCCTAAGTGAAAATGTCCAAATTGGGCCCAATTAGCCATTTTCCCTCCCCGTGTCATGTGACTGATTAGTGTTACAAGGTCTCAAGTGTGAATGGGGAGCAGGTGTGTTAAATTTGGTGTTATCGCTCTCACTCTCTCATACTGGTCACTTGAAGTTCATCATGGCACCTCATGGCAAAGAACTCTCTGAGGAGCTGAAAAAAAGAATTGTTGCTCTACATAAAGATGTCCTAAGCTATAAGTAGATTGCCAAGACCCTGAAACTGAGCTGCAGCACGGTGACCAAGACCATACAGTGGTTTAACAGGACAGGTTCCACTCAGAACAGGCCTCGCCATGGTCAACCAAAGAAGTTGAGTGCACGTGCTCAGCGTCATATCCAGAGGTTGTCTTTGGGAAATAGATGTATGAGTGCTGCCAGCTGCAGAGGTTTTAGGGGGGGGGGTCAGCCTGTCAGTGCTCAGACCATACGCCGCACACTGCATCAAATTGGTCTGCATGGCTGTCTTCCCACAAGGAAGCCTCTTCTAAAGATGATGCACAAGAAAGCCTGCAAACAGTTTGCAAAAGACAAGCAGACTAAGGACATGGATTACTGGAACCATGTCCCTTGGTCTGATGAGACCAAGATAAACTTATTTGGTTCAGATGGTGACAAGAGTGTGTGGGGGAAACCAGGTGAGTCAAGCATGGTGGTGGGAGTGTCATGGTCTGTGGCTGCATGAGTGCTGCCGGCACTGGGGAGCTACAGATCATTGAGGGAACCATGAATGCCAACATGTACTGTGACACACTGAAGCAGAGTATGACCCCTCTCCCTTCAGAGACTGGGCCGCAGGGCAGTATTCCAACATGATAACGACCCCAAACACACCTCCAAGAAGACCACTGTCTTGTAAAGAAGCTGAGGGTAAAGGTGATGGACTGGCCAAGCATGTCTCCAGACCTAAACCCTATTGAGCATCTGTGGGGCATCCTCAAAGGGAAGGTGGAGGAGCGCAAGGACTCTAACATCCACCAGCTCCGTGATGTCGTCATGGAGGAGGGGAAGAGGACACCAGTGACAACCTGTGAAGCTCTGGTGACCTCCATGCCCAAGAGGGTTAAGTCAGTGCTGGAAAATAATGGTGGCCACACAAAATATTGACACTTTGGGCCCAATTTGGAAATCATGGGTGCAGGATAGAAAGCAGAAAGTCTTCCTCTGCAGAGAACAAAAAAAAAAAATGTTTTAAAACAATAAGGAAGCATTTTAGCAGAAATAGTTTGACCTTTACCACTTAGAATTATGAATGTGATTTCCTCAAAAGAAACCTGTAGAAAGAGAAATGTGCAGGTCAGCATAAAGCCTCATTTACACTTGTGGTTGGGGGAGGGTGGTAAAACATGCAGTTGAGACGTGTTTTTATCAACCCCCAACCACTCCAACTTTAGCTGCACAGGCAGAAGATGGGATGTACACAAAAAAATATCCTTCATTGTTGCACTCTCTCAGCAGGTGGTACTGCCTGCTGAACACAACCCATTCGCCTTAAATGGATCTGCACCAATGGTGCAGGATTTTAGGGATTAAAACAGGCAGTGAGGTAGCATAACTCCTTCTCGCCACCTGTCGAACACCCTCTGTGGATCACTTTTCAGAGGGCACTACTCTTGTAAAGGAACCCTTGTAGGAACCCTTGTAGCCAAGAAGCCACCATCTTCAGAAGGAGAGGTCAGCAATGTCAACCTACCTATTTTGCAGGGTTGTATGTCTGCTCGCATGACCAGTGTAGCCCAGATATGACCCCCTAAGCTGTAACCTTTCCACTCCATATAATTTCTTACTCACTTTAATTAATAAGAGACCACACCAGTTATGGAGTTGAATGGCCATAACAGCTATTTATTAAATAACCAAAATAAGAACTCCAATTTCTTATTTATAAATAAAACATAAATAACACATAACATTAACTCTTTCAGACCCCTTCTGAAACTGAAAACAAAACAGGTTAAACCCACTTTTTATTGGTCAGTGACAGAGCTAAGTGCTTATACCATCACCATGATATCTATCGATATCAAACACCAGGGGGCACTGCGGGATATACAGAAACCCATGGGTTTCTCTCTGTACCACCCGATAACCAACTTTCCCGCAGTGCACAATACCATTAAACATCAACAACGTTTGATGTACACAAGGAGGGGCCATCTATTGATGACCCCCCCCCCCCATCCACTTACCACCTCTAAAAATGCTACCATCACTGACCAACAAAACAACCAACGCCAACACCCCCAGCTGTCATGACGAATCCCTTCAAACGACCTGAAACGACAATGAGAACATTAACACATCCAACATAAAACATCTTTAAAGGGAGGGTGGGTGGGAAAAACTGCCTCCTCGAGCTCTGTCTCTTCCTGCACTGACTCCCCAGCTCCGCCCCTCCCATTTATATGGCCGCTTCCCCTGCCCTGTCCAGCCCCTCTCCACACCATACCACCCCTTTTGCCTGTAAAGTGTGTCATTTGACACACTGTCATGTGCGGCCCTCCATTACCATTACCTTGCAGTGCATTATATTCCGGTCCTTTCTGTATTGCAGCATGCACAGCTCAGTTTTCATTGTTGGCATGGTCCTGGCGTGCCGGGATGGCTGATTCTTTTGCTTGCGCAGGAATGATGTCATCCCACGCTGGCCAATGAAGATGGCCAAAGACCAGTGCCCAAAGAAGATGCGACGGGAAGAATTGACAGAAACGTAAGTTTAGCTCTGCTTTAATTTCTATTTCACATACAGATTGTTAAAAACTATAATGACTGACATAAAGCAAAGGTTGAGAAAACCAGCTCTCAAATATGAATATTCATAAAACTGAATAAAAGATAATGAAACATAATATGAGACTAAAGTACTCAGTCCCTGGACTTCCCCAACGTACAGTACAGTGCTGATCCTGGACCTTGAACAGCTCAATAAATGTCACTCGTGGTCACAGTGATCACATAGACCACATGGAAGTCTTGTAATATTCCACAGGAAACAAGCAAATATATCAGCCAAGGAATGGAATTCTATATTCTATCTGCATATTAGTCCTATCCTGTACACACTGCCCCCCCCCCTTCCCTCACACACTGCCCCCTTTAACCCTACACCCCCTTCCTGCACACACTGAATGAATGAATGAATAATTTGTATAGCGCTACAATGCGAACTGAATCGCCTCAAGGCGCTGTATAGGTGCTTTGTTGTCACCCTTCTTAGAAGAGGTAGGTCTTGAGTTTCTTCCTGAAGGCCTGATGGTTTTCTTCCATGCGGATATCGTTCGGTAGAGCGTTCCATAGCCGTGGTCCTTGGACAGCGAATCTCCGCTCCCCCTTAGATTTGTAGCGGGATTTGGGAATGAGGAGGAGGTTTTGGTTAGACGATCGGAGACTGCGATTGGGTGTGTAGTGTTTTATTTTCTCGAGAAGGTATTGGGGGGCGTCTCCATGGGTGCATTTGTGGGTGAGGCAGAGGGTCTTGAATGTGACCCGATTCCTTACGGTTAGCCAATGTAGGTTCCTCAGGGAAGGGGAGATGGATTCCCAGGTTTTTTTTTCCTGTTATCAGCCTTGCCGCCGTGTTTTGGATAAGTTGTAAGCACGCAAGTTGATATTGGGGTAATCCTATGTAAAGGGAGTTAGCGTAGTCAAGTCGTGAATTGATGACTGTTCCAACCACCACTGCTTTGTCCTCCTTTGGAATGAAGAGGATGAGTCTGTGTAGCAGGCGGAGCAGATGGTGAGAACCACTGACTACTGCTCCTATTTGTGCATCCATTGATATTTCAGAGTCAAAAATGACTCCGAGACTCTTGGCCTTGGTCCTTGGGGAGATGGTCTGCCCAAAGATGGTGGGTGGTGTCCAAGGGATCTTGGTTCGGGAGTTTTGGTTTGCATGTAGCATAAGAAGTTCTGTTTTCGATTCGTTGAGTTTCAGGGAGCTAGTGGTCATCCAGTCGTCTATCAGGGTGAGGCAGTTTTGTAATTGCTGATGATGGTCTTTTTGTCCGGTGATACGAAAATATAATTGCGTGTCGTCAGCGTATGAGTGGAAGCAGAGGTCTGATTTTCAGATGATGTTGAGGAGTGGGCGGATGTATATGTTGAAGAGCACTGGCGACAAAGGTGATCCTTGAGGGACTCCACAAGAGATTGCCTGGGTTTCAGAGGTGAAAGCTCCTAGTTTCACTGTCTGAGAACGATTTCCTAAGAAGGATGCGAACCATTGTAGATCTGAGCCTGTGACTCCTGCTACTTCTGTGAGGCGGATGAGAAGAGCATTGGTGGTGTAGTGGTTAGCACTTTCACCTAGCAGTAATAGGGTCGCTGGTTCAAATCCCGACCACAACACCTTCTGCCTGGAGTTTGCATGTTCTCCCTGTGCCTGCGTGGGTTTCCTCCGGGTACTCCGGTTTCCTCCCACACTCCAAAGATATGCTGGTAGGTTAATTAGATCCTGTCGATAAAAAAATTGGCAAAATATGTGTATGTTGTATGTATATGTGTTTGTAAGTGTGTCGGGACCCCACAGGGCAAGGACCGCGCTATACCACAGATGGACACCAGTGGCAAAAAGCGCCCTGTGGCAATTCAGTTCGCATAGGTAGCGCTATACAAGTCATTCAAATGCAGGTGTTGATACAGCTGCCCCTGTTTATTGCTACATTTTGTTATTGAGACAGCTGCCCCTGTTTATTGCTACACCCCCTTTAACCCTAGACCCCCTTCCTGCACACACTGCCCCTGTTTATTGCTACACCCCCCCCCCCCTTTAACCCTACACCCCCTTCCTGCACACACTGCCCCTGTTTATTGCTACACCCCCTTCTCCCGCTATGCTCCAAAACTCTGGAATTCACTTCCTAAGAACGTCAGAGAGTCATCTTCTCTAAACGTATTCAAATTAAATCTTGAAATTTCTTTTGACAAACTTTCACTTAATTTTCCCTTTTTCGTTTATGTTATGTTATCCTGTGTATTTCTTGTGTCTTCCTTGTAAATCGCTTTGAGAATCCACCTTTAAAGGCCCCATATAAAATAAAGTTTATTATGATTATTCTTATTAATGTTCACAAAGATCAAAAGTGTGCACTAGACATAAAAATGAGTGCTCAAGACCAGTGGCCTCCAAACGGCGGGCTGGATGCAGTCCCTTGGATGTCTTTATGAGGCAGTTTTCCTCCCACTAACACCAACAATGGGGCACTATTCCTTCCACTGACCCCAATGATGGGTCACTTTTTCCTCCCATTGAAACCAATGATGGGGCACTATTCCTCCAAATGACACCAATGATGGGGCACTATTCCTCCCACTAACACCAATGATGGGGCACTATTCCTCCCACTAACACCAATGATAGGGTACTATTCCTCCCACTAACACCAATGATGGGGCACTATTCTTCCCACTGACCCCATAATGAGGCACTTTTTTCCTCCCATTGACACCAATGATGGGGCACTAGTCCTCCCACTGACACCAATGATGGGGCACTAGTCCTCCCACTGACACCAATGATGGGGCACTAGTCCTCCCACTGACACCAATGATGGGGCACTATTCCTACCACTGACCCCAATGATAGTACACTATTCCTCCCACTGATACCAATGATTGGGCACTATTCCTACCACTGACCCCAATGATGGGGCATAATTTCCCATAAACACCAATGACAGAGCACTATTCTTCCCACTGACACCAATGATGGGGCACTATTACTCCCAGTGACACCAATGTTTAGACACTATGCCTCACACTGATACCAACAATGAGGCACTTTTCCTCCCAGTGACACCCATGCAGGGGCAGATTCAGGGGGGACAATAGAGCAATTGCCCCCCGCCCCGAGAATGCGGGTGAGTGAGTGTGCGGGCGGCTCCACGGGCTGAAGGCTCCATGGGTGAGAGATCGGGTGGCTCCGCGGGCCGGGCTGCCGGGTGGCTCGGTTGGTGAGCGGGCGGGAGGTTCGGCGGGCGGATGAGAGAGTGGGCGAGCAGCTCGGCGGCTGAGCGGGCGGCTGGCCAATCAGGGAGCCGACGGGCGGGGGAGCAGAGAGATGACATCATCTCTCTGCTGCCTGACTGGTAATCTGCTGCCTGACTCTTGGACACAGCAAGAGACCATCTAAGAGAGACACAGAAAGAGACCACCTTGGAGAGACACAGCAAGAGACCACCTTGAAGAGACACAGCAAGAGACCACCTTGGAGAGAAACAGCAACAGACCACCTTAAAGAGACACAGCAACAGACCACCTTGGAGAGACACAGCAAGAGACCACCTTGGAGAGACACAGCAAGAGACCACCTTGGAGAGACACAGCAAGAGACCACCTTGAAGAGACACAGCAAGAGACCACCTTGGAGAGACACAGCAAGAGACCACCTTGGAGAGACACCTTAGCAGGAAAGTGACACAGTAAGTGACAAATGTAGCAGGCAAGTGACAATCGGCAATGTGTGGCAGGCGACGTGGCAAGTGACAATCCGCAACCTGTGGCAGGCGATGTGGCAAGTGACAATCTGCAACGTGTGGCAGGTGACGTGGCAAGTGACAATGTTACAATGTAATAATAGAAATAATGCGCTTCAATCATCCTGACACCATAACAACCATGGTGCCGTGATGATTGAAGTGCCAACACCAGCCATTTCCCTGATAAATTACCCCGAAAAAAAAAAAATTATTTTCTGGCAGTGCCCTCCTGAGACTAGACTCTTAATCTGCCCCAGCACCAATGATAAGGCATTATTCCGTCCACTGATACCAAAGATGAGACACTATATCTCCCAATGATACCAACAATGGAGCACAATTCCTCCCAATGATGGGTGGGGCACCATTCCTTCCACTGACACTAAAAATAGGGCACTATTTCTCCCACTGACACCAACTTTGGGGCACTATTCTTCCCACTAACACTAATGACGGGGCACTATTCTTCCCACTAACACTAATGATGGGGCACTATTCTTCCCACTAACACCATTTCCTACTCCCCAATGGCCACAGTTTAGCCGCACTAAAGTATGATGGACAGTACACTGGCCCTTTGTCTAGACATTGAGAGAAAAGGGAAAAGGAAAAGAGGAAAAGGTCAATAAGGAAGGAAAAAGGAAGTGCAGTGTTCCAAACCAGAAAATAGACAAATGGACGAACGTTAAGCTGACCATACACTTCATGAACTTCATCCGGTTCATCGGAAGCCCATCAGTGGGAGGCCTTGTCGGCCCCCTTAATACCTGACACCTAGAAGCCTGGCAAAAACTGTCAGCTGATCAGTTGCTGCAACCAATCTGATGCAGCCACCTTTTGAGTATTTCGACAGCGGCTGTCAAAATACAATGGCTGCAGTGGGAGATATGTATATCTGCTTTCTATAGTGCAGATGGAGAAATCTGTCAGATTTTTTGTTGCTCAGCCCACAGGCCGAACTAAAAAAAAATCAAACAGCCAGCTTCAGTCTGAGAGCTAAAGCTGTAAGTGAAAGCGTGGTTGCGGAACTAAGAGCAATGCTAGGAGTGGCTGCCATTGTTGGCCTCTTTCTGAAAATGCTCATGTCCTGACTGTCAACGAAACAGAACATTATATGGATCAGAAAAGGAAGTCACAACCCCTGATCTGCATACGTTTCCAGGATTTGAAGCCTTTGGATCAGCATGACAGCCAGGTAATTAGCATTTTCACTCATGGCTGACCTCTCCTTCTAATATTTCCCTACTAGGGTTGGTTCACCTTTACAAAAAAAAGAAAAACTGCCCATGCAGGTAAGGGGATAGATAAAAATAAACTGTTCAGCTTTGACCAGAGTTGAATAATGCCCTTGTTAAAGAGGTGTATCCCTTAAAAAAAATAATTAAAGTCAGGAGCTACAAATACTGCAGCTGCTGACTTTTAATAATCGGACACTTACCTGTTCCAGGGTCCAGCGATGGCGGGGGGGTCGAAGCTCCGCTAGCCCCCGATCTGCTCGGTTGCCCCGGCATTGCAACTGTGGGCACCCGGCTGTGGCTCCACAGCCGGGCACCCACTGCGCATGTGTGAGCGGCGCCGCGCGCCGTGATTGGCCGTCATCTGGGACACGTGACAAGTCGCAGATGACTGGGGAGCCCTTCCTGCGCCAAGGGGAAGTGATGTTACCAGCTGAGGCAACGCAGGAGGCAGACTACGAGGGACCCCCTAGCAACAGGCATTTAGAGTTATGTAAAAAAAATTTCCAATAGTTTTTTTATATTTTTGGGGGATTTTTAATCCTTTTTTTTTTTTTTTTTAGTGGGAAACACCACTTTAACTACTTGCCAACCACAATACGTATATATTCACTATATTACCAAAAGTATTGGGACATCTGCCTTTACACGCAAATGAACTTTAATGGCATCCCAGTCTTAGTCCGTAGGGTTCAATATTGAGTTGGCCCACCCTTTGCAGCTATAACAGCTTCAACTCTTCTAGGAAGGCTGTCCACAAGGTTTAGTAGTGTCTCTATGGGAATGTTTGACCATTCTTCCAGAAGCATATTTGTAAGGTCAGGTACTGATGTTGGATGAGAAGGCCTGGCTCACAGTCTCTGCTCTAATTCATCCCAAAGGTGTTCTATTGGGTTGAGGTCAGGATGCCAGTCAGGTTCCTCCACCCCAAACTCGCTCATCCATGTCTTTATGGACCTTACTTTGTGCACTGGTGCGCAGACATGTTGGAACGGGAAGGGACCATCCCCAAACTGTTCCCACAAAGTTGAGAGCAGGAAATTGTCCAAAATGTCTTGGTATGCTGACGCCTTAAGACTTCCCTTCACTGGAACTAAGGGGCCAAGCCCAACCCCTGAAAATCAACCCCACACCATAATCCCCCCTCCACCAAATGATTTGGTCCAGTGCACAAAGCAAGGTCCATGAAGACATGGATGAGTGAGTTTGGGGTGGAGGAACGTGACTTGCCTGCACAGAGTCCTGTCCTCAACCCGATAGCGCACCTTTGGGGTGAATTATAGCGGAGACTGCGAGCCAGGCCTTCTTATCCACATCAGTGCCTGACCTCACAAATGCGCTTATGGAAATGAATGATCAAAAGTTCCCATAGACACTCCTAAACCTTGTGGACAGCCTTCCCAGAAGAATTGAAGCTGTTATAGCTGCAAAGGGTGGGCCAACGCAATATTGAACCCTACGGACTAAGACTGGTATGCCATTAAAGTTCATGTGTGTGTAAAGGTGTCACAATACTTTTGGTAATATAGTGTATGTTGCGGTTTGCAAGTGGTTTACAGGGATTATGGCTGAAGCTATCAGCCATAAACCATGTATTGTTTTATTCAGTGGTTGGCTTTTTAATGAAAGCATTCTGAGTGGCTCATGAGCTGCTGGAACGCTTCAGAAACACCGGAGAAGGGGACCGGAGAAGGGGAGGGCTCCCCCGCCCTCAGCTATATAACAGCTGTCACCGAGAAGAAGCGTCACTCGGCGAGAGCCTCCCATGGAGACAGAGCTGTTGCAGCTTTTTTTTTTCTTTTTTCGGCTCGTCGGGCGGCATGAGATGGATCTACATCGTGGGTCATTTTTATTTTTTAATGAAGTGTCTCCTGTATTTTTTACTATTTTTGACACTTTTTTTGTGACATGATAGGGGTACAATGTACCTGTTACCAATTCACATGGGGGGAGGCCGGGATCTGGGGGTCCTCTTGTTAAAGGGGGCGTCCAGATTCCGATAAGCCCCCACATGCATATCCCCACAACCACCGGGCAAGGGTTGTGGGGATGAGGCCCTTGTCCCCATCAACATGGGGACAAGATACTTTGGGGGGTTACTCCAAAGCACCCTCCCCGTGTTGAAGGCATGTGGCCTGGTACTGTTTAGGAGGGGGGGTGCTCTCTCACCCCCCCTCTTTTTCTGCGGCCTGCCAGGTTGCGTGCTCAGATAAGGGTCTGGTATGGATTTTGGGGGGACCCCTATGCCATTTTTTTTTTAATTTGGCGCAGGGTTCCCCTTAATATCCATACCGGACCTGAAGAGCCTGGTATGGATTGTGGGGGAACCCCACACAATTTTATTTTTGTTTTGGTTCAGGGTTCCCCTTAATATTCATAGCAGACCAAAGGGCCTGGTAATTGACTACAATTTTTTTCAATGAGTTTTACCTATATTGCCGAGACCCGACAATTCATTACAGCCACGATCAGTTTTAAATGAAATTTTTCCTTTAGAAATTTCATTTTGCTGTGGTATTGTTCTAAACATGGGAAAAGTGTGCCACTTTACAGGCATACTATAGACACCCTCAGGCACAATATTTAAAGGAATATTTCATTTCTATTGTTTCACTTTAAGCGTTAATAAAATCACTGCTCCCGAAAAAACATCCGTTTTTAAAACTTTTTTTTTGCATTAATACATGTCCCCTGGGGCAGGACCCGGGTCCCCAAACAATTTTATGACAATAACTTGCATATAAGCTTTTAAATTAGCACTTTAGGTTTTTCATGTTAGCGTCCCATAGACTTTAACAGGGTTCCAAACAGGGCTTTCAAATTTGCCCGCGAACACGGCATATTGTTCGTTGTTCGCCGAACGTCTGAACAACCAAAGTTCGGCCCGAACTTATGCTCGGGATGAACCGTTTGCCCATCCCTAACAACTATATAGATCAGACCAAAATGAGGGACAAATGAGGAAAGAGGGACAGAGGGACATTGTTCCAAATCAGGGACAGTCCCTCGAAATCCAGGACAGTTGGGAGCTATGGAGAAGCCAAAGCACCGACACTCAGCTCATCATCCCTTTATTGCGGTAGAGCTTGGGTGAGTTATTATACATTATCTGCATAGGCAGTTTTTTGGTAAAGATGAACTAATCCTTTAACCACCCCCCTTATATTAAAATGACGGCAGACAGGATCCCCTCTTGTTCTGGGTCGCCCCAGTGTCACCACTCTCTCACATCTCCGCCCCCCAGGGACATGTCGTGACCCTGATCTCAGTAAAGAGCCAATGACGTGGCTCTTTACCCATGCGATCGGCTGTGTACAATCACAGCCGATCACATGTAAACGCGGAAGTGCCGTTTATCGGCTCTCCTCGCCTCACATTGACAGAGTGTGAGGAGAGAAGAGCCAATCGGTGGCATCTCCTCGCAGGGGAGACCTGTACAGATAATCAGCGCACTGATCATCAGTGTAGTCCCAACAGTGCCCAGCAGTGGTGCCGGTCAGTGACCATTTGTAATGCCAATTTGTGCCCAGCAGTGACACCAATATGTGCCCATCAGTGATGCATATTTGTGCCCATCAGTGCTTCCTTTCAGTGCCCATCAGTGCTTCCTTTCAGTGCCCATCAGTGCTGCCTTTCAGTGCCCACCAGTGCCGCCTATCATTGCCCATCAGTGCCACAAATCATTGCCCATCAGTGCTGCAAATCCATGCCCATCAGTGCGGCATATTAGTGTCTCCTCATCAGTGCTCTTCAGTGCCCATGACCAGTGTAGCCTAAATGTCCCTTTACCATATGTCCCATGCTGACCATTGTACTCACCACCCCTTTTACCTTACCACTTAAGAGATGAGACCACACCTTTCTTTGGAGTAAAATGGCCACAACAGCCTATTTATTAACATATCAAATACACGCCCAAAAAAAACAAAAATTTGTATATATATATATATATATATATATATACATACATATACACACACACACCAACAGAAATGTCTAACCCGATCTGGTGATCTCTGACGGTGACACAACATATACCAAGCATCAAAAATCACTGCGGTACCCCTTGAAACTTTACCAGGCCTCCAAACTGTGAACTCTCGGAGACCACATCCATCAGTGAAACAAGACAAGTATTCCCTCCAACGTTCAGGAATACACAGAAGGGGCCGATACTACGGTGAGCCCCCCACACCATTCAGATCACCTCTGATTTACCGTCACCCTCAAAGACCCCCATACACCGCCACAGCCTGAAAGGGGGACTACCTCAACCTTGAGGGCAACCCCACACCCGAAGAGCCTTCTGTATTCCTTCCTGAATACCCAAGGACCACAGATCAGTCCCTATATCAGAGAGGTGAACCCCATCTCGTCTCAAGTAGAGCCCGATGTTGATCTCCAACTCCCTGTGCCTGATGACAATCCCGCCATTTTGGACCACAAACCTCCCAATCACCTTGTTTATCCTGATGCGGGTCTTGTTAATACTAGCCACAGACCTCAAAGGTTTCAAGCAAATAAGGATTGTTATGAGTCATATAAACAATCAAATATGTTTATTGAATGCATCTGAAATGATAATTAAAATGGAAAAGTCCTCCATGTTAACCACTTCAGCACCGGCCATTTTACACCCTTCCTTACCAGAGCACTTTTTGCGATTCGGCACTGCGTCGCTTTAACTAACAATTGCGTGGTCGTGCGACGTTACACCCAAACAAAATTGACGTCCTTTTTTTTCCACAAATAGAGCTTTCTTTTGGTGGTATTTGATCGCCCCTGCGGTTTTTATTTTTTGCGCTATAAACAAAAGAAGAGCGACGATTTTGAAAAAAAACACAATATTTTTAACTTTTTGCTATAATAAATATCCCATTTTTAAAAAAAAAAAAATATTTTTTACTCAGTTTAGGCCGATACGTATTCTTCTTCATATTTTTGGTAAAAAAAAATCGCAATAAGCGTATATTGATCGGTTTGCGCAAAAGTTATAGCGTCTACAAAATAGGGGATAGATTTATTGCATTTTTTTTTTTTACTAGTAATGGCGGCGATCTGCGATTTTTTTTTTCGTGACTGCGACATTGCGGCGGACACTTCGGACACTTTTGACACATTTTTGGAACCATTCACATTTACACAGCGATCGTTGCTATAAAATTGCATTGATTACTGTGTAAATGTGACTGGCAGGGAAGGGGTTAACACTAGGGGGCGCTGCAGGGGTTAATGTGTTCCCTAAGGTAGTGATTCTAACTGTGGGGGGAGGGGACTCACAAGGGGAGGAGACCGATCAGTGTTCCTCCGTACTGGGATCACATGATCGGTCTCCTCGCCACTGACAGGACGTGGAGCTGTGTGTTTACACACACAGCTCCACGGTCCCACACGGTCCCGTTGTTTTAACGGTCAATCGCGGGTGCCCGGCGGACATCGCGGCCGCCGGGCACTCGCACCGGGTCCCAAGCGGTGGCGCGCACGCGCCCCCCAGGCGGCCGGGAATGAGAGGACGTCATATGACGCCCACCCAGGATGGGAGATCCACCTTGTGGGCGTCATATGTACATGGGCGGGTAGGGAAGTGGTTAAAATCCACCATAAAAAATAAAATCCACTGTTGGATACATGTTAATAAAAAATAAGAATTGAAGTACTCCAATATGTAGTTATTTGTGATCACACCAAAAAACAGCCAGCAGGGGGATAAAGTCAGCAAGGATGCTGTGTTGGACACACACCACTGGCCAAACAATGGCAAAACAATCAAAATTGTAATAGCCTGGATGGTAAAGGCTAGACATGTGCACAACAAAAAAATGTGTTTATTTTCGTTTTGTTTTTTTCGTTTCCGTTGATTCGTAACGATTCGTACATTCGTAAGTCGTCGGTGTTCGGATTCGTAACGATTCGTACATTCGTAAGTCGTCGGTGTTCGTATTCGTAACGATTCGTACATTCGTAAGAGTTATTTTTTCGTTGATTCGTTTTTTCGTTAGTTTATTTTTTGGACGCATTCGTATTTATTCGTACATTCGTAACATTCGTAGATTCGTAATCAGAGCATAATTCATAATTTTATGTAATGTGTATGCTATTATTACATTTTAATAATTTACGAAACGAAAAAAAAAAGTTATGAATCGAAAAAAAAAAGTTACAAATCGAAAAAAAAGTTACGAATGTACGAATTTTTTTGTTCAATAGAGACACGGAAAATTACAAATCGAAAAAAATAAATAAAAAAGTTACGAATCGAAAAAAAAAAAAAGTTACGAATCGAAAAAAAAAGTTACGTTACGTAATCGGAGCATAATTCATAATTTTATGTAATGTGTATGCTATTATTACATTTTAATAATTTACGAAACGAAAAAAAAAGTTATGAATCGAAAAAAAAAAGTTACAAATCGAAAAAAAAGTTACGAATGTACGAATTTTTTTGTTCAATAGAGACACGGAAAATTACAAATCGAAAAAAAATAAATAAAAAAGTTACGAATCGAAAAAAAAAGTTACGAATCGAAAAAAAAGTTACGAATGTACGAATTTTTTTGTTCAATCCATTCGAAGCACGTTTAGCAGCGCCATTGTAAGGGACACGGAAAATTACCAATTCAACAAAAAAAAAAGTTACGATTGTACAAAATTTTTCGTTCGTTTTCCGGATTTTATTGTACATTCGTTGTTTCTAATTAGTTTTTTTCGGATTTTCGTTGTTTTTCGGATTCGTTCGATTCGAATGATTCGTTAATCGGATTCGTACGATTCGAACGATTCGTTATTCGGATTCGTACGATTCATTTGTACGAAAACGAACGAACGAAAAAAAAACTAAAAACTAAAAAAAAAACAAACGAATTGCACATGTCTAGTAAAGGCTCACTGTGGTGTGGCAGGGGAAAGGGCCCCGGACTCACTGTGACCTTAGGGGGAGGATGTCAATGTAGGCGGGAGAATGTGGCTTGTTGTCTGTCCGACCTCGCTGAGATACTACTTGTTGAGCAGCAATCAGGTCTGTAGGTGTATAACAGCCGCCGAATGTCCGACGTGTATCGAAGTGCCCCGGAAGCAGGAAGCGCCCGCACTGTGAAAGGCTGGTCTAGGTGGAACGCAGGCTCCGTTCTATTGCTGTGGCGACTGTGACTAACATGTTTCGCGTGCTTACGCTTTGTCAATGTCCCGGGCTACAGCAGCAGATTCAATTAAATAGGCTTGTGTGTGAGACAGGAAAGGGGAGTGTCAGCTCTTGTGTCGTTAATCCCTTGTTGATTGATTATACATTTATTTCTTGATTTCCACATTCCCCCTGCGTTTTTCTCCATTGTTCTTCAATGGTTCTTTTTCTTATGCAAGATGTTCTCTACATTGCCAATTGTATACTCAGTGAACAAGGGGTTAAGGACACACAGTGTTGGTCATCTTACTTTAAAAAAGTAATTAGTTACATTACAAATTACTTCTCTCAAAAAAGTAATTGAGTTAGTAACTCAGTTACTACATTGGAAAAGTAATTAGTTACTCAGAAAAGTAACTGTGATTTTTTTTTTTTATATATTCTTAGGGGCGGGTCTAGTATTACTGTAAGCAAGGGGTGCGTTCCCCCACTGCACGTCTATTTCCCCTCTGTACCCCCCTGCACGTCTGTTCCCCCCAACACATATATCTGTTTCCCCTCTGTACCCCACTACACATCTGTCCCCCCCACACACGTATATCTGTTCCCCCTCTGTACCCCACTACACGTCTGTGCCCCCCACACACATATATCTGTTCCCCCTCTGTACATCTGTCCCCCCCAAACTCACGGATTGGATCGTTGCTTGGATCAGAGTCACGGATCGGATCATTTTTCGGATCAGCAAATAATAATTGAATTTGCAAAAACCTGTAAAAATTCCACCACCATAAAGCCCCCACTGTAATATCCACAATCTCACCCACTGTAATATCCACGTCATCTCCTCAACTGTAATATTGGCTGAGTGTGGCTGGGTACGGCTGAGCATGGCTGGGTACGGCTGGGTATCGCCGAGTATGGCTGGGTATTACCGAGTATTGCAGAGTATGGCTGGGTATGGCAGAGTATTGGCAGGGTGTTGCAGAGTATAGGCAGGGTGTTGCAGATTATTGGCTGGGTATCGCAGAGTATTGGCAGGGTGTTGCAGAGTATAGGCAGGGTGTTGCAGATTATTGGCTGGGTATCGCAGAGTATTGGCAGGGTGTTGCAGAGTATTGGCAGGGTGTTGCAGAGTATTGGCTGGGTATCGCAGAGTATTGGCTGGGTATTACCGAGTATTGCAGAGTATGGCTGGGTATTACCGAGTATTGCAGAGTATGGCTGGGTATTACCGAGTATTGCAGAGTATGGCTGGGTATTACCGAGTATTGCAGAGTATGGCTGGGTATTACAGAGTATTGCAGAGTATGGCTGGGTATTACAGAGTATTGCAGAGTATGGCTGGGTATTACAGAGTATTGCAGAGTATGGCTGGGTATTACAGGGTATTGCAGAGTATGGCTGGGTATGGCAGAGTATAGCTAGGTATTACGGGGTATTGCAGAGTATGGCTGGGTATGGCAGAGTATGGATGGGTATTACGGGGTATTGCAGAGTATGGCTGGGTATGGCAGAGTATGGATGGGTATTACGGGGTATTGCGGGGTATTGCAGAGTATGGCAGAGTATGGCTGGGTATGGCAGGGTGTTGCAGAGTATTGGCAGGGTGTTGCAGAGTATTGGCAGAGTATTGGCAGGGTATTGGCAGAGTATTGCAGAGTATTACCTGGGTATTGCAGGGTGTTGTCAGGGTATTGGCTGGTATTGCAGAGTATTGGCAGGGTATGTGCTGGCATCCGATCTCTCCCCTCCACTGTACAGATCTGTACACAGAGGGGAGAGAGGAACCGGCGTCATCTTGATGCCGGTTTGTTTACAAGTGATCGCTCCGTCATTTGACGGAGCAATCACATTGTAAACGGCCGACGGGTGCACCAAGATGGCCGCCGCTCCGGAGCTAGGCCGGAGCCGCGGCCATCTTGGTACACCAAGATGGGCACCGCTCCGGAGCTAGGCCGAAGCCGCGGCCTTTCCTAAGGCCGAGGCCGCGGACGGCTCCGCGGATTGCGGCGAGTAATTGCGGTAACGCCGCCCCAGTTACGTAACGCCATTTACTTTAATCGCGTTACTTACAACACTGAGGACACAAGAGCTGACACTCCCCTTATAGGACTCATAACAATCCTTATTTGCTTGAAACCATTGAGCGCTGCATTTTTTGTTCATTTCGTTCACTCACTTACCTCCAGGAGTTGGCAGCTGCACTGGATTTTGCATTTTGGATATATATTAGACAACACAATGGTTTTATTATTATGTCAGGTTTAGCGCTTAACCGCTTCCCGACCGCCTCCTGCACATATACGTCAGCAGAATGGCACGGGCAGGCAAAATCACGTACGGGTACGTGGCCCTTTAATTGCCTGGCCATGGGTCGCGCGCGTGCTGCCAGCGCCGTGCTCGCGACCCGGTCGGGAGCTCCGTGACCCCGGCCGCGGGACCAGCGGACCCGATCGCCGCTGGTGTCCCGCGATCGGGTCACAGAGCTGAAGAACGTAGAGAGGTCTGTGTAAACAAACCTCTCCCCGCACTTCCTACTTTGCCTGTCATTGATCGGCTGTTCCCGGTCATCAGGAAAGCCGATCAATGATGTCAGACGTCAGCCCCGCCCCCTAATGTAAAAAAACACACACACGTCACAGCCCATAACCCCTCCCCCTAGTGGTTAACTCTTTCACTGCATGTGTCATTTATACAGGAATCAATGCATTTAAATAGCATTGATTGCTGTATAAATGACAATGGTCCCAAAAATGTGTCAAAAATGTCCGATGTGTCCGCCATAATGTCGCAGTCACAATAAAAATCGCTGATCGCCGCCATTACTAATAAAAAAAAATATATTAATAAAAATGCTATAAAACTATCCCCTATTTTGTAAACGCTATAACTTTTGCGCAAACCAATCAATAATCCCTAATTCCAATTTTTTTTAACAAAAATATGTAGAAGAATACGTATCGGCCTAAACTGAGGGAAAAAAAAAATGTTTTTTTTATATATTTTTTGGGGATATTTATTATAGCAAAAAATATTGAATTTTTTTCAAAATTGTCGCTCTATTTTTGTTTATAGCGCAAAAAATTAAAACCGCAGGGGCGATCAAATACCACCAAAAGAAAGCTTTATTTGTGGGAAAAAAAGGACGCCAATTTTGTTTGGGAGCCACGTCGCACGACCGCGCAATTGTCAGTTAAAGCGACGCAGTGCCGAATCGCAAAAAGGGGCCTGGTCCTTTGGCTGCCAATTGGTCCGGGGCTGAAGTGGTTAAGGACTTACTTTGTTTTTCTCTAGCCACAGACCTCGCCCATCTCCAGACCGTTCTAGCCACTATGTCGGATCAGACCAGTAGAGTATCCGGGAACTGCACCCGCAGCTTCATAAAGTCAGCCTTTATGTCAGCCAGTATGTCCCTTACTTTCCTGAGCCCCAAATCGTTCCCACCAGCATGGATGACTAAAATGTCCGGGGGCCTGTCCCTCAGTGCAAACCTCCCACATCACTCTCTCCCACTTCATCCCCAGAAAACCAAGCCATCTTATACAGGCCTCCCTTCTGGAAATACCCAGTTGCCTGCCATCCCGTCTCCAGTGTTGGTCATCTTACTTTAAAAAAGTAATTTAGTTAAGTTACAAATTACTTCTCCCAAAAAGTAATTGCGTTAGTAACTCAGTTACTACATTGGAAAAGTAATTAGTTACGCAGCAAAGTAACTGACTTTTTTTTAAATATTCTATACGTGTAACTAAGGGGCGGGTCTAGTATTACTGTAACCAAGGGGCACATTTATTATTATTGTTAAATATCGTGTAACCAAGGGGCTGCTCTATTATTACTCTAACCAAGGGGCAGATCTGTTATAGCGTGTAAGCAAGGGGCGGGTCTATTATTATTATATCGTGTAAGGGGCTGATGGCTACAGAAGAGGGCGAATGTTAAATTAATGGGCAGAGCTCGATATATAACAATAATAATAAATGCGCCCCTTGGTTACAGTAATACTAGACCCGCCCCTTACTTACACGATAGACGCCCCTTGCAGAGTAGCACGAGCATCAGGAGCGTGCGGCATCGCCTCGTACAATTACATGTTAACTGCACCTGCGCGGTGTAGAGTTCACTCAGAGCTGTTTAGGTTCGGCAATTTTCGGGAAGCTCCGTAGTCCTTCGTACTGTGCAAGCCCTGCGCCTGCGCAGTACAGGGGGTCCTTATCCGGCGGGGGAACTTTTTCGGCAGGACACCGGAATTACACTACTGCCATCTAGTGGCGGTAGATGTAATTGGGGTAACTAAGCCAAAGTAATGGTAACTGAGTTACCATGAGGGGAAAAGTAATCAGTTAGATTACTAGTTACCCTCTAAAGTAACTGAGTTACGTAACTCAGTTTATTTTAACTCAGTTACTTACATCACTGGTTGTCTGCCATCCCGTCTCGCATCTCCTCTCCTGGCCTTCCAACACACATAGGAGTGTCCTAAGATCCAAACGAGGCGTGGATAACCTCCATCTGGAACAAAAAAAGCACAACACATAACTGATGTATGTAAACAAACAACCCATAACGTGTACCGCACCACCAAATGCTGTGCGTTGAGTAAACATGTGCAATTCGTTTCGTTTTTTTTCGTTTTTCGTTTTTTTTTCGTTATTTTCGTTCATTCGTACAAATGAACAAACGATTCGCTAAAATTTTTAATCCCATCAATGTGGTCAGCTTTGAATAGAAGACTGCAGGGAGAGGACAATCTGACACAACAATGGCATTTACTTTAGTTACAGCAATGAATTTTTTTTTTTTTTTTTTTAGTTACTGATGGCAAAGGTAGGACATTTTTTTACTCTGACAACAGTCACTGGGATTACTGTAGGTGCAAACTGACTGCAATAGCCAGCAAAATGTAATGCAAGTGTTTCAAGCTCACAGGTCAGGTCTTAAGGTGACCATACACTACACAATCTTCCTGTACAATCAGATCTGCCAAGAATTATATAGTGTAAGGGCCTGCGTATTTTATTTAAAGATTGTACAATCAGATTTTGTAGTGTATGGCCACCTTAAAGCGGTGTTCCGGCTGAAATGATACTTTTTAAATAAAAATACCCCTATAATACACAAGCTTAATGTATTCTAGTAAAGTTAGTCTGTAAACTAAGGTCTGTTTTGTTAGTTTTTAGCAGTAGTTTGTTATTTTATAAACTTGCAGCAGGCCGTGGCCATCTTAAGTGTGGGCATCTGAAGCCAGACTGTATTTCTTCCTGGATCTCATCCTTGCAGATCTCGTACATGCTCAGTGCAGCATAAGCAGTGTAATAGGTTTCAGGTCAGGTTTCCCTAGCAACGGCAGTTTGAGAGGAAGTTGCTGCCCCTTCCCAGGAGGCATTGCAAACAGGAAATGATGCGATGGGCCGCGGCCAGGGAGGAGGAAGTGAAAAATGAATACAGCAGATATACAGTCTGTGCTGAAAAAAAAATTAAAAAAATATCCAATTTGTTTACAGTGCACAGTTTAGTGAGGGATGCTGAAGAGTTGTAAAAGTGGGTGGAACTCCACTTTAAGCCCCTGTCGAGGAGAAGCACATTGAAGGAGTAGGAGAGGGTCTGTTCCTACATTCTGGCTTTGTGAGTTTGCACTACTTGCAATAAAGCTTGTTGAATATTAAAGCAAGCTTTCAGCTTAAATGTCTTGTTATGCTGCCTCTTCCCCCTTCTCTTACAAATGCAAATTAGCTTTTGGGTTGCAGAAAAGTATATGTTGCATTGTGTTTTTTTAAATTGTAGTTTGTTTCAAAGTTTGTGTTTCTTAAAGTGGGGTTGCGACCAAAAAACAAAAAGGGGCTTAAAAATCATAAAAAAAATAAAAAAACAATAATTGGAAAAAAATTATTTTTTTACTCACCTCTAAATGCCTGTTGCTAGGGGGTCCCTCGTAGTCTGCCACCTTCATTGCCCGGGCTAAACATCACTTCCTGTAGGCAACGCACAGTCATCTGGGACCTGTCATGTGTCCCAGATGAGTGAGCGTCGAATCACGGCGCACGGCGCCGCTCGCGCATGCGCAGTGGGTGCCCGGCTGTGAAGCCACAGCCGGGTTCCCACATTAAGAATGCCGGCATCGCGAGTGGAGCAGGGAACGAGGGGGGGGGGGTCTCGTTCCCCCGCATCGCTGGACCCCGGGACAGGTAAGTGTCCGATTATTAAAAGTCAGCAGCTGCAGTATTTGTAGCTGCTGACTTTAAATTTTTTTTTTTTTTGGCCGGCCCTCCACTTTAAAGTGGAACAAAAGTTCTGTCATTACATGCTGCAAGCAGGCGGGCTTTTTATATTGCAGAAGAGACATGCAATTTCTCTTCTACAATAAAATACACCTACCTGCTTGCTCACAGCAATCCATGGAATGTAAGCTGAGCTGCACATACACAGCTCAGCTTACAGCAGCCGGCCTGATGGTGTGTGCCAGGATGACGAGCTTTTGTGCATGAAGAAATGAAAAATGATTGTGATGAGTCTGTGAGACTCTTACTTGTGGCACAGCAATCAAAGCATATTTTATGGTTAAAAGAATGCTTTTGTTTTACTTAACCACTTCCCACCCGGCCAATGTACATATACGGCCGGGTGGGAGCCGTCTACTTCTGATCGGACGTTCCGGAACGTCCTTCAGAAGTAGAGGGCTCGCGCGCGCGCGTGCCCGCGCAGCGGCGCGATCCCGATGCGGCCGTGTCACCTGGACACGGCGCATCTCGGATCGGCAGGAGGGCTCGCTGATTGGCCCTCCTGATCACATGACGGCCGTGTCGAATCACAGCCGTCATGTGATGTAAACAAACAGCCGGTTGCTAGGCAATCGGCTTCTCCTCTCCTCACACGGAAGTCGTTGGTGAGGAGAGGAGAGCGGATCGTTGCAGCCGGCTGGTGATCAGTGAGTATTAGCTGTTTTTTTTTACTCACTGATCACCAGTAGTGTCCACAAAGTAAAACACACATGTCCCCACACATGTCCCCAAAACACACATGTCCCCAAAACACACATGTCCCCAAAACACACATGTCCCCACACATGTCCCCAAAACACACATGTCCCCAAATAAAAACACATGTCCCCAAATAAAAACACATGTCCCCAAATAAAAACACATGTCCCCAAATAATAAAAACACATGTCCCCCACATATGTCCCAGTAAAATCACATGTCCCAATGATTCTCTGCACACATATGTCCGTGATCACCTGCACACATCTGTACATGATCATTTGCGTACATATGTCCGTGATCACGCGAACCAATTATTATACACTTAACGGAATTTTTTTTTTACTAAAAAACATGTAGCAGAATACATTTTGGCTTAAATTTATGACAAAATTTGATTTTATTGGATTTCTTTTAAAAAAGGAGAAAGGAGAAAATATTGTTTTTTTTTCAAAATTTCCGCTATATTTTCACTTATATCGCAAAAAATAAAAAACGGAGTCGCGAATAAATACCACCAAACTAAAGCTCTATTTGTGCGAACAAAATGATAAAAAATTCATTTGGTTACAGCATTGCATGACCGCGCAATTGTCACTGAAAGAGCGAGAGCGCTGAAAGCTGAAAATTGGTCTGGGCAGGAAGGGTGTTTAAGTGCACAGTAAGCAAGTGGTTAAGCATGTCCCGTTAAGCATCCTACTGTCAATTTGGCCACACCCAATATTTTCCGCTACACACGCCACATTATTACTGGCCTTGGGGCACCCAAAGTTGTCCAAGGTCCTTTACAATGCTATAATGTATACTAAAAAAAAAAAATTGCTGCGCGCTGGCAAAATGTTCGGGTTTGACTCGAAGAAAAGGTGGCAACCCTAGGGAGAGGGGAGGAGAACTCATTATTGTTATTGTCAGTCATCATTATTACCAATAAAGATTTGTAATCCTCACCATGTAATAATAGAATGGTGCATTGTATGTCATGTGATCCGCATTGAAAATTCCCCCACCGACCTCTTATTACCAACAATCATTTTTAGTATTATTATTATTATCATTATTTATATTATTATTATTTATATTATATTATTTTTATCATTATTATTTATATTATTATTATTTATATTATTTTTATTATTATTTATATTATATTATTTTTATCATTATTTATATTATTATTACTATCATTATTTATATTATTATTTATATTATTTTTATTATTATTTATATTATATTATTATTCTCATTAGTAGTATTTGTACATTTATATATGTGTGTGTTACTTGTGACTCCTGACCCCCTCCCCCCCATTCCTGGACTATCAGAACTGCTGTTTTTAGGTCTTGTTTGTGATAACAGCAGGGACTGCTGCTCCTCTGAAAAGCAATCCATACAGATCGCTTTTCAGAGGCATTTGTCAGGCGGTGAAGAAGCAATATGTTGCCTCCTCACCTGTTTTAAGCCCGTAAATGCCTCATCACCGTGCAATGCACACAGTTGTAGGTTGCAGTGCAGCCTCATTCACCCTGGGTACACCCCCCAGCTAAAAGGGGGAGGAGCAGTTAGGGGTGGTAAAACCATCTCAACCATGTGGTTTTACCCCCCCCCCCCCACCTTCGACTTGACATGCGAACAAGCCCTTGGTTCACATCGGTGTGGCTGCATGTAAGGCCGCCTGTTCATTTCAATGGGCTTCCCTACCCGCAGGAATGCCGGGAGAGAAGTCCCCGCCCCTTTTTTAATTTTTTTATTGCGCCGCACCAAAAGCATCCCGTGTTTGCCAATGTGTGGGGTACCAGTAATAATGAATGGCACCCCTAAGGAGCACAACATTTGTCGGGGTGTCGGGAACGAGCGCGGCACACAGTAACGTGACCCGAGCCTTGGACAGGGGCGCCCCCAAGACTGGAAATACTTTTCACGGGCGCCCCCTACTGGAGAGGGGTTGAGGCACACGGATCTGTACTATGAGAGGCTGAATGTGGTACTTATCATCAGACTCCGAGATCAACAGTTCTATACCGGGCACTTTTACCCCCCTTCCTGCCACGGTCAATTATCAGCTTTCAGCGCTGTCACACTTTGAAGGACAATTACGCGGTCATGTAACATTGTACACATAGGACATTTCTATCATTTGTTTTTTTCACACAAATAAAGCTTTTCCTTTGGTGGTATTTAACCCCTTCAATACAGGACATTTTCACCCCCTTCCTGCCCAGACCAATTTTGAGTTTTCAGCGCTGTCGCACGTTAACTGACAATTGCGCGGTCGTGCGACATCGCACCCAAACTAGATTGACGCCCTTTTTCCCCCACAAATAGAGCTTTCTTTTGGCGGTATTTGATCACCTCTGCGGTTTTAATTTTTTGCGCTATAAACAAAAAAAAGGGCGACAATTTTGAAAAAAAAAAAAAAACAATATTTTTTACTTTTTGCTATAAGAAATATCCCATTTATTAAAAAACAATAATATTTTTTTCCCTCAGTTTAGGCCGATACGTATTCTTCTACATATTTTTGGTAAAAAAAAATCGCAATAAGCGTATATTGATTGGTTTGCGCAAAAGTTATAGCTTCTACAAACTATGGGAAAGATTTATGGCATTGTTTTTTTTTTTTTTACTAGTAATGGCGGCGATCCGCGATTTCATTTCGTGACTGTGATATTGCGGCGGACACATCGGACACTTTTGACACATTTTTGGGACCAGTCACATTTATACAGCGATCCACGCTATAAAATTGCACTGATTACTGTGTAAATTTCACTGGCAGGGAAGGGGTTAACACTAGGGGGCGATCGAGGGGTTAATTATGTTCTCTGGGAGGTGATTCTGTGGGGGGAGGGGACTGACTGGGGGAGGAGACCGATCGGTGTTCCTCTGTACTGAGAACATACCATCCTCTCCTCTGACAGTATGTGGATCTGCTGTGTTCCCGGGCAATCGCAGGTGCCCGGCGCACGCGCACCGGGCCCCGAGCGACGCGGCAGGCGCGTACGCCCCCTAGAAGGCCAGGAAGGGGAGGACGTCATATGATGCCCGCCCAGGATGGGAGATCCCGTCTGGGGGCGTCATATTACTATAGCTGGGATGTGAATTTTTTACGAAAAAATAAAAAGACCGAAAATTTAGCAAAAAATAAATAAAAGTTTTTCCGTTTCTGTCAGTAAATTTTGTAAATAAGTAATTTTTCTCCTTCACTGAAGGGCACTGATGAGGTGACACTGATGAGGAGGCACTAATATGCCCCACTGATGGGCACTGGTAGGTGGCACTGATGGTCACTGAAAGGTAGCACTGAGTGGCATCTCTAATGGGCACTGATAGGTGGCACTGATGGGCACTGATAGGTAAGACTAACAAATATAGATGCGGCGCTGGTACTGAAACAGATCCTCTAGTACTGAAGTCCAAGTGGCCAGTGGGCTGCTATGCAGCCTAAAAATAGTCTATTGATTCAGGGCCGGCCTTATTCAGGAAGGAGAAGCCGTCTCCAAGATATTAGGGGTGCAACGGATCGTCGCCGTTCCGTGATCCGAACGGGTCACCCTGTTCGGATCGGCACACCCCGCGATCTGCGGAGCGCTCCGCGGCTTGGCCTTGGGAAAGGCCGTGGCTGCGGCCTAGCTCCGGAGCCGTGGCCATCTTGGTACACCCGGCGGCCGTTTACAATGTGATCGCTCCGTCAAATGACGGAGCGATCACTTGTAAACATACTCTGCATTACACCCTGCCAATACTCTGCATACTCTGCATTACACCCTGCCAATACTTTACATACTCTGCATTACACCCTGCCAATACTCTGCATTACACCCTGCCAATACTCTACATACTCTGCATTACACCCTGCCAATACTCTACATACTCTGCATTACACCCTGCCAATACTCTGCATTACACCCTGCCAATACTCTGCATACTCTGCATTACACCCTGCCAATACTTTACATACTCTGCATTACACCCTGCCAATACTCTGCATTACACCCTGCCAATACTCTGCATTACACCCTGCCAATACTCTGCATTACACCCTGCCAATACTCTGCATTACACCCTGCCAATACTCTCTATACTCTGCATTACACCCTGCCAATACTCTACATACTCTGCATTACACCCTGCCAATACTCTACATACTCTGCATTACCCTGCCAATACTCTGCCATACTCTGCATTACACCCTGCCAATACTCTGCATTACACCCTGCCAATACTCTGCATACTCTGCATTACACCCTGCCAATACTCCGCATTACACCCTGCCAATACTCTGCATACTCTGCATTACACCCTGCCAATACTCTGCATTACACCCTGCCAATACTCTGCATACTCTGCATTACACCCTGCCAATACTCTGCATTACACCCTGCCAATACTCTGCATTACACCCTGCCAATAATCTGCATACTCTGCATTACACCCTGCCAATACTCTGCATTACACCCTGCCAATACTCTACATACTCTGCATTACACCCTGCCAATACTCTGCATACTCTGCATTACACCCTGCCAATACTCTACATACTCTGCATTACACCCTGCCAATACTCTACATACTCTGCATACTCTGCATTACACCCTGCCAATACTCTGCATTACACCCTGCCATACTCTGCATTACACCCTGCCAATACTCTGCATACTCTGCATTACACCCTGCCAATACTCTGCATACTCTGCATTACACCCTGCCAATACTCTGCATACTCTGCATTACACCCTGCCAATACTCTGCATACTCTGCATTACACCCTGCCAATACTCTGCATTACACCCTGCCAATACTCTGCATTACACCCTGCCAATACTCTTACAATACTCTGCATTACACCCTGCCAATACTCTGCATACTCTGCATTACACCCTGCCAATACTCTGCATACTCTGCATTACACCCTGCCAATACTCTAAATACTCTGCATTACACCCTGCCAATACTCTGCATACTCTGTATTACACCCTGCCAATACTCTGCATTACACCCTGCCAATACTCTGCATTACACCCTGCCAATACTCTGCATACTCTGCATTAAACCCTGCCAATACTCTACATACTCTGCATTACACCCTGCCAATACTCTGCATACTCTGCATTACACCCTGCCAATACTCTGCATACTCTGCATTACACCCTGCCAATACTCTGCATTACACCCTGCCAATACTCTACATACTCTGCATTACACCCTGACAATACTTTACATACTCTGCATACTCTGCATTACACCCTGCCAATACTTTACATACTCTGCATTACACCCTGCCAATACTCTGCATACTCTGCATTACACCCTGCCAATACTCTACATACTCTGCATTACACCCTGCCAATACTCTACATACTCTGCATTACACCCTGCCAATACTCTACATACTCTGCATTACACCCTGCCAATACTCTGCATTACACCCTGCCAATACTCTGCATACTCTGCATTACACCCTGCCAATACTCCGCATTACACCCTGCCAATACTCTGCATACACTGCATTACACTGCCAATACACTGCATACTCTGCATTACACCCTGCCAATACTCTGCATTACACCCTGCCAATACTCTGCATACTCTGCATTAAACCCTGCCAATACTCTGCATTAAACCCTGCCAATACTCTGCATTACACCCTGCCAATACTCTGCATACTCTGCATTCTACCCTGCCAATACTCTGCAATACTCTGCATTACACCCTGCCAATACTCTACATACTCTGCATTAAACCCTGCCAATACTCTGCATTACACCCTGCCAATACTCTGCATACTCTGCATTACACCCTGCCAATACTCTACATACTCTGCATTACACCCTGCCAATACTCTGCATACTCTGCATTACACCCTGCCAATACTCTACATACTCTGCATTACACCCTGCCAATACACCCTGCCAATACTCTGCATACTCTGCATTACACCCTGCCAATACTCTGCATACTCTGCATTACACCCTGCCAATACTCTGCATACTCTGCATTACACACCTGCCAATACTCTGCATACTCTGCATTACACCCTGCCAATACTCTGCATACTCTGCATTACACCCTGCCAATACTCTGCATTACTCTGCATTACACCCTGCCAATACTCTGCATACTCTGCATTACACCCTGCCAATACTCTGCATTACACCCTGCCAATACTCTGCATTACACCCTGCCAATACTCTGCATACTCTGCATTACACCCTGCCAATACTCTGCATACTCTGCATTACACACCTGCCAATACTCTGCATACTCTGCATTACACCCTGCCAATACTCTAAATACTCTGCATTACACCCTGCCAATACTCTGCATACTCTGTATTACACCCTGCCAATACTCTGCATTACACCCTGCCAATACTCTGCATTACACCCTGCCAATACTCTGCATACTCTGCATTAAACCCTGCCAATACTCTACATACTCTGCATTACACCCTGCCAATACTCTGCATACTCTGCATTACACCCTGCCAATACTCTGCATACTCTGCATTACACCCTGCCAATACTCTGCATTACACCCTGCCAATACTCTACATACTCTGCATTACACCCTGACAATACTCTGCATACTCTGCATTACACCCTGCCAATACTCTACATACTCTGCATTACACCCTGCCAATATCCTGCATACTCTGCATTACACCCTGCCAATACTCTGCATTACACCCTGCCAATACTCTACATACTCTGCATTACACCCTGCCAATACTCTACATACTCTGCATTACACCCTGCCAATACTCTACATACTCTGCATTACACCCTGCCAATACTCTGCATACTCTGCATTACACCCTGCCAATACTCTGCATACTCTGCATTACACCCTGCCAATACTCTGCATACTCTGCATTACACCCTGCCAATACTCTGCATTACACCCTGCCAATACTCTGCATTATACCCTGCCAATACTCTGCATTACACCCTGCCAATACTCTGCATTACACCCTGCCAATACTCTGCATTACACCCTGCCAATACTCTGCATTACACCCTGCCAATACTCTGCATTACACCCTGCCAATACCCTACCAATACTCTGCATTACACCCTGCCAATACTCTGCATACTCTGCATTACACCCTGCCAATACTCTGCATACTCTGCATTACACCCTGCCAATACTCTACATACTCTGCATTACACCCTGCCAATACTCTGCATACTCTGCATTACACCCTGCCAATACTCTGCATACTCTGCATTACACCCTGCCAATACTCTGCATAACTCTGCATTACACCCTGCCAATACTCTGCATTACACCCTGCCAATACTCTGCATTACACCCTGGCAATACTCTACATACTCTGCAATACACTGCCATACTCTGCATTACACCCTGCCAATACTCTGCATTACACCCTGCCAATACTCTGCATTACACCCTGCCAAATACTCTGCATTACACCCTGCCAATACTCTGCATTACACCCTGCCAATACTCTGCATACTCTGCATTACACCCTGCCAATACTCCGCATTACACCCTGCCAATACTTTACATATTCTGCATTACACCCTGCCAATACTCTGCATACACTGCAATACTCTGCACACCCTGCCAATACTCTGCATTACACCCTGCCAATACTCTACATACTCTGCATTACACCCTGCCAATACTCTGCATACTCTGCATTACACCCTGCCAATACTCTGCATACTCTGCATTACACCCTGCCAATATACTCTGCATACTCTGCATACTCTGCATTACACCCTGCATTACACCCTGCCAATACTCTGCACTCTTACCCTGCCTCATACTCTGCATTACACCCTGCCAATACTCTGCATACTCTGCATTACACCCTGCCAATACTCTGCATACTCTGCATTACACCCTGCCAATACTCTGCATATTGCACACCCTGCCAATACTCTGCACACCCTGCCAATACTCTGCATTACACCCTGCCAATACTCTGCATTGCATTACACCCTGCCAATACTCTGCATTACACCCTGCCAATACTCTGCATTACACCCTGCCAATACTCTGCAATTATTACACCCTGCCAATACTCTACATACTCTGCATTACACCCTGCCAATACTTTACATACTCTGCATTACACCCTGCCAATACTCTGCATACTCTGCATTACACCCTGCCTCTGCATACTCTGCATTACTCTGCATTACTCTGCATTACACCCTGCCAATACTCTACATACTCTGCATTACACCCTGCCAATACTCTGCATACTCTTCATTACACCCTGCCAATACTCTGCATACTCTGCATTACACCCTGCCAATACTCTGCATTACACCCTGCCAATACTCTGCATACTCTGCATTACACCCTGCCAATACTCTGCATACTCTGCATTACACCCTGCCAATACTCTGCATTACACCCTGCCAATACTCTGCATTACACCCTGCCAATACTCTGCATTACACCCTGCCAATACTCTGCATTACACCCTGCCAATACTCTGCATACTCTGCATTACACCCTGCCAATACTCCGCATTACACCCTGCCAATACTTTACATATTCTGCATTACACCCTGCCAATACTCTGCATACTCTGCATTACACCCTGCCAATACTCTGCATACTCTGCATTACACCCTGCCAATACTCTGCATACTCTGCATTACACCCTGCCAATACTCTGCATTACACCCTGCCAATACTCTGCATACTCTGCATTACACCCTGCCAATACTCTGCATTACACCCTGCCAATACTCTGCATTACACCCTGCCAATACTCTGCATACTCTGCATTACACCCTGCCATACTCTGCATACTCTGCATTACACCCTGCCAATACTCTACATACTCTGCATTACACCCTGCCAATACTCTGCATACTCTGCATTACACCCTGCCAATACTCTACATACTCTGCATTACACCCTGCCAATACTCTACATACTCTGCATTACACCCTGCCAATACTCTGCATACTCTGCATTACACCCTGCCAATACTCTGCATACTCTGCATTACACCCTGCCAATACTCTGCATACTCTGCATTACACCCTGCCAATACTCTGCATTACTCTGCATTACACCCTGCCAATACTCTGCATTACACCCTGCCAATACTCTAAATACTCTGCATTACACCCTGCCAATACTCTGCATACTCTGCATTACACCCTGCCAATACTCTGCATTACACCCTGCCAATACTCTGCATTACACCCTGCCAATACTCTACATACTCTGCATTACACCCTGCCAATACTCTGCATTACACCCTGTCAATACTCTGCATTACACCCTGCCAATACTTTACATACTCTGCATTACACCCTGCCAATACTCTGCATACTCTGCATTACACCCTGCCAATACTCTACATACTCTGCATTACACCCTGCCAATACTCTACATACTCTGCATTAAACCCTGCCAATATTCTGCATACTCTGCATTACACCCTGCCAATACTCTGCATTACACCCTGCCAATACTCTACATACTCTGCATTACACCCTGCCAATACTCTACATACTCTGCATTACACCCTGCCAATACTCTACATACTCTGCATTACACCCTGCCAATACTCTGCATACTCTGCATTACACCCTGCCAATACTCTGCATACTCTGCATTACACCCTGCCAATACTCTGCATTACACCCTGCCAATACTCTGCATTACACCCTGCCAATACTCTGCATTACACCCTGCCAATACTCTGCATTACACCCTGCCAATACTCTGCATTACACCCTGCCAATACTCTGCATTACACCCTGCCAATACTTTACATACTCTGCATTACACCCTGCCAATACTCTGCATACTCTGCATTACACCCTGCCAATACTCTACATACTCTGCATTACACCCTGCCAATACTCTGCATACTCTGCATTACACACCTGCCAATACTCTGCATACTCTGCATTACACCCTGCCAATACTCTACATACTCTGCATTACACCCTGCCAATACTCTACATACTCTGCATTAAACCCTGCCAATATTCTGCATACTCTGCATTACACCCTGCCAATACTCTGCATTACACCCTGCCAATACTCTACATACTCTGCATTACACCCTGCCAATACTCTGCATTACACCCTGCCAATACTCTGCTAATACTCTGCATTACACCCTGCCAATACTCTGCATTACACCCTGCCAATACTCTACATACTCTGCATTACACCCTGCCAATACTCTACATACTCTGCATTACACCCTGCCAATACTCTGCATACTCTGCATTACACCCTGCCAATACTCTACATACTCTGCATTACCCTGCCAATACTCTGCATACTCTGCATTACACCCTGCCAATACTCTGCATACTCTGCATTACACCCTGCCAATACTCTGCATTACACCCTGCCATACTCTGCACTACCCTGCCAATACTCTGCATTACACCCTGCCAATACTCTGCATTACACCCTGCCAATACTCTGCATTACACCCTGCCAATACTCTGCATTACACCCTGCCAATACTCTACATACTCTGCATTACACCCTGCCAATACTCTGCATACTCTGCATTACACCCTGCCAATACTCTGCATTACTCTGCATTACACCCTGCCAATACTCTACATACTCTGCATTACACCCTGCCAATACTCTACATACTCTGCATTACACCCTGCCAATACTCTGCATACTCTGCATTACACCCTGCCAATACTCTGCATACTCTGCATTACACCCTGCCAATACTCTGCATACTCTGCATTACACCCTGCCAATACTCTGCATACACTGCATTACACCCTGCCAATACTCTGCATTACACCCTGCCAATACTCTGCATACTCTGCATTACACCCTGCCAATACTCTGCATTACACCCTGCCAATACTCTGCATTATACCCTGCCAATACTCTGCGATATTCAGGCAATATTACAGTGGGGAGATGGCGTGGATATTACAGTGGGGACTATATGGTGGTGGTTTTTGCAAATTCAATTATATTTGCTGATCCGAAAAATGATCCGATCCGAGGATCGATCCGTGAGTTTTTTGATCCGTTGCACCCCTACAAGATATGCAAGAAAAAAAACAAATGCAGGCGCCTCTGAGTTAGGCTATGTTTCTACTATTGCGTTCCCAAAGTCGTGCAATTTTAGCGCGATTTGCCGCGACTTGAAGCAATTACTGTGTATTCTTGAGGTCTATGGACCTCAAGTTCCATCAAAGTGGGACCAAAGTAGTGCAGGGACTACTTTGAAGTCGCTGCGTCTTGAAGTCGCACAGATATGAACGGTACTCATTGGGGTACGACTTGGCATGGGACTTTTCAGTCCCAAATCGCATGAAAAGTCGCACTAGTGGAAACCAAGCCTTAGACTGTAAAGTGTATATTAATAAAAACACTATGGGGGGTTGATTTACCAAAACTGGAGAGTGCAAAATCTGTTGCAGCTGTGCATGGTAGCCAATCAGCTTCTAACTTTAGCTTGTTCCATTAAGCTTTCACAATAAAACCTGGAAGCTGATTGGTTTCTATACAGACCTGCACCAAATTTTGCACTCTCCATTCTTAGTAAATCCACCCCTATATGTTTTTATTAATACACACTTTACAGTTTAACTCAGAGTCGCCTGCATTTGTTTTTTCCTGATAGGTGGCACTGATGGGCAGCACTGACTGGCATTACTAATGGGCACTGATTGGTGTCACTGATGGGCGGCACTGATAGGTGGCACTGATGGGCAACACTGAAAGGCATCACTAATGGGCACTGAAAGGCATCACTAATGGGCACTGACTGGCATCACTAATGTGCACTGACTGGCATCACTAATGGTCACTGATGGGCACTGATTGGTGTCACTGATGGGCACTGATAGGGAGCACTGATGGGCACTGATAGGGAGCACTGATGGGCACTGATTGGTGTCACTGATGGGCACTGATTGGTGTCACTGATGGGCACCGCTAGGGCTGTACTGTAATCAGTGCCCTGATTACCTGTACAGGTCTCCCCTGCCAGGAGAGCCGATAAACGGCACTTCCTTGTTTACATGTGATCGGCTGTGATTGAACACAGCCGATCACATGGGTAAAGACCCTGCGTCATCGGCTCTTTACTGAGATCAGGGGCATGCCATGTCCTAGGAATTATTGGGGGCATGCCATGTCCTATGAACAATAAGTGCATACCATGTCCTAGGAACAATCAGGGACATACCACGTTCTAGGAACAATCGGGAGCATACCACGTCCTAGGAACAATCAGGGACATACCACGTCCTAGGAACAATCGGGAGCATACCACGTCCTAGGAACAATCGGGAGCATACCACGTCCTAGGAACAAACGGGCATACCATGTCCTAGGAACAATCGGGGGCTTACTATGTCCTAGGAACAATCAGGGGTAGGGTTGCCACCTGTTCGGGATTTACCCGGACAGTTCGGGTTTGGAATCATGCGTCCGGGTTTCCGAGACCCGGACACATTATTCAGACCTAACCAAGTCTCCCCCTCCCCCCCCTCTCTCTCCCTGCCTCTAAGTTAGTACACTAAGATAAATCAGGGTTCTCAGAGCACTCATTAGATCAGTGCTCCCCTTTACATCAGAGCCCTCTTCGTACACCAGAGCATCCCTTATGTTAGAGTCCCTAGAGTTCTCCCTTACATCAGAGTCTGCAGAGTCCCCCTTACAGTGAAAAGGAACTCTGCGAGTTCAGATGTAAAGGGAAGCTCTGCTGTAGATTCAGATGTAAAGGGGAGCTCTGCTGCAGATTCAGATGTAAAAGGGGAGCTCTGCTGCAGATTCAGATGTAAAGGGGGAGCTCTGCTGCAGATTCAGATGTAAAAGGGGAGCTCTGCTGCAGATTCAGATGTAAAGGGGGAGCTCTGCTGCAGATTCAGATGTAAAGGGGGAGCTCTGCTGCAGATTCAGATGTAAAAGGGGAGCTCTGCTGCAGATTCAGATGTAAAGGGGGAGCTCTGCTGCAGATGTAAAAGGGGAGCTCTGCTGCAGATTCAGATGTAAAAGGGGAGCTCTGCTGCAGATTCAGATGTAAAAGGGGAGCTCTGCTGCAGATTCAGATGTAAAGGGGGAGCTCTGCTGCAGATGTAAAAGGGGAGCTCTGCTGCAGATTCAGATGTAAAGGGGGAGCTCTGCTGCAGATTCAGATGTAAAAGGGGAGCTCTGCTGCAGATTCAGATGTAAAAGGGGAGCTCTGCTGCAGATTCAGATGTAAAGGGGGAGCTCTGCTGCAGATGTAAAAGGGGAGCTCTGCTGCAGATTCAGATGTAAAGGGGGAGCTCTGCTGCAGATTCAGATGTAAAAGGGGAGCTTTGCTGCAGATTCAGATGTAAAAGGGGAGCTCTGCTGCAGATTCAGATGTAAAGGGGAACTCTGTGGACTCAAATGTAAACGGGGACTCTTGTGATTAACTTCATACAATTAGAAATGTTACTTAAAGCGGGGTTTCACCTAAAAAAAATTGTTTTTAAAAGTCAGCAGCTAAAAAAAAAAGTAGCTGCTGACTTTTAAAAAGTACACTTACCCTCCCAGGGCGCCCACGATGTCGTTGGTGGAGGCCGAGATGTCCCTCGGCTATCCGGATCCAGCGCCGCCATCCTGAGTAAGGGAAACGGCTTCTCGTTTCCTACTGCGCATGCGCGAGTCGGCGCGCGGCCTACTGCGCATGCGCGAGTCGGCGCGCGGCCAACTGCGCATGCGCGAGTCGTATTTGTGAATGGGGAACGCGGTGTGTTGTGGGACACAGTTCCCACAACACACTGCGCCCCATTCACCTGAAGACGGAAGAAGAGAAGATCACCGCGGCGCTGGAGGAGGCAGATTAGGACGATCTGCCTAGCAACAGCCATTTCTGGTAAGTAAAAAAAAATTTTTTTTTTTTTTTTTTTTTTTTTAAATTGTTACTAACTTTCTCCCAAGTTTTTATTTTCAGGGTGTCCCACCACTTTAATAGCAAAATCTATGCATTGTTTATCTATGCATACTATGAAAAAAAATTGCTGTGCGACGCCGAAGTGTTCGGGTTTGACTTGAAGAAAAGGTGGCAACCCTAACTCATATGGGATAGGGGTAGAGTTTATGGGTTGCGGGGTAGGGTTGGTGGGTATGGTTTAGGCAATAGAAGTTTGGGGTTAGGGTGTAAGGGATTAAAGTAGTTTTTAGAATAGTGGTTTGAAGTTAGGGGGGGGGGGGGGGGTAGGAATTTTTATTTGTATGCTGTTTTAATGAAATATTTTAGAATTTATACATTAGGTTTCTTGCCACTGGACAAAGTTTCATGTCCCTACACCATTATTTCCTCCTTGGTGTCGCAACTGTCTCTGTAGTAACGAGGTCAACACGTGTTGCAATTTGGGAGGAGCTACACGACACAGTCATGCCGGAGCCGACCGGAGAAATCTGGGAGTCTGTTGTGGATGGATTTTGGGAAAAAACACAATCTCCAAATTGCATTGGTGCCCTGGATGGTAATCCCCACTCCAGATCATCTTATTTCAATTACCGTATTTATCGGCGTATAACACGCACCCCAAGTTTAGGAGGGCATTTTTAAGGAAAAAAAGTTTTAGGAGGGAAGTTTAGGGAAAAAAAAACAACTTACATTTAAGCGTCATTTGCAGCTTGCCCAGCGTCATTGCAGCCTTGCCCAGCGTCATTTGCAGCCTTGCCCAGCGTCATTTGCAGCCTTGCCCAGCGTCATTTGCAGCCTTGCCCAGCGTCATTTGCAGCCTTGCCCAGCGTCATTTGCAGCCTTGCCCAGCGTCATTGCAGCCTTGCCCATCGTCATTGCAGCCTTGCCCAGCGTCATTGCAGCCTTGCCCAGCGTCATTTGCAGCCTTGCCCAGCGTCATTTGCAGCCTTGCCCAGCGTCATTTGCAGCCTTGCCCAGCGTCATTGCAGCCTTGCCCATCGTCATTGCAGCCTTGCCCAGCGTCATTTGCAGCCTTGCCCAGCGTCATTGCAGCCTTGCCCAGCGTCATTGCAGCCTTGCCCATCGTCATTGCAGCCTTGCCCAGTGTCATTGCAGCCTTGCCCAGCGTCATTTGCAGCCTTGCCCATCGTCATTGCAGCCTTGCCCATCGTCATTGCAGCCTTGCCCATCGTCATTGCAGCCTTGCCCAGCGTCATTGCAGCCTTGCCCAGCGTCATTTGCAGCCTTGCCCATCGTCATTGCAGCCTTGCCCATCGTCATTGCAGCCTTGCCCAGCGTCATTTGCAGCCTTGCCCAGCGTCATTTGCAGCCTTGCCCAGCGTCATTTGCAGCCTTGCCCAGCATCATTGCAGCCTTGCCCATCGTCATTGCAGCCTTGCCCAGCGTCATTTGCAGCCTTGCCCAGCGTCATTGCAGCCTTGCCCATCGTCATTGCAGCCTTGCCCAGCGTCATTGCCAGCCTTGCCCATCGTCATTGCAGCCTTGCCCAGTGTCATTGCAGCCTTGCCCAGCGTCATTTGCAGCCTTGCCCATCGTCATTGCAGCCTTGCCCATCGTCATTGCAGCCTTGCCCATCGTCATTGCAGCCTTGCCCAGCGTCATTGCAGCCTTGCCCAGCGTCATTTGCAGCCTTGCCCATCGTCATTGCAGCCTTGCCCATCGTCATTGCAGCCTTGCCCATCGTCATTGCAGCCTTGCCCAGCGTCATTGCAGCCTTGCCCAGCGTCATTGCAGCCTTGCCCAGTGCCATTGTAGCTTGCCAGCGTAATTTTCAGTCTTTTCCGGGTTTAAATTTCCCGCCGCTGAGACGCTGTCGCGTGCGCCGCCGAAAAAACCCGAAGCACGGCCGGAAAAGCATGAAGCGCCCCCGGAAAAAGCCGAGCCGACTCGGACGGCTAAGCTCGCGGTTCCGCCTCCCTGCTGTTTCCGGAGCGAGCGCAGGGAGGCGGGACTACGAGCAGAGCAGAGTCTGCTCTGCTTTTTCCGGGGGCGCTTCGTTCTTTTTCGGCCGCGCTTCGGGTTTTTTCGTCAGCGCTCGCTATTTTTCAGCGGCGCTTGCAATTTTTGTCATTTTTTTTGGGGGGTATCGGCGTATTATACGCCGATAAATACGGTACAAGAAATATTTCTCCGTGGTACTATTGGCATTGACTGATGCCCATCTAAAATTTCTTGCCGTGGATGTGGGAGCTTACGGCAGCCAAGGTGACTCCCGCATATTTAGAGAGTCGTCTTTTGGACGTCGTCTGCATGAGGGACGCCTCAACATACCAGCCAGTAGGCCTCTACCCTCCACTAATGAACCAAGTTTGCCATTGGTGATGGTTGCGGATGAGGCTTTTGGATTGTCTGAAAACTGGATGAGGCCATATAGCCATGAACAAAGAATTTTCAATTACAGGGGGTCCCCGAGTTACGAACTCGTTAGGGACTGCCCGCCTGTACGGAAGTCGGAAATGTTCGTAAGTCGGCGCGCATGCGCAGACCGACAAATACGGAGATTTCCGGACATTTCCGATGTTCCGTCTATTGCCGTTCTGCGCATGCGCGGCAAATTACGGACATTTCCGGCATTTTCCGAAGCTCCGTATGGCCGCGCATGCGCAGAACGGCCGAAAGACGGCGAAAAAGGACGAAAAATGGCGGAGGGTCCCCGCAGCACCCCGTTCGTAAGTAGGGGTTGTTCGTAGGTCGGGTGTTCGTAAGTCGGGGACCCCCTGTACAGGCTGAGCCGTGCACGCCGTGTGGTTGAGTGCGCGTTTGGTGTCTTGACTGCCAAATGGAGGGTTTTGCTGTCCTCCATGCAACTGGAGAATGCAATCAAGGTGGTCCTGGCATGTGGCATGCTTCATAATCTGCAGAGGGACAATGATAGCAGCAATGTGGAACCGGAGCCCAGCAACCCAATACATTGTGTTCAATTTATGGACTTGCGATCAACGGCACGGGTCATGACAATCCGCAACCAATTTGCCCAATATTTTGTATCTCCTGATGGAGAGGTGTCATGGCAAGATGATCATGTTTAACCAAATGCAGACCGCGCTATAGTCAAAAGACGGCTACAGCGCGGACGGCTTATCCTGGGAGGACGTCCTCCCAGAAACTTGCTCCCGCGCGCCCCCTGGGGCGCACACTCGGGAACATCCGTAACCGCCGGGTCCTGAGGACCCTGCGGCATCACGGATCATGGTAAACGGCCACTGATAGCGGCCGTTTACCACGTGATCGCTCCGTCAAATGACGGAGCGATCACATGTACACAAACCGGCATCACGTCATGACGCCGGTTCCTCCCTCCCCTCAATGTACCGATCGGTACAGAGAGGAGAGAAGCGGAGAGGGGGAGAGACGGGACCAGCGCTGTGGGCTGGATGTGTAGTGCCCACAGCGCTGGTCAATACACTGCCACCACTGTGCAATGCTCTGCAACCAACCACTGTGCAATGCTCTGCAACCAACCACTGTGCAATGCTCTGCCACCACTGTGCAATGCTCTGCCACCACTGTGCAATGCTCTGCCACCAACCACTGTGCAATGCTCTGCCACCACTGTGCAATGCTCTGCAACCACTGTGCAATCCTCTGCCCCCACTGTGCAACGCTCTGCAACCACTGTGCAACGCTCTGCAACCATTGTGCAACGCTCTGCAACCACTGTGCAACGCTCTGCCCCCACTGTGCAATGCTCTGCCCCCACTGTGCAACGCTCTGCAACCACTGTGCAACGCTCTGCCCCCACTGTGCAACGCTCTGCAACCACTGTGCAATGCTCTGCAACCACCGTGCAACGCTCTGCAACCACTGTGCAACGCTCTGCAACCACTGTGCAACGCTCTGCAACCACTGTGCAACGCTCTGCCCCCACTGTGCAATGCTCTGCCCCCACTGTGCAACGCTCTGCAACCACTGTGCAACGCTCTGCCCCCACTGTGCAACGCTCTGCAACCACTGTGCAATGCTCTGCAACCACCGTACAACGCTCTGCAACCACTGTGCAACGCTCTGCAACCACTGTGCAACGCTCTGCCCCCACTGTGCAACGCTCTGCAACCACTGTGCAATGCTCTGCAACCACCGTGCAACGCTCTGCAACCACTGTGCAACGCTCTGCAACCACTGTGCAACGCTCTGCCCCCACTGTGCAATGCTCTGCCCCCACTGTGCAATGCTCTGCCCCCACTGTGCAACGCTCTGCCCCCACTGTGCAACGCTCTGCCCCCACTGTGCAACGCTCTGCCCCCACTGTGCAACGCTCTGCAACCACTGTGCTTCGCTCTGCCACCACTGCAATGCTCTGCAACCACTGTGCAATGCTCTGCCACCACTGTGCAACACTGCAATACTCTGCCAATGCTCGCTAATACTCGCCAATATTCGCCAATACTCTGCCAATACTCTGCAATAGATTTTAATAGAAACAAAGAATTTTTATTTAGTTTTTTTACCGAATTTTCAGTATATTTTGATTTATAGCGCAGAAATTAAAAAACCCAGCGGTGATTAAATACCACCAAAAGAAAGCTCTATTTGTGTGAAAAAAAGGACACAAAATTCATTTGTGTACAGTGTTGCATGACTGAGTAATTGTCATTCAAAGTGTGAGAGCACCGAAAGCTGAAAATTGGTCTGGTTAGGAAGGGGGTTTAAGTGCCCAGTGGGTAAGTGGTTAAAAAAAAACAATGCTGACATCGAATAAAGCTTGGATCTTGGTCTTAATAAAACACGTCATATTCATGTTAATGCTCTTTGTGTCCGTGTTTCTTCTTTTGTTCCTCAAGTCCATCACATTCTGCGTGAGGTAAACGCATGTTTGGCCTATTGGCTCTGCATGCGTTTGTCTCAAGCATAGTTGGTCTTTTCATTTAGCTTGGGACAAACGCATGCTTTTATGGCTCTGCATGCGTTTGTCTCAAGCGGAGTGTATATGACTGGTGTTGTGCATGCTATAAAAAAAAGACAGAATTGGTCAAGCAAAATATTTTTTATTGAATGGGAAAAAAAAACTATTTATTAGTGGTGATACGTTTGCTGGGATGCATGGTAGACATGTGCACAACAAAAAAATTCGTTTATTTTCGTTTCGTTTTTTTCGTTTCCAAAAAAAATCGTTTTTTTTTTCGTTTCATTTTTTTTTTTCGTTTTCGTCGATTCGTAACGATTCGTACATTCGTAAGTCGTCGGTGTTCGGATTCGTAACGATTCGTACATTCGTAAGTCGTCGGTGTTCGTATTCGTAACGATTCGTACATTCGTAAGAGTTATTTTTTCGTTGATTCGTTTTTTCGTTAGTTTAATTTTCGGACACATTCGTATTTATTTGTACATTCGTAACATTCGTAATTGGAGCATAATTCATAATTTGATGTAATGTGTATGCTATTATTACATTTTAATAATTTACGAATCGAAAAAAAAAGTTACGAATCGAAAAAAAAAAAAGTTACGAATCGAAAAAAAAGTTATGAATGTACAAATTTTTTGGTTCAATAGAGACACGGAAAATTACAAATCGAAAAAAAAAAAAAAAGTTACGAATCGAAAAAAAAAAGGTTACGAATCGAAAAAAAAAAGTTACGAATGTACGAATTTTTTGGTTCAATAGAGACACGGAAAATTACAAATCGAAAAAAAAACAAAAAAAAGTTACGAATCGAAAATAAAAAGTTACGAATCGAAAAAAAAGTTACGAATCGAAAAAAAAAAAAAAGTTACGAATCGAAAAAAAAGTTACGAATGTACGAATTTTTGGGTTCAATAGAGACACGGAAAATTACAAATCGAAAAAAAAAAAAATAAAGTTACGAATCGAAAAAAAAAAAGTTACGAATCGAAAAAAAAGTTACGAATCAAAAAAAAGTTACGAATGTACACATTTTTTTGTTCAATCCATTCGAAGCACGTTTAGCAGCGCCATTGTAAGGGACACGGAAAATTACCAATTCAACAAAAAAAAAAGTTACGAATGTACACATTTTTTCGTTCGTTTTCGTTTTTGGATTTTCTTCATTAGTACATTCGTTGTTTCTAATTAGTTTTTTTCGGATTTTCGTTGTTTTTCGGATTCGTTCGATTCGAATGATTCGTTACGATTCGTTATTCGGATTCGTACGATTCGAATGATTCGTTAATCGGATTCGTACGATTCGAACGATTCGTTACGATTCGTTATTCGGATTCGTACGATTCGAATGATTCGTTAATCGGATTCGTACGATTCGAACGATTCGTTACGATTCGTTATTCGGATTCGTACGATTCGAATGATTCGTTCATTCATACGAAAACGAACGAACGAAAATAACGAAAAAAAAAGAAAAACGAAAAAAAAAAAAAACGAAACGAATTGCACATGTCTAATGCATGGTCACCCTGGGAATGTGGGGAATGTGGACGGGGGGGGAGGAATGGGGATGGCACCTCTGCATGTAGGATGGCGGTGTGAATTCTTCGTAGGTGGGTGAGGGGTACAATGGGGTCTGGGGCATGGTGGGTGGCGTCTGGCGGGGGGAGGAGGGGGCTGATACAGAGAGGAGGGTGCTTGCACTGCTGAGCTCCCGGGGGCCATTGGGGGATCCTGAGATACAGTGCATGGATCGACTGAAGGTAGAGGTGGACAGTTACCTCATGTGCTGTCTCCTCAGCGTGGCTTTCCACACTACTGTCACGGGGAGATGTGTGGGCTGAGCTGTCCGTGGCACTGGGGGTGGGTCTGTCCACTGCCCAACTTCCCCTGCCTCCTCTATACTCTGTCGGCAATATTTGATGTCGTCCTACGAAGAATAGAATTAAATAGTTAATTGACATTATACATAGAACATGCATATTGCCTGCAAAGAAATGCACTGGTTTAACCACTTTCAGACCGGACCAATTTGCAGCCAAAGGACCAGGCCCCTTTTTGCGATTCGGCACTGCGTCGCTTTAACTGACAATTGCGCAGTCGTGCGACGTGGCTCCCAAACAAAATTGGCGTCCTTTTTTTCCCAGAAATAGAGCTTTCTTTTGGTGATATTTGATCACCCCTGCAGGTTTTTATTTTTTTGCGCTATAAACAAAAAAGAGCGACAATTTTGAAAAAAAACGCATTCTTTTTTATTTTTTGCTATAATAAATATCCCCCAAAAATATATAAAAACAACATATTTTTTCCTCAGTTTAGGCCGATACGTATTCTTCTACATATTTTTGGTAAAAAAAAATCGCAATAAGCGATTATTGAATGGTTTGCGCAGAAGTTATAGCGTTTACAAGATAGGGGATAGTTTTATAGCATTTTTATTAATATTTTTTTTTTTTACTAGTAATGGCGGCGATCAGCGATTTTTATTGTGACTGCGACATTATGGCGGACACATCGGACATTTTTGACACATTTTTGGGACCATTGTCATTTATACAGCAATCAGTGCTATTTAAATGCATTGATTCCTGTGTAAATGACACTGGCAGTGAAGGGGTTAACCACTAGGTGGCAGTGTAGGGGTTAAGTATGCCTAGGGGTGTGTTTCTTACTGTGGGGGGGGGGGCATGGCTGTCAGCTAGTGAATGCTGATCTCTGCTCCAATCACAGGGAGCAGAGATCGGCGTCACTAGTTGCTAGGCAGAACGGGGAGATGCTGTTTATTTCCGCATCTCCCCGTTCAGCCTTCCCGTGAGACGATCGCGGGTGTCCCTGCGGCGATCACGGTGGGTCCCGACCGATGGCGCGGCGGCATCTTAAAGGGGACGTAGATGTACGCCCTTATGCCTGTCCGTGCCATTCTGTCGACTGTCGACGTATATCGTCGTGCGATATACGTCGGGAAGCGGTTAATTAAATGCATGGGGTTAATTATATAAAAAAAAAAACATTACTTACTCTCTGGTGCTGTTTATCATGGCTTGCCGTACAAAGGCCAAGTTCTGATGATAAACATGCTGCTTCCTTTTGGGGGCTGGGGCTCCGGATCGTGCTGTTTTCTCACGCGATCACGGAGGGACTTCCATCTCCGCTGAAGGACTTTGCCTAGTGGACAATATGTTCTACATTCTACATTCATTACATTACAGAACAAACAGATCATGCATTCCATGAAAATAGACTTGTTTGTTTTTGTGTACCATGTGACATCTCTTCCCACCCTGGGGTGATTGCTGAACTGATCTCCATCCACACCTGTTTTTTAAATATGTGGTCTCCATGCTGTGGGTGTGAAAGGTCCCACAGCTCATGACCCGTGTAGCCAAGATATGACCCCTTAGCTTGACCAAAACTCCCAATAACATAACTTATTTAATAAAATAAGAGACCACACCATTTCCTTGGAGTTAAATGGCCATAACAGCTATTTATTAAATCCAAAATAAGAACTCCAATTTTCTTATTTACCAATAAAACATAAATAACCATAAATAACATAATAACATTAACCCCTTCAGATCCCTTCTGAAAACTGGAAAACAAACAGGTTAACACCCACTTATTATTGGTCAGTGACGGCGCTAAGTGCTATATACCATAACCATGATATCAATCGATATCAACCACCAGGGGGCACTGCGGGATATACAGACCCATGGGTCTCACTCTGTATCAACCGATAACCAACTTTCCCGCAGTGCACAATACCATTAAACATCAACAACGTTTGATGTACCAGGAGGGGCCATCTATTGATGAGCCCCCCACCCACTTACCACCTGTATAACTGCTGCCGTCACTGACCAACAAAAACAACCAACGCCAACCCCCCTTCTGCTGTCATGACAAATTCCTTTCAACGACCTGAAACGACAATGAGAACATTAACACATCCAATAAACATCCTTAAAATAAGGGAGGGTGGGTGGGAAAAACTGCCTCCTCAAGCTCTGTCTCTTCCCACACTGTCCTCCCGAGCTCCGCCCCTCCTCTTATATGGCCGCTCCCCTTCCCAGCAAAACCACTCCCCTTATCTTTTACCTCTCTCTATCAGCTGCCCAGTGAGTCACTTGACACTTCTGTCATGTGCAGCCCTCCATTACCTTTCCTTTCAGTGCATTGCACTCCGGTCTTTTCTGGATGGGCCTCCACAGCACTGATGAGTGCAGGCTGAGACACAGTGCTGGCCATGCTTCTTGCTCCTCCTAATATTTCCCACAATCCCCCAGGTGTGCAAGGCACGTATGGGCAATCAGACAGGAATTTCCTGTTTTTCATTACATACAGTGACCAATCATATAATATACATTTTTACAGCTTAATAACGCTGACGCTAAAAAACTTCGGTATATATTGCTAATGTGCGTTTTTTAGCTTTTTTCTGCGTCAAAACAGCTCTAGCGCTGGAGCCTCTGAAGGGCGCTGGTCCTTGTTTTTTTTTGGAGCTCAAAAACGACCATGCCTGTTACAGCTCAAAAACACCATGGTGTGTATGAGCCCATTAAATAACATGGAGTTGCCTTCTTAAGCAGCAAAAAAAAGCAAAAAAAAAAAATAAAAAAATCCACTTTTAAAACGTCTGTGTGTATGAGGCCTAACACTCACTACTTTACATTGTAGACAAGTGTCATTTCTTCAGTGTTGTCACATGAAAAGATAGAAGAAAATATTTACAAAAATGTGAGGGGTGTAGGGCTGCAACTAACGATTATTTTCATAATCGATTAGTTGGCCGATTATTGTTTCGATTAATCGATTAATCGGTTACTAACCTTAAAAAAGTTAAAAAATAAAAAAAAAAGCGTGGTGTATAATTTAGTTAATATGTAAAGTTTAAAAAAAAAAGCAATTTATTCTTAAATATCTCTATGCAGTGGTAAATATAAATAACCAACTATATGGTTAGTAGACATGTGCAATTTGTCGTTTTTTTCCGTTTTGTTTCGTTTTTTTCGTTCGTTTTCGTACGAATGAACGAATCGTTCGAATCGAACGAATCCGAATAACGAATCGTTCGAATCGTACGAATCCGAAAAGCAACGAAAATCCGAAAAACCAAACAACGAAAATCCGAAAAACGAAAAAAGGAACAACGAAAATGAACGAAAAAATTCGTACATTCGTAACTTTTTTTTTGTTGAATTGGTAATTTTCCGTGTCCCTTACAATGGTGCTGCTTAACGTGCTTCGAATGGATTGAACCAAAAAATTCGTACATTCATAACTTTTTTTTTCGATTCGTAACTTTTTTTTCGATTCGTAACTTTTTTTTTCGATTCATAACTTTTTTTTTTTTTTCGATTCGTAATGAATGGATTGAACCAAAAAATTTGTACATTCGTAACTTTTTTTTTCGATTCGTAACTTTTTTTGTTTTCGATTCGTAACTTTTTTTTTGATTCGTAAATTATTAAAATGTAATAATAACATACACATTACATACAATTATGAATTATGCTCCGATTACGAATCTAGGAATGTTACGAATGTTACGAATGTACGAATAACTACGAATGCGTCCGAATTTTGAATAAACGAATGAACGAAAATTAAACTAACGAAAAAACGAATTAACGAAAAATAACTCTTACAAATGTACGAATCGTTACGAATACGAACAACGACGACTTACGAATGTACGAATCGTTACGAATACGAACAACGACGACTTACGAATGTACGAATCGTTACGAATCAACGGAAACGAAAAAAACGAAACGAAAAAAAACTATTTTTTTTCGGAAACTAAAAAAACGAAACGAAAATAAACAAATTTTTTTGTTGTGCACATGTCTAATGGTTAGGGAGCAAAATATCGAATCCACTCTGAGAATAACACAGAAGAGATATACTGTATATACTATTAGATGAGATATACTGTATATACTATATATAGGATATATACTATTAGAGTATATATACTATTAAAGGGTAAATCTGGTAAATATCAGACTCGGAGATCAATATTTTTTTTAAAAAAAACAAATAAAGTCTTACTTTAAAAAAAAATTCATTTTAAGAACGCTCATTCAATTTTCTAATCGTTAGCGGGGTCAAATCGACGTTCATTTTCAACCACAGTGACGGGGAAATTTGGAAATAATAGAAAACTTCTCGGTCAGACAGAGTACGTGGTTTTCGTTCAGAAATTACATTCATTTTAAAAACAGAATGAAAATTTCAAACAACATTCTTTCATTCAGCAAATGTACAAAGATTTTTCCTCTGAATATTCTCGTCTGAAAAATGTGGCCAGCATAAGGCTCGGTACACACCTATGCAATTTGCTTTTGATCTGTTTCTGCAATGCTTTTTGCTGTGCGTTTTGATTTTTGCGCACGTGATTTTGCTGCGATTTGCATTTTTATTGGCCAATTTGTTGTTGGGCAGATTAAAATAAAACACAAATTGCTGCAAAAAACGCATTACATGCTTGTCTGCAGCTTCTCCATTGAAGCCAAACCAAAAAAGCACTGATTTGCGTTAAAAAACGTCCCTGACCCTTTCCAAATATGCAACGGCTGAAAAAAATCACAGATGTGAACGTATCTCATAGGAAACCATGTAAATAAACTGTAATGCGTTTCTGCAAAAAGCACTAAAAAACACATAAGTGTGAACCAGGTCTAATGCGGCATACACACGGTTGGAATTTCCGATGGAAACAGTCCGATGGGAGCTTTTCATCGGATTCTCCGGCCGTGTGTATGCCCAACGGTCTTTTTCTGTCGGAATTTCTGACGGACTTTGAATTGAGAACCTGTTCTCAATTTTTCCGACGGAAAACCTTTCAATCAGATTTTCCGATCGTGTGTATGCAATTCCGACACGCAAAATTTCAACGCATGCTCGGAAACAATTTGACGCATGCTCGGAAGCATTAAACTTCCCTTTTATAGTGCTGTCGAACGTGTTTTATGCCGCTGTGTTATTGACCGTTGGAATTTGGTGTGACCGTGTGTAGGCAAGACAGCTTGAGCGGAATTCCGTGGGAAAAACCGTCAGAGTTTTTTCCGACGAGAATTCCGATCGTGTGTACGCGGCATAAGACATTTAGTAATATAATGGGGGTTAAAAAAAAAAATCAAATGAGTCCTTTATAGTAAAAAAAAAAAAGATAATAGACATGTGCACAACAAAAAAATTTGTTTATTTTCGTTCGTTTTTTTTCGTTTCCGAAAAAAAATCGTTTTTTTTCGTTTAGTTTTTTTTGTTTCCGTTGATTCGTAACGATTCGTACATTCGTAAGTCATCGGTGTTCGGATTCGTAACGATTCGTACATTCGTAAGAGTTATTTTTTCGTTGATTCGTTTTTTCGTTAGTTTAATTTTCGGACGAATTCGTATTTATTCGTACATTCATAACATTCGTAGATTCGTAATCGGAGCATAATTCATAATTTTATGTAATGTGTATGCTATTATTACATTTTAATGATTTACGAATCGAAAAAAAAAGTTACGAATCGAAAAAAAAAAAGTTACGAATGTACGAATTTTTTTGTTCAATAGAGATACGGAAATTACAAATCGAAAAAAAAAAAAAAAAAAAGTTACGAATCGAAAAAAAAAGTTACGAATCGAAAAAAAAAAGTTACAAATCGAAAAAAAAAAAGTTACGAATGTACGAATTTTTTTGTTCAATCCATTCGAAGCACGTTTAGCAGCACCATTGTAAGGGACACGGAAAATTACCAATTCAACAAAAAAAAAAAGTTACAAATGTACGAATTTTTTCGTTCGTTTTCGTTTTTCGGATTTTCTTCATTAGTACATTCGTTGTTTCTAATTATTTTTTTTCGGATTTTCGTTGTTTTTCGGATTCGTTCGATTCGAATGATTCGTTAATTGGATTCGTACAATTTGAACGATTCGTTATTCGGATTCGTACGATTCGAACGATTCGGTCATTCGTACGAAAACAAACGAATGAAAAAAACGAAAAACGAAAAAAAACTAAACGAATTGCACATGTCTAAAAGATAATCACTACTGTAATTTTTTTTACTGTAGAACTGTGAAAGTAATATTTACAGTAGCAATTATTTGCTCTTTTTGTACTATAAAGGGCTAATTTTTTTTTTTTTAAACCATTATCTTACTGGCCGATTAATCGATTATGAAAATAGTCATCGATTAATTCCATAATCGATTAGTTGTCGATTAATCGATTAGTTGTCGATTAATCGATTAGTTGTTTCAGCCCTAGAGGGGTGTACTCACTTTTGTTAGATACTGTAAATGGCCTACACCTATAGCAAGGGCATTATTCAACTTTAGTCAAAGCTTGTGTTTATGTACGGATGCCCCTTATCTGCATACGCAGTTTTTGGTAACGGTGAACCAATCCACTGATGACTCAGATTGATGTTGGGGCCTGAAATAATAAACCCATTCACAAAAATTCTCATACAGGATTATTTTATTGTTTGATAAGCTTTCTAATACAATTGCAAACTGAAAGCAGAGAGGAAAGATAGACATACCAGAACAATAAAATACAAGTTAGTCACATGTCACATCATGTCATACCTCGGTGTCATCCTGGTTACCCAGCAACACATTAGGAAGCAAACAAAAAAAAAACAGAAAGTGCTTGTGTGCCCCATAGCAACCTAATGTTTCCTACTTATCTTGTCATGTGCCCTGGTTGGTTGCTATGGGTGGGACTTTAAAATAGGAGAGAATACAGCGTTTCACTTGACTAGTGTAGCCCAGATATGACCCACTTAGCTGGAACCATCTTACTCCATATATTTTCTTACTTAATAAATAAGAGACCACACCAGTTATGGAGTTAAATGGCCATAACAGCTAATTTATTAAAAATACCAAAATACCAAATAAGAACTCCAATTTTCTTATTAAAATAAATAAAACATAAATAACATAAATAACACCCATAACATTAACCCTTTCAGACCCCTGCTGAAAATAAAACAAAACAGGTTAAAACCCCCATATTTATTGGTCAGTGACGGAGCAAACAGTGCTTAAAGCACAAACCAGATATCACTGATATCAACAACAGGGGGCACTGCGGGAGATAAAGAAACCCTTGGGTCTCAACCGTACCACCCTGATAACCAACATTCCCGCAGTGCACGATAACCATAAACATCAACAACGTTTGATGTAACAAGGAGGGGCCATCTATTGATGAGCCCCCCACACACTTACCACCTCTATAACAGCTGCCGTCACTGACCAACAAAATAAACAACGCCAACCCCTTTAAGCTGTCATGACGAAAACAAAACTCTTCCCGTGACCTGAAACGACAATAAAAACATTAACACATCCAATAACGTAATACCTAAGAAAACAAGGGAAGGGTGGGTGGGAAAAACCTGCCTCCTCGTGTCTCGACGCTCCCGCACTGCCTGGCTAGCTCCGCCCCTCCCTTTTATAAGGCCGCTCCCCCCTTGTACATTACAGGGCCCTCCCCTGCCCTGTTAACTGTTTACTGTCCGGAGTGTGTCTTACTTGACACACTGTCATGGACGGCCCTCCATTAAGTTCCCCTTCTGTCCACTGCACTACGGTCCTTTCTTGACTAGTGTAGCCCAGATATGACCCACTTAGCTGGAACCATCTTACTCCATATATTTTCTTACTTAATAAATAAGAGACCACACCAGTTATGGAGTTAAATGGCCATAACAGCTAATTTATTAAAAATACCAAAATACCAAATAAGAACTCCAATTTTCTTATTAAAATAAATAAAAACATAAATAACATAAATAACACCCATAACATTAACCCTTTCAGACCCCTGCTGAAAATAAAACAAAACAGGTTAAAACCCCCATATTTATTGGTCAGTGACGGAGCAAACAGTGCTTAAAGCACAAACCAGATATCACTGATATCAACAACAGGGGGCACTGCGGGAGATAAAGAAACCCTTGGGTCTCAACCGTACCACCCTGATAACCAACATTCCCGCAGTGCACGATAACCATAAACATCAACAACGTTTGATGTAACAAGGAGGGGCCATCTATTGATGAGCCCCCCACACACTTACCACCTCTATAACAGCTGCCGTCACTGACCAACAAAATAAACAACGCCACAGCCTGAAAAGGGAGACCCCTCACCCTTGATGGCACCTCCACACCCGCAGGGCCGCCTGGATCCCCTCCTGCAATCCCAATGACCATAGGTCTATCCCCACATCTGTCAGATGTACACCATCCCGTCTCAGATACATCCCCACGTTAACCTCCAACTCCCGGTGGCGAATTACCAGGCCACCTTGCCATGCTAGAAACCGTCCCACCACTTTATTAACCCTGATCCGGGCTTTGTTCAGCCTGTACACGGATCTGGCCATGCGCCACGACGTTCTTGCCACCATATCGGACCATATCAACATGGTCCCAGGGAAAGTGGCGCGGAGAAACATAATGTCTGCCTTAATATCCGCTATTAAGTCCCTCACCGTCCTAACCCCCAAATCATTGCCGCCGGCATGAATGACCAGCACATCCGGTGGTCGATCCAACCAAGCGTATCTCTCCACCTCCGGCACCACCCTGCCCCACATCATGCCCGGCCTACCTAACCACCGGATAACTGCCTCCCTCCTGGAGATACCCAGCTGTCTCCCACCTGGTCTCACGTCCCCCCTCCTGGCACCCCAGCACACGTACGAATGCCCGAGGATCCATACGAGGAGCTGTCGCCCCGCATCTGTAATAACAAGCACAGCATTACCAACACAACCCACACAATAATTCAACTTTATGCTGTACCCCCCGAACTGCCCCCCGCCTCACCCCAAACTTAAACATTTTTTTTTTTTTTTTTTTTTTTTTTTATTCATACACCAACTGTGGCCGAATATAACTGCGGAACCGCTGCGATTCCCATCTCCCCAACTTTTGCACATCCACCTCATCCAACCCGTACCTGGCAGCTTCTGTAGCTGCCCCAATACGGAAGGAGTGTGAGGCGTAGGCGTGACTGTCCAAACCCAACCCCCCCAAACACTTTCGCAGCACTGCTACGAATTGAAATCTGGATAAGTACTGTCCATCCTCATGTAATAACAATGGCCCTTCCCCCCCGGTCTTTTTGTCATAAACTTTGTCACCGTCAGCACCGGGCAAACTCCACAACCTTGTATTGCGTACAAACTCACCTGCGTCCCTTTTCCACCTTGGTCCGTTTTTGATCTTCTCAACCTGACCTTGATCCTATCGTCCTTCAATTCCACATCCTGAACCAACAAACCACCCGCCACCTTTTTTGAGGGGCTGACCAACTCCCCAATCCTGAATGCCCCAAAGAATGCTAAAGCAAACGCTGCTAAAAACAAGCACACCTCGTATCCCGATTGGCACACCCCCATAAGCTGCCCCCTTATGTCCACCAAGTTATTAAATGTGATAGGGCGCCGCTTATCCTTACTCTTATGCGATTTCCTATACCCCTTAATGGCCTGCTTCACCCAGAAGTCCTTTGTCACGTCTTCCTTTCTCCTCAATTTGAACCAAAACGCGAGCCCCGCCATTCTCTTTCAATCGCAGATACTGACTTTCCACCTTCCATGTCCCTTGCCACCAGATCAAGTAATAATAACCTGTCCCCCGGATCCTCCCCCCCGGACTTTGCTACGGACTGCAGGTCAGTCCATTCCCTCCACACCTTGGAGTATGCAGACCATGTTGATTCACTTACAGACCTCCGGATCCAATCCGCCGTGGTTCCAATGCTAACTCCCACATCCAGCCCGGGCATGGAACACCCTCCGCTCGTGCTGCCGGTGCCAGCTCCCTGAACTTGTCCCACTGAAAGCGAGACAAGGCATCAGCCAACGTGTTCTCTCTACCCGGAATATGAACAGCATACAGAAAGATGTTCAACCGCATGCACCGCAGCACCAGCTGCCGCATCAACCGTATGACCGGCGGTGAAGCTGCCGACATGTTGTTGATCACCTGTACCACCCCCATATTGTCGCAATTCAACCTCAACTTGAGGTTCCTGCAAGATTCGCCCCACAACTCTAACGCCAGAACCACCGGGAACAGTTCCAGGAGTACCAGGTTTTTCTGAAAACCTAGCTCCACCCACGACTGCGGCCATGGTTCCGCGCTCCATTGTCCCTGAAAGAAAGCCCCATAGCCTGTAGATCCCGCGGCGTCTGTCACCAACTCCACATCGAAGTTACTTACCGGTCCTGACATCCAAACAGCCCTACCGTTGTACCCTTCTAGGAACTGATCCCATATCCGTAGATCCTCTTTATGCTCCTTGTTCAACCTAATGAAATGCGTGGGCGCCCTCACACCCCTAGTCGCTGCCGACAACCGTCTACAAAATATCCTCCCCATAGGAATAATTCTACACGCGAAATTTAACTTCCCCAACAAGGATTGTAGCGTGCGCAACTGAACCTTTTTACACCCATAGGTTTTTTCCACCAAATTCCTCAGATCCACTACCTTTTCTTCCGGCAACCTACATTCCATGGCCATGGAATCTATCACTATGCCTAGAAAACTCAACTCTGTACGCGGGCCCTCCGTTTTATCGGCTGCCAACGGCACCCGAAATTTGTCCGCAATGTGCTGCAACGTGGACAACAATATCGCACACACATTGGAAGCCGGAGGACCCACGCACAAAAAATCATCCAAGTAGTGGATGACGGAATCAATCCCTGTAACATCCCTCACTACCCATTCCAAAAAGGAACTAAACGCCTCGAACATGGCGCAAGAAATGGAACACCCCATCGGTAGACACCGATCAACGTAAAACTTTTCCTCCCAACAACATCCCAACAACCGAAAACTCTCCGGATGCACTGGTAAGAGCCGAAATGCTGCCTCCACGTCAGATTTCGCCATAAGCGCTCCCCTTCCATACCTCCTCACCCAACGTACCGCGGCATCAAATGACGTGTACGATACCGTGCACGCTTCCGGGTCTATAAAATCATTGACCGAACCCCCTTTGGGAAACGATAAATGATGAATGAGCCTAAACTTATTCAGCTCTTTCTTGGGTACCACCCCTAACGGGGACACTACCAAATCTTCCAACGGCTTGACCTCAAATGGTCCCGCCATCCTGCCCAACCCCACTTCTTTGGCCAGTTTCTCAGCCACTACTTCAGGGTGTTGCAAGGCAGATTTCAAGTTTCTGGCCATCGGTGGAACCGCTGACAATGAGCATGGTATCTTGAAACCCTCCTTGAACCCCTTGCTCAACAATAACGCCGCCGCTCTATCCGGGTACCTATTTAGGAAAGGCTGCATCCTTTCCCAAATCACCGGCGTCGTCCCTCTTATGCCCAAAGTCTCCAGCCCGCTTGCCCTTTTTAAAACATCTGGCGAGTGTGTGGCCCCCCCCGCAACCTGAGCATTCATGTTTAAATTTACATGTTCCCCCAAATTTACAGGCCCCCTCATTGTACGGCCAACACACTCCCCACTTCTTTCCGGCCGGAGATCCCGAGGAATGGCTACCTCCGGCCCCCCCTTGAAATGTCTGTACCGGCGTCTTGGCAGACGCCATCAGCCTCATCCAAAGGCTGATATCTTTGTGGTCCCACCGTAATGCCGGCCGGACTGCCCTGCGCTGTCGGAACTGCTCATCGTACCTTAACCACGCCGTTCCCCCGTAAACCCGATATGCTTCCCCGATGGCGTCCATATAACAGAACAACGCCGAACAATGTTCGGGGTTCTTCTCACCAATCACCCCCGCCAATATAGCAAACGCCTGTAGCCAATTGGCGAAAGTCCGGGGAATCAGCCTATACCTCCTCTTTTCTTCATCGTCTTTTTTACTGCTATCCGGTTTAACCCTATCAAGGTTGAATTTTTCCAGGGGCAGCAAGGAGAAAATCTCCACGTACTCCCCTTTCCAAATCTTCTCCCTAACCTCCTGTTTTAAGTGAGCCCCCAGGGGGCCCTCGAAACAGACGTATACCTCGCATTTGGCTGCATCCGCCATGCGCACAATATCGTCCCTCGCCGTCAGTTCTTTCGTCCCCTTTTCCGTCTCACTTACCTTGTCCGTTCCCCCTTCCACCGAGGCAGCCTGACCGTCTGACGTAGCGTCAACTACCACCCCACCCCCGGCGGCCGCCCCCGCCTCTGTTCCACCAGCTCTCGAGTTCACCCCACCTTCTGGTGCTTCACCCCTATTACCAAAACGGCCTATCAACACCCGCAAACCTTCTAGCAATTCCTGTATTTGCCCCGACCCACTCTCTGCCCTCCCACTCACCGCTCGCGGTTGGTCCATTACTGCCAACGACGGCGCGGGAGATGGCCCTGAGCTCCCCCCACTAGTACCTGCACCCATCAATGACTGTAAAACTTTAACAAAAGCACTGTTGTCAGTGGACTTACCGGGCTGACCGGGCGGGGGTCCCACAGCCGCTGCACGAGCCTCCACCGGCGGGATAGGGCGACCGAGCTCCTCCTCTTCCTCCTCGGACAATTCTCCTTCCGACCGAGATTCTTCCTCCTGCGCACAAGACAAGGAACGCTCCCTCGGAGAGGGGCTCCGGTAAGTAGCATGTCTCCTTCCACCCGCACCACTGTCTCGCTGTACTCCGCTTCCCCTCTGAGCCGCATTTCCCCGTGCAGGTGGGCCGGTACGGGCTCCGCTCCTGCTGCCTTGATTCGCTGCTCCGCTGGCTGATGGTGCCCCGCCATCCCTCCCGCCCGCTGCCATGTGAGACCCCCTCCCCCCTCCCGCCGGTGCTCCTCTTGCCCTTCTGTCCTCTCCCCCCGACTCGTGCAGAGCCGCCAGGGGATTCGCTGTAAAGGCACGTCTGGGGGCCGATGCCCCCCTCCTGGCCGTTGCCCGAGTGGCCTGTAAATCCACACCCCCCTGCTCGTGCAGAGCAGCTGGGGGGGACGCGTTCCTTGAAGAGCCTGTCGCCTCGGCCATCTTCTTTCCTTTTCCAGCCCTCCCCCCACCCCCCCTCCCCCCAGTGTTCCTACTTCCCCCCATCTTGTGTGGCGATGCTGGGGCAGTTGAGGCTGTTTCAGCACTGCTTCCTGGGGATCCTCTCCTTGGTGGGCCCCCCCCCCCCCCCCCCCCGCCCCAGGCCTGCTGCCTGTCTGTCTGCTGGCCTGTCCTGCCTCCTCCCTCTGTACCCGTTTTGCTGGAGGGGTGGATCGGTCCCCCCTGGGGCTCCTTACCATGCTTGAAGGTCCTGCTGTGGCCCCAGGGGAGTACCGCTTCGGCGGCCTGGACACGCGGCCGCGTGGCGCCGCGCCGCCATCTTGGATTTCTGCAGCTGCACTCCTGTCTTCTGTGGAGCTCCCTGCTCCATCCAGCAGCGCTGCAATCTGTCTTCTGACCCACTCGGGTCCTTGTTCCGCCGCCGCCGCCCGCACCAGTGACGCAAACCCGTCGGCCATGATAGCTGTGAAGAGAGGAGCAGAGTAAAAACCTGCCTCCTCGTGTCTCGACGCTCCCGCACTGCCTGGCTAGCTCCGCCCCTCCCTTTTATAAGGCCGCTCCCCCCTTGTACATTACAGGGCCCTCCCCTGCCCTGTTAACTGTTTACTGTCCGGAGTGTGTCTTACTTGACACACTGTCATGGACGGCCCTCCATTAAGTTCCCCTTCTGTCCACTGCACTACGGTCCTTTCTTTCCCATGATTGAGTAATTAAAGGTATGAAGTCCAGAGGTAGGCTCTACAGCAGGGATATGCAATTAGTGGACCTCCAGCTGTTGCAGAACCATGAGTCCCATGAGGCATAGCAAGACTCTGACAGCCACAAGCATGACACCCAGAGGCAGAGGCCAGGGCTCAAGTCCTGCGGGAACGCATGGGAACGGAGTTCCTGTACTTTTTTCACTCAGTTCCCGTTATCAGCCGCGTCCTGCAAGACTTTGAAGTATGCGAGCTGTGTGGCAGGTGCTACACCAGCAGCCGCCGACACAGCTCGCAATAGTAAGTGCCGCACACCTGACCATTCAGGCATTGTCAGTAGGGGGCCCCATGACAGCTTCCACTTCGAGCTACCTGTCAATCACAGCTAGCTGACGGGTAGATCAGGTCCCTGCTGCTAAGAGATTATATTTAGTCAGACCTCTCGTGATGCGCTCCTCCCCGCCGGCCCGTCCTGATTTTCTGTCTCCTCACCCCCCCCCCCCCAGTCTCCTGCATACTTGGGTGGGAGTTCCCACACTTTTTTTCCCAGGACTTGACCCCTGGGCAGAGGCATTTGCAACAGTTGGAGGTCCACTAATTGCACATCCCTGCTCTACATGATCACTATTTATGTTTTTCCCATAACTTTCCAATGTGAAGGAAGGAAGCGGGCTTTAAAACAGCCAAATATACAGTTGAAATACATTCATGCCACTTCTTTTAACCACTTCAGCCCCAGAAGGATTTACACCCTTAATGACCGTTCATTTTTTGTGATACGGCACTGCGTCGCTTTAACTGACAATCGTGTGGTCGTGCGACAGAGGCGGCTCTAGGCTTTGTGAGGCCTTAGGCAAACCTTAGACATGAGGCCCAACTCACTCCCATTATGGAAAAAATTATTCAAGCGATAGAAATTACCGCAGAAAAGAATGCAGACGTGATACAGGGGATGGTCAGAGACAGCAGACATGATACAAGAGATTGGCTAGCTGAATTTGATTGACAGCAGCGTGAGCCAATGGCATCACTGCTGTGTCTCAGCCAATAAGGAAAGAGAATCAGGACAGCCAAGACACTCGTGGACATCGCTGGACAGAGAGGGACCTCAGGTAAATATTAGGGAGGCTGAGGGGGGCTGCTGCACACAGAAGGCGTTTTATCTTAATGCATGAAATGTATTAAGATAAAAAAAACCTTCTGCCTTTACAACCCCTTTAAAGGCTCTGAGGGCACCGAACAGGGGACGTTCACTCCAACACACGGTAGGCAAATTAGGTGGCCGCGAGGCCCCTAGGAGTGCGAGGCCTTAGGCGACCGCCTAATTTGCCTAATTAGAGAACCACCTCTGTCGTGCGATGCTGTACCCAAACAAAATTGATGTCCATTTTCTCCCAAAAATAGAGCTTTCTTTTGGTGGTATTTGATCACCTCTGCGGTTTTTATTTCATGGCACTATAAACAAAAAAAGGTCGACAATTTAAAAACAATAGAAAAAAAACCAATATTTTTTACTTTTTGCTATAATAAATATTCCCCAAAAAATTAAAATAAATGATTTCTTTATTAGTTTAGGCCAATATGTATTCTTCTAAAAAAAAGTTATAGCATCTACAAAATAGGGAATAGATTTATTGCATTTTTATTATTATTTTTTTTTTTTACTAATAATGGCAGTGATCAGTGATTTTTAGTGGGACTACGGCATTGCGGCGGATAGATAGGACACTTTTCACACTTATTTGGTGTAACATTAATACTGCTATAAAAATGCACTGATTACTGTATAAATTACACTGGCAGGGAAGGGTTAACACTAGGGGGCGATCAAGGGGTTAAGTGTTCCCTAGGGAGGTGTTTTTAACTGTGGGGGAGGGGACTGAATGGGAGTACAGAGAGATCGCTGTTCCTAATCACTAGGAATAGACGATCACACTGTACTCCCCTGATAGAACGGGGATCTGCTTTGTTTACATTGGCAGATCCCGTTCTGCCTCTCTGCGGAGTGATCGCGGGTGGCCAGCGGACACCACAGCCACCGGCCATGGGCATCGGCACGGCTGTGCGCACCTCTGGCGTCATGCACGTGCCCGCTGTATCTATTACATGAAGCGCCATACCGGTTCCAGCGATTCACACAATAGAGCCGCCCCTGCCCTGTGGATTGGAATTTCCGATCAAAACTTTTTCTGAACTAACAATTGAGAACCTGCTCTCAATCTTTTGCTGGTGGGAATTCGGCCAGCAAAAGTCCGATGGAGCATACACACTGTCGCATTTATGTCATTATCAAAAATAGAGAAGACAATATTATAGCCTAATTCAACACCAAAGGTCGTGTGAATCCCAACAGTCGTTGGTCTAATGTCTGAACTCATAAATAGTTTCCAGTAATAGTCAAAGCTCTGCTTTGTGTGGCTTCTCACCCCTCTGACTCGTAATGCCTAACAAGTGAGTGTATATCTTCCGTAACCAGGCCTGCAAGGTAATATTACAGGTCCAACCTGTCTATACGTCATATTTTAGCTATAGGTAGCCACAGCAGGTGTGCAGCCCGAGACCTCAATTGTGGAGATCTCATCAGTGGAGTCCCCCAGAGATGTAAAATAGTCCAGTGGTTAAACTCTCCAGCCTCTACCACAGGGGTCTCAAACTGGTGGCCCTCCAGCTGTTGCAAAACTACAAGTCCCATGAGGCATTGCAAGGCTGACAGCCCATGAGACATTACAAGCATGACTCCCACAAGCAGAGGCATGCTGGGACTTGTAGTTTTGCAACAGCTGGAGGGCCGCCAGTTTGAGACCCCTGCTCTACCAAATAATGCAATATTATTTTTTTTTAATTATATTATCATTCTACAGAAGCAGAATTCTCCACTATTAATGTATACCACGAGTCATTTCGAAAGTATTTGTTGCTACTGTTTGACGCGCCCCTGAATTGGCATGTGAAACATTCATTTGACCCATGACCGTGGGAATTTCCTGATGACACATCGCAATTATGCAATTTAATTGAAGTCATCTGCTCCAGTACCTCGTGAGTAAACGAAAAAGAAAGTAGTGTTTTCATTGGTGGAGCGCTGACATACATCACACTATGATGACATACCTACAGAAGATAAGTAGAGGTGCCTCTAGCTTGTTATAATACAGCGCACTTATTCGATTATTGAAAGCCTTGTGCAGAACTCCACATATTGTCTGAACATCTTAAGGTAAGAAACCAAGCAATAGCACTAGATACCGAGACTTGCACTTGCATGTTAATTCCTAATTTGTCTTCTGCAGTGTAAAACATATGGGTAACATAAGGTAAAAAAAATAAACAAAGGTTCACTAAGTATCTGCCGTTGATTCCTTGCAATATGTATGCTTTGTGGACAGGGAAGTAGGAATAACTCATGAGATGCTTGATTGCAAGGCAAATCAATGCCAGTCATGTGATATTTAAAGGCAATACAACATTGTGGTGGTGGGCTCTTCCGCAAATAATAGGGGATGATGCAGGTGGAACACTTGGTATTTTGGTAGAGCGGAACAAAAATTATATTGACTCTTAAGATGTGTAGCCTTCTAGTATCTATGTGTTTGAGGCACCAGAGCTAAAACATTGAGCATTTCTTTTGAGAAAATTTTCCTAGCTCTGGTTCCTTTGACTGATCCAATCTCTAAACAGCTAACATCTCTTATGAGAAAGTTCTCCTGGGTCTGGTCACGTTGATCATTCTGACCTCTGAAACATCCACCATATTATCTAAGAACTTTCTCTTGGGTCTGGTCATATTGACCATCCTGATCAATAAAGTAACTATCAACCATTTTATGGGCGGCACAGTGGTGTAGTGGTTAGCACTCTCACCTAGCAGTAAGAAGGGTCGCTGGTTCGAATCCCAACCACGACACTTCCTGCCTGGAGTTTGCATGTTCTCCCTGTGCCTGCGTGGGTTTCCTCCGGGTACTCCAGTTTCCTCCCACAATCCAAAGACATGCAGGTAGGTTAATTGGCTTCTGTCCAAAAATTGGCCCTAGTATATGAATGGGGACCTTAGATTGTGGGCTCCTTGAGGGTAGGGACTGATGTGAGTGTGCAATGTACAGGGATGGGGACAATTGTAGACACTCGCTCAGGTTGAACTGGATGGACTGATGTCTTTATTCAACCTTACTAACTATGAAACTATGAAACCATATGTTCTAAGAGAGTTCTCCTGGGTCTGGTCAAATTGACCTTCCCAACTTCTAAAATAATCAGCATCTCTTCTGAGAAATTTCTTCTGGGTCTGATTACATTGATTGACCTGATCTCTCAAACATTTAGCACCTCTTCTGAGAAAGTTCTCCTGGGTCTGGTCACATTGACCATCCTGATCATTAAAGGATCCACCATATCTTCTAAGAGAGTTCACCTGGGTCTGGTGACATTGACCTTCCCGATTTCTAAAACATTCCGACAAAGTTCTCCTGGGTCTGATTACATTGATTGTCCTGATCTCTAAAACATTTGGCACCTTTTGGTCTTTAAAATATTCACATCTCTTATAAAGTTAGAAAGTTCTCCTGGGTCTGGTTACATTGACCTTCCCGATTTCTAAAACACTCAACATTTCTTCTTAGGAAGTTCTCCGGGGTCTGGGTACATTGGCCATATTGATCTATAAAGTATCCAGCATACGGTCTGAAAGAAGTTCACCTAGGTTTGATTACAATGACCAACCTAAACGCTAGTCCTTTTGTTGTACTGAAATTCGTGCTTTGTGACCTTGAATTACTTTTACCTGGTTGAGATTCAGTTGGTTTCTAGGACAAGTTTACTCCAGAGAGGTGGTGGCCATGTCTACATTGGCCATATTGATCTATAAAGTATCCAGTATATGATCTGAAAGAAGTTCACCTAGGTCTGATTACAATGACCAACCTAAACGCTAGTCCTTTTGTTGTACTGAAATTCTTGTTTTGTGACCTTGAATTACTTTTGCCTGGTTGAGATTCAGTTAGTGGTTTCTAGGACAAGTTTACTCTAGAGGGGTGGTGACCATGTCTAGACGATGTGACAGGTTTATTCAAGAGAGGTGTTGGCCATTGGCCAAGTCTGAGTGATTGTTGTACTGAAGTTAATGAACTGTTCTGTACTTTTGACCCATCTTGCTGCACCTGTTAGTAAAACAAAACCTTAACTATGTTGAGAAGCAACTGGAGTCTCCACCACGGTGCCTTCACATTTGTGATTGTACCCTGTCAGCGATCAGCTTTGAGAAACCCTGGGGGTTCTCGTGATTAGTTGTGATTAGGCAGCCCCACTGAAAGCAGCTAATCATGCCTACTCGCATTTAATTTTTAAAATAGCAATCACATGCGAGTGATCAGCCCTGGACACAGACTGCCTGCGAGACTGCTGCCAGAGCCATTGCTTTCAATGGGGCTGACTACTCGCCAGACATATGCACTGACAAAAAATTTGTTAATTTTCGTTTCATTTGTTTTTTTGCTTCTTTCGAAATTCGAAAATTCGTAAATATCTGGAATTTTCACATTTCTATTTTTCGGATTTACGAATTTACGAATTTTCGGATTTCCGAATTCCGAATTTCGAATTTTCGGACTTCCGAATTTCGAATTTTCGGACTTCCGAATTTCGAATTTTCGGACTTCCGAATTTCGAATTTTCGGATTTCCGAAAATTCAGAATTTTCGAATTTCCGAATTTTGAATTTTCGGATTTCCGAATTTCCGAATTTTGGATTTTCGGTTTTTTGGAATTCCGAATTTTCGGACTTTCGGAACTCCGAATTTCCGAATTTTCGGACTTTAAAGAATTTAAAGATTTGAAAATCCCAAAATTAGAAAATCTGAAAAAAAGAAAGAAAATCAGTTTAATAACTAACTATTAAATAAACGAGTAGGAATTTATTCGAAGTTACGAATTATCTAAAATAACGAATGCCACATCTAAACAAATGGAACGGAACAAATTAATAATAAATAATTAATAATAATAAAAAGGGTTTATTATTATTATTGTTTGTTATTATTAGATCGTTACGTTCCATTTGGTTAGATGCGGCATTCGTTATTTCAGATAATTCATAACTTCGGATAAATTTGTACTCGTTACGTTCACTAACAGACAAATTTGAAAGGGAATTCCAATACCTATAATTGAATAGTTAGTTATTATTTAGAATTAAACTGATTTTCTTTCTTTTTTTCTGTTTTCGAATTTTCAAATTTTTGAATTTTGATTCCGAAAATCCAAAATTCAGAATTCGGAAATTCGAAAATGGGAAAATTCGGAAATCCAAAAATTCGGAAATCCGAAAATGCGAGATTCGGAAATTCGAAAATTCAGAAATCTGAAAATTCGAATTCGTAATTTCGCAAATTTTGAAATTCGGGACTTCGAGAAATTCGGAAATTTCGGAAATTGAAAAATTTGTTAATTCGGAAATTCGGAATTAACGAATTTGTCAAAATTCGTTAAAAAACGAATTCGGAACTAAACGAATTGCACATGTCTACTACTCGCAACTCATTGCAGGAATCCCTGATCGGGGGCTCTTGCAGCTAATCGCAGTCAGGGTGCATTTGAACCCTAACATAATTTTGGCTTGACTCAATGAAGAAGTTAAGTGAAAACCTTTAGTGATGAATGTACACAGCAAATAGCCATTTACCAGTGTGATTTTTATTTATATTTTAAATAAATTGATGAGAAACATCTATAGAAAAAAAATCTTTAGGGAAGATTTACACTTGTAATGCCGCGTACACACGATCGAAATTTTGGTCGGAAAAAGCTTTGATGGTTTTCCCGACGGAATTCTGACGGGATTTCACTCAAGCGGTCTTGCCTACACACGGTCACACCAAATTCCGACCGTCAAGAACGCTGTGATGTACAACACTAGAAAAAGGAAGTTCAATAGCCAGTAGCTAATAGCTTCCGTCTCGTAGTTGAATCTGAGCATGCATGAGTTTTTGCGTGTCGAAATTGCATACACATAAACGCATTTTCGTATGCTGTGCTTCAGAGCAGACGTGCTCTCCTCTGTCTCCCTTCTCACAGACCATTGGCTCCTGTTGCTGTCAATCAAATTCTGTGACGGGGCAGGGCTAAGCCATGTTCTCTTTGTCTATGGACACAGGCATCGTGGCTCCGGATTAAGTCCGCACAAGAGCAACAATAGCAAGCAGCTTGCTATAGGGGCACTCGCCAAGGAGGAGGAGCCAAGGGCGCTGGTAGGAGACCTCAGAAGAGGAGGTTCAGGGCTGCTTTGTGCAAAACTATTGCACAGAGCAGCTAGGTAAGACATGTTTATTTATTTTTATTTTTTTAAATGAAGGTATAAAATCACTTTAACTTGGAAGAAATGTTGACGGTTCTTTAACTTTAATGGAGTTAGACTTTAAAGCTGAACTCAGGGATGTTGCTAAATCCATTCGTCATGTGTATTCTTGCTTGAATCTTGGTGAGCTTTGTGTATTTCTTCCAGATCTGTGCAGAAATCCAGTGTGAGACTTTCTCCTCTGTGCAGGAGCTTCCTGTAATAAAGACCGCTCACTGCTGCTCTCTCTCTTTGTGCAGGGTGACTGGTCTTGTCTCCGCCCCTTCCTGTAGTTTCTGTAGTGGGTGGGACTGGCCTCCCACAGCTCCCTCCCACAGCTCTGCTCTCTGCACAGGCTATGTGCAGCACAGTGATGATGTTACTGCTATTTTTACAAACTAATAACTGTGTTTGCAAAGGCATTGGTGCACACAAAGTGAATGAAATGTATTCTTTTGTGAATTGAACATTTTTAACAATAAATGACCATGATCTACAATGTTGCTGTAAAATAATAAATCTTTTTTTTTAAAGCGGTTGTATACTGCTGTGAGTTTTTTTCTTCTTCTTGCAAGGTAAAGTCATAATGTGCTAGTATGCATCTCATGTATGTATATGTGAAACTTACCTTAAAACAAAGCTGTTCCAGCGCCGTGATGTCAGCATTGCAGCCGCTTCCATTTTCACCCATCTTGCTTCCGGGTTCGCAGGCTCCGGCTCTGTGATTGGCCAAAGCCGCGATGACGTCACTCCCGCGCATGCGCATGGGAGCAGCCGTTCACTGCACAGGGCTCGGAAAGGAACCGCACCCGTGGCCGTTCCTTCAGAGCGCATGCGCCAGTGATGTCACTGGCTGCATGTAATGTAAAATATTTCCTAAACGGTGCGATATTTACACTACATATAGTTAAGCCTTATTATAGGCTTACCTATATGTAAATGTCAGCAGAGAAAGTTTGCTTCCTCTTTAACAAATTGATCAAAACAGAAGGTAACCTTTATCCGATTCAAACTTTATTGTTACACTTTGCACTGATGCACACATGTGATTGCATTTTTGTGCACCTTGTAAAATAAATTGTTGTTTCTTTATACTGTAGACAACTCAGTAAAGCAAGTCTTATAATTTTCACTTTTGGGTTAATTTTTGGGCTGCAAGGCATGACTTCCTTGTGCCCAGCATAGGCCAAGCTCTGCTGCCTTCTGGAATTGCTACGGCTCAGCTATCCCAGGAGGCAGTGTTTTATATGCAGCTCTTTTCCCGCACATGAGCACAAATGCCGCAAAAACTCTATAGTGCCCATCTACAGGGCCGCTGATAGGCCAGTACAACCAGCCCTGTTGTACCGTGCCTGGCGTCCAGGGGGGGGGGAGGGCCTAGAAGCCTCACAGACAGTCAGCGCAGAATTAAAAAAACAGGCTTTCTAAATAACACCCCCGCTAAGCCGCTCCTACTTGCTTAGGCTAGTGTATTATTGCTATTTTCCGGGCCCCTCTCTGATGATATGAGCTGGTGGAAGTGAGGGACTTTTTTCTCATTTTCGGGTGCATTCCACGCCACGCTTCATGTCTCAGGCCACCTGCTGTGGCTGCCTATTTTCTTCCCTGGCGGAGTGATCTTCCTCCACTCAGGAGTAGTTCGCCCCCGAGAGACGGAGAGTGAGAGGCTGTGAGGCGGCGGCAAGGCAGCTGACAGCGTCCAGGAGGAGAGGTAAAGCCAGAATTAATTGTGGCTGCTGCAGCACCCCTGTAGGTGGGTGAAAGATATACGCTGCACATTACTATGTCACCTTCTATAATATACAGGCAGCAGTCAGCAGGTTTTCTGTCAGTGTGTCACATGACATTGGCAATAAGTTAACAAGGGCGCCCAACAGCCATGTCCTAGTACCCACTGTGACAGTGCCAGCCATGATAGAGCACCTGCTGCCTGTTTGTTATTATAATGCTGATGATCTTAACCTGCCTGGGTTGCTGTCTGTTTATAAAGGTTTCTTTCACACAGAGTGGAATCCGCGTGTTCAGTGGGGGATCTGTCCACTGATCCGATTTACATGCAATTATTTTTTGAAGGCGGGGCCAGGGGCGGAGTTGAGTGTGGAGCTGAGGGGGCCCCGTCAGGTAGGCTGTACGGGGCCCCATGATTTTTATCAGCAGCCCTGCCCATCTAGCAGAAGTTGGTAGCACTTGTGTGCATGCACTATACTTGAAAGAGACTAGCGGATCTGCGCACAGGCCATTTACAATGGCGGTGTAGAAGAGGGTCAGAGGAGGGAGGGGGTGCAACCTGCATGGTGAAGTTCCGCTTTTAGTTGTTAGTTCATTCAGAGAAGTCATGTATGTGTCACCTTACTCATCAGACGGCATAACAAGGAAATGTCTGGCTAGAAAAGAAAAGTTTCATTTTTTTATTAAAGGGCGCAGCCACAAACATTGTTTTTGCAAGATAACATTACATAATATTACAATTAAAGGAACACTGTACTACATAATAACCTCCCCTGAAAACTTAATGCTGATTCAGAGGCTTCAGGGCATTAAGCTAGGGGTCTTCAAAATAAGGCCAAAACGACATATCTTTGCTCAATAGAGGGGGCATAGGGTGAGGGGCAGGGTGAGGGGCATATCCCAAATATACACCAATTGAGGATTCAGGTCAGCTGAGGTCCCCCGCCGCTGCATTGTCATTATCCCCTTCGTTGGTTGCTAGCCGCTAACATCCTAGCAACCAATGATGTGCTTACCCCAGCATTTACAAGAGGACGGAACTTCCTCCATTCAGACGTATCTCCTAGCTTCTACCCTGCTGCTACAATCATGCTGTAAGCCAGGCATACCTCCCAACATTTTGAGATGGGAATGAGGGACACCTACTTGCAAACGTATGTAGGCATAGGACACACCCCCTGCCACACCCCCTTAACCACCTCAGTACAGTGCATTTTCACCCCCTTCCTGCCCAAGCCACTTTTCAGCTTTCAGCGCTGTCACACTTTGAATGACAATTGCGTAGTCATACAACACTGTACCCAGATGAAATTGTTATCATTTTGTCCCCACAAATAGAGCTTTCTTTTGGTGGTGTTTGATAACATCTGCGTTTTTTATTTTTTGTGCTATAAACAAAAGATTAGGGACAAGTTTAAAAAAAAAAACAATATTTTTTACTTTTTGCTATACTAAATATCCCCCAAAAAATATATAAAAAAATAATTTTTTCCTCAGTTTCGGACGATACGTATTCTTCTACATATTTTTGGTAAAAAAAAACGCAATAAGCGTATATTGATTGGTTTGCGCAAAATTTATAGCATCTACAAAATAGGGGATAGATTTATAGCATTTTTATTATTATTATTTTTTTTTAACTAGTAATGGCGGCGATCTGCGATTTTTATCGTGACTGCGATATTGCGGCAGACATATCGGACACTTTTCACACATTTTTGGGACCATTGTCATTTATTCAGCGATCAGTGCTATAAAAATGCATTGATTACTGTATAAATGTGACTGGCAGGGAAGGGGTTAACCACTAGGGGGCGCTGAAGGGGTTAATATGTTCCCTGGGGGAAGGGGGAGGAGGCCGATCGGTGTTTCTCTGTACAGAGAACACACCATCGGTCTCCTCTTCTCTGACAGGACCGTGGATCTGTGTGTTTACACACACAGATCCTCAGTCCCGCTGTGTTACCGGGCAATCGTGGGTGCCCGGCGGATATCGCGGCCGCTGGACGCGCGCATCAGGTGCCCGATGACCGGGAAGGGGAGGACGTCATATGCTCTGATGGAAGGGGAGACTGTGATGGGAGCTCTGATGTAAGGGGAGACTATGATGGGAGCTCTGATGTAAGGGGAGACTGTGATGGGAGCTCTGTTGTAAGGGGAGACTATGATGAAGCTCTGATGTAAGGGGAGACTATGATGGGAGCTCTGATGGAAGGGGAGACTATGATGGGAGCTCTGATGTAAGGGGAGACTGTGATGGGAGCTCTGATGTAAGGGGAGACTATGATGGGAGCTCTGATGTAAGGGGAGACTATGATGGGAGCTCTGATGGAAGGGGAGACTGTGATGGGAGGTCTGATGTAAGGGGAGACTATGATGGGAGCTCTGATGTAAGGGGAGACTGTGATGGGAACTCTGATGTAAGGGGAGACTATGATGAAGCTCTGATGTAAGGGGAGACTATGATGAAGCTCTGATGTAAGGGAGTCTATGATGGGATCTCTGATGTAAGGGGAGACTATGATGAAGCTCTGATGTAAGGGGAGACTGTGATGGGAGCTCTGTTGTAAGGGGAGACTATGATGAAGCTCTGATGTAAGGGGAGACTATGATGGGAGCTCTGATGGAAGGGGAGACTATAATGGGAGCTCTGATGGAAGGGGAGACTATGATGGGAGCTCTGATGTAAGGGGAGACTGTGATGGGAGCTCTGATGTAAGGGGAGACTATGATGAAGCTCTGATGTAAGGGAGTCTATGATGGGATCTCTGATGTAAGGGGAGACTATGATGGGAGCTCGGATGTAAGGGGAGACTATGATGGGAGCTCTGATGTAAGGGGAGACTGTGATGGGAACTCTGATGTAAGGGGAGACTATGATGAAGCTCTGATGTAAGGGGAGACTATATGTAAACAGAAAATGCAGCGCTGGATAGTGAAAAACTGAAAATTACCAGTTAACGTGACCCAAATTAATTAGTGAAAAATGATAAAAATTCAAGCAAAATACATAACCAGTTAATATGAATAACCCAAAATAATTAGTGAGAATAAATGTTCAAACAAAGTTCATACTCAGTCAATGAAAAAACCCCCAAATGGGGGAAGTGAATAAATGAATACTCAAACAAAGTTCATATGTGAATTCAAAAATTCAAAAAGTCCAAAGTGATTAGAAAAAATGAACAAATAAATTCATAAAAGTTCCTGTGAAATCAATCCAAAGTGTAGATGTTGGTAGTAGTGCAGCCCATCACCACAGAGATAAAGCAAAAGGGGGGGAGGCTTACCAGAAAGCCAGCGACCGCCCTTATTCAGGGGGGTCAAACTAAGCTTAAGATGAACAGCCTTGGTGCTGTTGGGGATATCCCACGTCCGAATCGATATCCGACGGCAGCGGATCTCCTCCCGACTGGTGGCTGTTCCCCGAAATTCCTCGTGTGTCACTGGCAATATAACGACCGGATGGATCGAATGGATGATATGGATGGAAAACAAAAGGGGACTCGAATAGTGTAGACGTTTCCAGTGGGTTTATTGAATTAGCCACAATAGCATAACAAAAAAATCGAAAAAACCTTGCAAGGTAATGGCGGCTCCGTTCGGTCTATGGGACAATACTTGCGCATGCGCAGTACGATCGTACGTAACAAACCCTACGGCGTTTCGTCACAACTGACGTCATCAGGGGTACGTACAAACGCAAGCGCACGCGCCTTATATAGCAGTCAGCGTTCGTCAAGACGCTGCGCTATTGGCGGTCGCCATAGACACAAGGGAGCAAACAATAACAGGAAGTACTCGCCGGCGGGGGCCTAATGCTCCCCCAGCGGTAGAGATTGACACATATGTAGACCACTAGACGGCCTCCAGATTTATCTGGTTAAAATAGAGCCATCTTGTGGTGAAACAATGGCAGTACCTCAGTGTTCATTAAAGGCTACTGAATATAACATGCATAGGCTAAACATATATGTGCAATAAAAATAAAAATATAACAATTAAAAAGTTACATGTATTCCAATTGAAGCGATACTTTCATAAATGTTTTGTATAAAAAAGGAAAGTCCGAAGAATTAAGTTTATGAACTTAAGTACAGTGAAATTAGAAAATAAAAATTAAAAATTAAAAATTAAAAAATACCCTTCAGAGATGAGCAGAAAACATCTGCACATTACTGCTACCCATACGGCCTCTTGGGCATTATAATAGCTCTAATAATAAGCAGTAAATGCTCAATCCCTTACAGTGTTCAAATCAGTAAAATGAAAAGCTGTTGGATGGATAGGGAGTATGATATTGGGAATATATATCAACCCACTATCATCTCATCACCTGTCCCTTTGAGAGAGATGAACTAGTGGGGTATTGGCATGTTTAAAATGAACAATATTTTGTCACCGCGAATGTAAATTAAAACATGTCCCCTGAGGTCCATGTGAAAAAGAAGAAAACTCACAGTAGATAAGGTAAGGGGGAAATGATGAGGGGGACATCAACTGTTATTGATAAAACAGTTGATGTCCCACTCAACATTGAGGCCATTTGGAATATGGCACCCCAACCTGTATATCCAATTGGTCTCGGAGCGAGAGATCACCCTCTTGCCATTGCTCCCTCGCCAATGGGGGATATACTTTTCCAAAGCAATGAAAGTTGTCCCTCTAGGGTCTCGGTTATGCACAAGGTCATAATGTTTAGAAACATTGTGTTTATCAAAACCCCTACATATATTGGCAATATGTTCTCCCAATCTAATGTGTAACTTTCGGGTCGTTCGGCCCACATATTCCAACCCACAAGGACACCTCAGAAGGTATATCACACATTTTGTGGTGCAGGTAATGAAGGACTTAATGGGGTATGTGACTCCAGTTCCTGTGGATGTGAACTCCGTGAGTCGCCTCTCCCTTAAGGTATTAATCCCACATACCTTGCATTTCCGACAAGGGAAGAAACCCCTGGGATCCCCAAAAAATATGGGACGGGTCGGGGGGTCAGGTACATTAGGGGCGATGGAGTGTCTAAGGTTAGATGAACCTCTGAATAATACCCGTGGGTTCTCCGACAATAGGGGCCCTAGGAGGCGGTCATTTTTTAGCACCGGCCAGTGCCTCTTTATAATTCGCTTGATGGCCCAGTGCTGGCTGGAATATGTCGTAAGGAAGGCTAAGCCAAAATCCTCACGATTTTCAACCTGTGGGGGTCTATCTTGCAAGAGATCTTGACGGTCTCTCAGTCCCACCTCAGTAATCAAACAATCAATAACTTCACCATTGTAGCCCTTATTTAAGAACCTGGATTTTAAAACCAAAGCCTCTTTATGAAACTCCTCAATGTTTGAACAATTCCGTCTCAAACGTAGGAATTGTCCCTTAGGGACCGCTGAGAGCCAAGATTTGTGATGACATGAGTCTAAAGGGATATACCCATTTCTGTCAGTAGATTTAAAGAAGGTAGAGGTGGTAATCCTTCCGTCTACGATGTTGATATTTAGGTCCAAGAAGTGTATCTGAGTGGGACTGCTTTCGTGACTGAGTACAATACCCCTGTCGTTATTATTAAGAAGAGACAAGAAAGTGGTTACCGACTCAGCATCACCATCCCAGATGCACAAGATGTCGTCGATGAAACGCCTCCATAGAACCAAATGGGGGGACCTATCCTGCAAAACCACCTCCTCTTCCCATTTGGCCATGAAGAGATTGGCCATACTGGGGGCGAACTTCGCCCCCATGGCCACTCCCTTAATCTGCAGATAATGCTTGCCACCATACCAAAAATGATTGTGCCCCATCGAGAAGTCGAGTAGCTCCATCACGAAGTTGGACTGCGTGATGGAGATACTCGAGTCCCGATAGAGGAAGTGTCTTACGGCTTCATGACCCAACTTATGGGATATAGCTGTATAGAGCGAAGCGACATCGGCAGTGATTAGCATATATGTCGGCTTCCACTCTATCCCGTCCAACAAGTTAAGGACATGTTTGGTGTCCCTAAGGTATGACGGAGTACCCACCACCAGTGGTTGCAAGTAGTGGTCTATGTACTTGCCAATACGCGAAGTGATGGAATCGATACCACTGATGATGGGTCTGCCAGGTGGATTGTCCAAAGTTTTGTGAATTTTAGGCAGAATATACATAACCGGCAGCCTGGGGGCAAGGGGAACTAGATGTTCTTTTTCTTTTTTGTTTAGAATACCTAAGTTATAGCCCTTTTCAACCAAGAGTTTTAGCTCTCGCTTATATGGGACTGTGGGGTCACCATTTAGAGGGGAATAGGTGTTGGTATCTGAAAGGATTCTCAACATCTCTCCCGAATAGGAGTCCTTGTCTTGAATAACAATGGCTCCCCCCTTGTCGGCCGGTCGTACCACTATATCCTTTCTTTGGCAAAGTGTTTCCATTCCCACCTTAATATCTAATTGGGGTTGCACCGATTTGGTTCTTAGATTGTTTAGATCTTTAATCACCAGGTCACGGAATACGTTGATGTTTGGTGCCGAATTGCCCGGAGGATTAAAAAGTGAGGCATTAGACATGCCTGAATGTGCAATGACACTTTCTTCCCTGATGGATTGTCTAGTGGGGTTTGATAAAATATACCTTTTGATGTTGAGTTTTCGGGTATATTTCTGCAGATCTATGAAGGTCTGGAATTTATTCAAGTTTCGGGGTGGGGCAAACTTAAGGCCTTTATTTAAAGTGATTAGTTCCTCCCTGGAGAGTTCCTTAGTACTGAGGTTTATGATGCCGTTTGTGTCTAAGTCCTCCTTCTTTTTGGGGTGAAGGTTCCTCCCCCCTCTGCTCCCTCTCTTGCGTCTCCGTTTCTCTTGTGTCTCCCCCTGCTGGCCAACTGAAAATCCCGACCAAATCGGTTTTCCCCTTGTTGGCCATAGGGGGGTTGGGAATAGAGACGACCCTCATTAGGTCCAGAGGAGCTGCCCCCGGCATTATCGTCCAGGGGAAGGTATCTGTTCCCAATGCTGGCAGGGAAATAGTTATAGTTGCTGTTTGAAGGATATGACCCCTCAGCATGATTGTGAGGAGTCTGGCGTGCATCATTATTTCGCCAAGGTGGAGGTGAAGGGTTAGAAGGGCGAGAGGTAGAGCCCCTTCTATTACCCCTTCCTCTTTTAAAACTTGTAGGATGTTGAAAGTCCCTATCGCTGAATTGATTCGGGGCTGGAAGCCGCATATGGTTAATTTCAGGCACCGTTGAATTGTTGCCCTGGTTACCCTGGGCACCCAATCCACGGTGAGAGATGTTTGATGTGGCAGGCGGGGGGTCAGGGGGGGCCACAACCTGCCATTTGAACACTACCTGATCCCTGTAGTCCTTCACATCTCTATTATACTTTCTTTTTTTCTTAATTTTTTGTTCGGATTCCTCTTTGATTAATAGAGTTTTTAGGGCTTCCGATCTGTTAGTGTAATCTTGTTCAGATTTGAAAGGGACCAATTTACTTTTCAAGGCATTGATCTCCAAATCCAACATCGTGAGCTTACGCTTTTTCTTAGCTATTAAAAATTGCAAAAATGACACCCCTGCCTCATTGAAGTATTTGAACCATTCTAATAATTCGGTGTCCTCTTTCTGGGGGTTAACGTCCCATCTGAGGCTCCTGGGGACCATATTACCTTTCACATACTCCTCCAAGTATGCGATGTCCCACCTTGTGTGAACCTCAGTAATGGTGAGGTTTTTCAATCTTAAAAAACAACCCGCTAGATCATCTCTGGGGTCATCATTGCCATCGAAGACCCCCACTGTATTAGTAACAACCTGTGATCTATAATCAAAAATATCCATTACGGATACACCAGCAGCAAAAAAACTGTGTACCAAAAACAAGAAATAGATATAAAGAAAGAATTTGCGCTAGGTGAAAAAAAACTTATTGACAAAAATTGTGTTGATAAGGAAATTAAACCAAAAAACCGTGAAGGTAAATCCTGCAGCTGGACATTAATAACCCCGGTATAGGGCACAAAAAAGATATATGTAAACAGAAAATGCAGCGCTGGATAGTGAAAAACTGAAAATTACCAGTTAACGTGACCCAAATTAATTAGTGAAAAATGATAAAAATTCAAGCAAAATACATAACCAGTTAATATGAATAACCCAAAATAATTAGTGAGAATAAATGTTCAAACAAAGTTCATACTCAGTCAATGAAAAAACCCCCAAATGGGGGAAGTGAATAAATGAATACTCAAACAAAGTTCATATGTGAATTCAAAAATTCAAAAAGTCCAAAGTGATTAGAAAAAATGAACAAATAAATTCATAAAAGTTCCTGTGAAATCAATCCAAAGTGTAGATGTTGGTAGTAGTGCAGCCCATCACCACAGAGATAAAGCAAAAGGGGGGGAGGCTTACCAGAAAGCCAGCGACCGCCCTTATTCAGGGGGGTCAAACTAAGCTTAAGATGAACAGCCTTGGTGCTGTTGGGGATATCCCACGTCCGAATCGATATCCGACGGCAGCGGATCTCCTCCCGACTGGTGGCTGTTCCCCGAAATTCCTCGTGTGTCACTGGCAATATAACGACCGGATGGATCGAATGGATGATATGGATGGAAAACAAAAGGGGACTCGAATAGTGTAGACGTTTCCAGTGGGTTTATTGAATTAGCCACAATAGCATAACAAAAAAATCGAAAAAACCTTGCAAGGTAATGGCGGCTCCGTTCGGTCTATGGGACAATACTCGCGCATGCGCAGTACGATCGTACGTAACAAACCCTACGGCGTTTCGTCACAACTGACGTCATCAGGGGTACGTACAAACGCAAGCGCACGCGCCTTATATAGCAGTCAGCGTTCGTCAAGACGCTGCGCTATTGGCGGTCGCCATAGACACAAGGGAGCAAACAATAACAGGAAGTACTCGCCGGCGGGGGCCTAATGCTCCCCCAGCGGTAGAGATTGACACATATGTAGACCACTAGATGGCCTCCAGATTTATCTGGTTAAAATAGAGCCATCTTGTGGTGAAACAATGGCAGTACCTCAGTGTTCATTAAAGGCTACTGAATATAACATGCATAGGCTAAACATATATGTGCAATAAAAATAAAAATATAACAATTAAAAAGTTACATGTATTCCAATTGAAGCGATACTTTCATAAATGTTTTGTATAAAAAAGGAAAGTCCGAAGAATTAAGTTTATGAACTTAAGTACAGTGAAATTAGAAAATAAAAATTAAAAATTAAAAAATACCCTTCAGAGATGAGCAGAAGGGGAGACTATGATGAAGCTCTGATGTAAGGGAGTCTATGATGGGATCTCTGATGTAAGGGGAGACTATGATGGGAGCTCTGATGTAAGGGGAGACTATGATGAAGCTCTGGTGGAAGGGGAGACTATGATGGGAGCTCTGATGTAAGGGGAGACTATGATGGGAGCTCGGATGTAAGGGGAGACTATGATGGGAGCTCTGATGTAAGGGGAGACTATGATGGGAGCTCTGATGTAAGGGGAGACTATGATGGAAGCTCATATGTAAGGGGATACTATAATGGGAGCTCTGATGTAAGGGGAGACTATGATTGGAGCTCGGATGTAAGGGGAGTCTATGATGGGAGCTCTGATGTAAGGGGAGACTATGATGGAAGCTCTGATGTAAGGGGAGACTATGATGGAAGCTCTGATGTAAAGGGAGACTATGATGGGAGCTCTGATGTAAGGGGAGACTATAATGGGAGCTCTGATGGAAGAGGAGACTATGATGGAAGCTCATATGTAAGGGGATACTATAATGGGAGCTCTGATGTAAGGGGAGACTATGATGGGAGCTCTGATGTAAGGGGAGACTATAATGGGAGCTCTGATGGAAGAGGAGACTATGATGGAAGCTCATATGTAAGGGGATACTATAATGGGAGCTCTGATGTAAGGGGAGACTATGATTGGAGCTCGGATGTAAGGGGAGTCTATGATGGGAGCTCTGATGTAAGGGGAGACTATGATGGAAGCTCTGATGTAAGGGGAGACTATGATGGAAGCTCTGATGTAAAGGGAGACTATGATGGGAGCTCTGATGTAAGGGGAGAATATGATGGGAGCTCTGATGTAAGGGGAGAATATGATGGGAGCTCTGATGTAAGGGGAGACTATGATGGGAGCTCTGATGTAAGGGGAGACTATGATGGAAGCTCTGATGTAAGGGGAGACTATGATGTGAGCTCTGATGTAAGGGGAGACTATGATGGGAGCTCTGATGTAAGGGGAGACTATGATGGGAGCTCTGATGTAAGGGGAGACTATAATGGGAGCTCTGATGTAAGGGGGGACTCTGATTGTTATCCTAGTGTAAAGACATACTCTGATAGAGTCCCTGATATAAGGGGGGACTAATTATTTTTCTGACGTTTCTAACCTTCATACTTGATGTGGGTCAGTAGCTTAGAAAGTGGGTCCACATAGCAGCCAGACACCATTAGAATTTTCAAAAAGAGGCCAGGAAAGTAAGCACCCATATATTCTGCATGGCACGTTTACTTTATCACTTCAAATCATGTACCTCATATCCCTGATATGTCGCAGTCTAAAGTTTTATTTTTAAAGCCCCACTTATCACCACTAAAGCTAAATTTTAGGCATATTAAAAAAAAATTAAAAAAAATAAAATAAAAAACAATGCAACTCTGTAATCTTTAATACATCATTCAATGTATTTTTTTTTAAATACAAGCAGTGTAGGTACCTGAACATGACCCGGTGTCAGACTTTTGCAGTCCCTGTACTGCAGGACTGGAGTGTGGGATGAAGAAGCAGCAAAAGGAGCCAATTAGTTAATTTGCTGACAATGAGCATTCTGATAGGAAGAGAGAGCAAATGAGCTGATCACTGTGCTGCTTCTCCTTTCTCTGTCCAGTCACAGACTTGGGGCAAGTCTGGGATGACTTGAGTTCATAAGAAGTGGGTTGAAAGATGCTGGTCATCAGACTGAGGACATCTAGTGGCAGAAAAAAGTACTGCAGGGGAAATTGGGTTTTAGTATTTTATGTTTTTTATGGGCTATTCATGTTTATCTTGGTTTTTTTTTTTGGGGGGCTATAATTCAGTGTAAATAGCTCCAGACAAGTACCTTTACTTAGGCTGATATAATGTCATCAGCCTGTTGGGGGCAGGAGGAAGCAATGCTTCAGTCTCTTCTTCCCAGTGATCAGATTGTAACATTGTAACTTTGCAGCAATTCACAAAGTATGCAAATATGTCTGCCTACAACATTTATAATTATATACATGTAGAAACAGTGTTTCAATATTTTAACATACATTGTTAAGATTATTTGGATTAAAATTATCTTTTTTACATGCATAGCTAAAAATATTAAATAAAACTACAGGTTCGTTTTTCTTATTTTTTTTATTTAATTGTTGGTTTATTTGGTCACTTCTGTTATTTGTTATTATTCATAGGAGGAAAGATACTATATGGTTAAGATGGTTAGTCTTATGCTCTTTCTATACAAATACCTCATTCATCAGCTAATGTCATTGCTGATGTGTCACGAGGATTCGATGGCTGTTTCTTTATAAAAATTCAGCCCTTCTTTATGGAGCTGGCCCGGCCTGGTGCACCTTTTGTGACCTTAATGTCAGGGGACTTTCTCAGAACGTTTGGAAATTTTCTGGGACTTTTCCCCTGTACTTCCACTGGTCATGTTCTGCTGCTATGGCACGCTTAGCCAATCCCAGAGCAGAGTGTTAGCAGTTTTGGGTTGTTTAGGAGCTGTAGGAGCTGGGTGATTGCTCAGTGTGATGGACTGAATTAAACTGAGCATGTTGCGCCCCCTAGCAGTAGTTTATAAGCCAGGTCCTGCACCAGGGGAGCTACTATAAATCATGAGGATGAGGTGTCTGGGTTACCTCCTCCTTGCAGTTGGATGGGTTAATTTCCATACTGCGACCTCTCTGGCTTGCCAGGTTGTGAATGGCTATATGGCCAAAAACAGCAACAACCCACAGTCCATGGGTGGAGGCTGTGATGTTGTTGCTGTTTTGGGCCATAAGATTCTGCTGTTGTCCTCAAGAGAAAGTGACAGGTCCGTGGAAGCTACACCTGTATCTGTACAGAGAATTAATGTGAGACCTAATGTGCCCAAAGCTCCCATAGGCCCATAATTTTCACTTATGCTTCAGGAGAACAGCAGAATGTTCTGCACCGGCTTCAAACTGCAGCCTGGGGGCTAAACATGGCCCTTTGCTTGCCTTTATCTGGCCCGTTTGGCACTATTCCACCCACTGACACCAACCAACAATTCCTCCTGCTGATACCAACGTATCTGTCCAGAGACTCAATGGGAGACTTACTGTGCCCAAAGCTTCCATAGGCCCATCATTTTCACTTATGCTTCAGGACAGCAGCAGAATGTTCTGCACCAGCTTCAAACTCCAGCCGGGGGGCTAAACATGGCCCTTTGCTTGCCTTTATCTGGCCCGTTTGCCACTATTCCACCCACTGACACCAACAATGGGGCACTATTCCTCCTGCTGATACCAACGTATCTGTCCAGAGACTTAATGGGACCCAAAGCTTCCATAGGCTCATCATTTTCACTTATGCTTCAGGACAGCAGAATGTTCTGCACCAGCTTCAAACTGCAGCAGAATGTTCTGCACCAGCTTCAAACTGCAGCCTGGGGGCTAAACACGGCCCTTTGCTTGACTTTATCTGACCCGTTTGGCACTATTCCACCCACTGACACCAACAATGAGGCACTATTCCTCCTGCTGATACCAACGATGGGGCACTGTTCCTCCCACTGACACCAACAATAGGGCAGAATTTCTTCCTTTGACACCAATGATGGGGCAGAATTCCTTCAATTAACACCAATGATGGGGCACTATTCCTCCCATTGACACCAAAGATAGGGCATTGTTTACTCACACTGGACGCCGGGACATTTTCTACGCCCACTGGCCCTACTCTGGCCCCCCTAAAGTCTGAAGGACAGTAAACTGTCTCTTTGTGTAGAAAGTTCTACACTTTGTCTGATACCCTAAGGACCACAGGAAAAGACACCAGTACACCTGCGTTCACTGTTCACAAGACCCCACAGGGGTATATAGACCACTCGTGCCATGCATGGCATCATACTTATCCCAGCTTGTCCAATAATGAAACATCCAGTTGGGAAACTTTCTTCTCTGCTTACTTTACTGAATGGTAATATGGCATTACAGGGTCCAAATAATGGTAAAATACTCAAGTGTTAATATTTTGTCCATAGAGTTCGTTAATCTTGTGATGAGGTACATGGCCACCAGTGATCTAGATCTGTATCCTGAGCCATGGACTGCACTCACAGAACTATACTCCTGAATGACTAGATTAGGCCCTGAGTTGGGGCCTGGAAGTAGACGCGCGGCTTGTTTACAACAACCTGCTGGAGCTCTCCATGGTTCTGATTTTCCCATACACCAACCAACTAGCAGCTCCACCCCCAGTAAATATTACCAGAAAGAGGAAGGAAAGGCCAGTGTAGACAGAGCAGAGCCAAACCCAGAAAGCAAAGCTAACTCCCTCTTACAAGCTGGCCCAGATTGTCACGCTATTTCAGGGGGCCCCGTTCTCTGGATCATCATCCTCCATTACCCAACAAACCAAGGCATGGCAAATTAGAACATTCATTAAATATTTTTTTTTTTAAATTGACAAAATGAATGACAGGGGCAATGCAAACGTTGACAACTGATAATTATGGATGAGTGATGACAAATTGGCTCGCCACTACTCATAGTTAGTAAGGTTGAATAAAGACACCAGTCCAACCTGAGCGAGTGTCTACAATTGTCCCTATCCCTGTACATTGCACACTCACATTGGTCCCTACCCTCAAGGAGCCCACAATCCAAGGTCCTCAACTCACATTCATATACTAGGGCCAATTTTTTGGACAGAAGCCAATTAACCTACCAGCATGTCTTTGGAGTGTGGGAGGAAACCAGAGTACCCAGAGGAAACCCACGCAGGCACAGGGAGAACATGCAATCTCCAGGCAGATAGTGTCGTGGTTGGGATTTTAACCAGTGACCCTTTTTACTACTAGGTGAGAGTGCTACCCACTACACCACTGTGCCACCCTACTCACCCTCTCTACTAACATATCTGTGGTCTTTGACGATCCTCTGTTGAATGTCTGTAGTCTCAGATCATCTCTTCTAGGATATTTGTAGTCTAATTATTATTATTATTATACACGATTTATATAGCACCAACAGTTTACGCAGCACTTTACAATGTAGAGTGGGGACATCTATCTCCTGTTGCATGTCTACCATCCCTGCCCATCTCTTGTAGCATTCTCACAGTCTTTGACAATCTCCTGTAGACTGTCAGAGAGCTCAAATGTAGAAGTATAGATTTTCTAAAGGGTTTGTAAAAGCAGTGGTCTCATGTAATGTGTTTCTATTCTATGACTGCCTCCTTAAGCATGTCCTCAGTCTTCAACAACTGTAGTGTGTTCCTAGTCTCTGACCGTGACCTGCAGTATATCTTCAGTCTCTGTCCATTACTTCTAGCATGTCTACAGTCTCTGACAATCTCCTCTTGTATTCCTGCAGTCTCCAGCCATCTTTGCCAGCATGTCCTTAGTCTCTAACCATCTCATCTTGCATGACTGTAGGCTTTACAAATCTGTTGCATGTCAGTAATCTCAGACCATCTCTTATGGCATGCCCTCTACTCCTGCAGTATGTCTGCAGTCTCTAACAATCTCTTGTAGCATTCCCATAGTTTATGCCATCTCCTTTAGCATGTCAGTAGTCTCAGACCATCTCTTCTGGCATGCCCTCTACTCCTGCAGTATGTCTGTAGTCTCTAACAATCTCTTGTAGAATTCCCATAGTACTGAATCTGACCATCTCTTGTTGCATGTACGGTATATACTCGAGTATAAGCCGAGTTTTTCAGCACATTTTTTTGTGCTGAAAGTGCCCCCCTCGGCTTATACTCGAGTCAAGCACTTTTTCTGCAGCAAAAAAAAAAATTTCCGACCCGATTTTGGGGCCCCGTATCTCGGGGCCACTTGGGTCTAGGAATCCCAAATTTTGTGTGCCAACCCAGTGGACCTAGCACTATAACATATCCTAGCAGGATTCCTAGCTGGGGTTCCTAGCACTAAGTGGCCCCGAGATACGGGGCCCCAAAATTGCTGGGTTTACTTCCGCTTTAATAAAAAAGCCCTAAAACTATTTTGTAAACGCTATAACTTTTGCGCAAACCAATCAATAATAGCTTATTGCATTTTTTTTTACCAAAAATATGTAGAAGAATACATATCGGCCTAGACTGAGGAAAAAAATAGTTTTTTTATATATTTTTGGGGGATATTCATTATAGCAAAAAGTAAAAAATAATGTGTTTTTTTCAAAATTGTCGCTCTTTTTTTGTTTATAGCGCAAAAAATGAAAACCGCAGGGGTGATCAAATACCACCAAAAGAAAGCTCTATTTGTGGGGGAAAAAAAAGGACATCAATTTTGTTTGGGAGCCACGTCACATGGCCGCGCAATTTTCAGTTAAAGCGACGCAGTGCCGAATCGCAAAAAGTGCTCTGGTCAGGAAGGGGGTAAATTCTTTCCGGGGCTGAAGTGGTTAAGCAATGCCCTTAGTCTCTAACGGTCTCCCGTTGCATGTTTGCAGTCTCTGACATCTTTCTGTAGCATTACATTTACTAAATAATATGTGTGGCCCTATGGTGATGTCAGGGGCTGCTCTTGGAAGTTTGCCACCATTGCTCTAACCCTTCTCTGCTCTATCAGAATAAAAATTTAAAGTTTTGTCTGGAGTTGGACTTTACAATTTAAATTTTTTTATTCGAAAAAAAGAGACCAGAAAAGAAAAATATTAAATAATAGTAAAATAAATAAATTACAGGACAATACATGTTATTTGTGCTGACATCTTGTTTATAGTCTATAAATAATTATGCATTACATTCCCGATAGTTCTGCTTTGATATGTAGGGTGTAGCTAAGAGGAAAAACATAAGGGAGGGGAGCCACCATGGGTTGCATTGCTGTTGGGTAAAAGGTAATCGGATCCAAGTTCTTTAAATGTTTTCAGTGTGATAACCGCCATTTCTTCAAAAAAGTTCTGATTTCTTGTAAATGCCGTGATTTATAATTTTTTTTTCCTTTGTAACATGTAGCGCTTACGTTAATGAAAGAAAAATATTGCAGACCTATCAGGCCTGTGGGTTGTTATTGGGGAAGTTGAGGAAATTCTGAAGTTCCTACTATCAATGTTTTATTAGCAAGTTTCTGTGCAAAACAATTGGAACAGAGCAATTAAATACAAGCCGACTTGTAAAGTATAAAGTAATAAGAATAGCATTAATCCACACTAGGGATGAGCCGAACACCCCCGGGTTCGGTTCGCACCAGAACCTGCGAACGGACCGAAAGTTTGCGCGAACGTTAGAACCCTATTAGTTACAATGGACACGAACGTTCGAAATCTAAAGTGCTAATTATAATGGCCAATATGCATGTAAATGTCAAAAAAGAGGTTTGGGGACCCGGGTCCTGCACCCGGGAACATGTATCAATGCAAAAATAAGTTTTAAAAACGGAAGTTTTTTCTGGAGCAGTCATTTTAACCACTTCAGCCCCGGACCAATTGGCAGCCAAAGGACCAGGCCCCTTTTTGCGATTCAGCACTGTCGCTTTAACTGACAATTGCGCGATCGTGCGACGTGGCTCCCAAACAAAATTGGCGTCCTTTTTTTCCCACAAATAGAGCTTTCTTTTGGTGGTATTTGATCACCTCTGCGGTTTTTATAATTTGCGCTATAAACAAAAGAAGAGCGTCAATTTTGAAATATTTTGTACTTTTCGCTATAATAAATATCCCCATTTTAAAAAAAAAAAAAGCTTTTTTCCTCAGTTTAGGCCGATACGTATTCTTCTACATATTTTTGATAAAAAAATTGCAATAAGTGTATATTGATTGGTTTGCACAATAGTTATAGCATCTACAAAAGGGGATAGATTTACAGCATTGTTATCATTTTTTTTTTTACTAGTAATGGCGGCGATCTGCGATTTTTATCAGGACTGTGACATTATGGTGGACACATCGGACACTTTTGACACATTTTTGGGACCATTGGCATTTATACAGCGATCAGTGCTATAAAAATGCATTGATTACTGTAAAAATGTCACTGGTAGGGAAGGGGTTAACACTAGGGGGCGATCATGGGGCGATCATGTGTTCCCTATGTGTGTTTCTAACTGTAGGGGGAGGGGACTGACCTAGAGGAAATTACAGATCGTGGTTCCTAGCTAACTTTGCCAAACACTGGTCTAATCAACAGCAGCACTCTTGACTGGTGCAGTGTTTGGGAGAGACCACAGACGAGCCATGTCAGACCACAGGAGAGCTGTGCTGCTTTTTTGTGTGACAGAGCTGTTTGACAAGATGTATACTACTGGTAGAAATAAAGAAAAAAGACTAAAAAAATAAATCTATTGCAGCCAGTGTAGCAAAGGGTGGTGGGCTGCAAGATACACTTGAATTTGTAATTTTTAAATTCAATGCCACTTCAATGTGAGGGGCAACTGCACTGACCACTGATTGTAGGCAGCATTTCTCAACTGACCATTATTCTAAGGGGGTACTACACTGGCAACCAATGGAAGACGACATTTCTCCTCTGACCACCAATGTAAGGGGGCATTTCTCCATTGACCACCAATGTAAGGGGTCCTTCTCCACTGACCATGAATATAAGGCAGGGGTCTCCAAAGTTTCTAAACAAAGGGCCGGTTTACTGTCCTTCAGAATTGTCCATTCAAGCGCTTTTTCTCTCTCTTAGGAGGCCAAGATCGATCAGCAAAATCCAAGCTCTATTCTAGAATGAGAGAGACCTAGAATTCCAAACACTGTGGGCATTAGGAGTAGAAAAGGTCCCAACGTCGGTGAGAATAAACAATGCCCCAACGTTAGTGTCAGTGGGAGGAATTATGCCCCATCATTGGGAGGAATTGGTGTCCGTGGGAGGAAAAGTGCCCCATCTTTGGTGTCTGTGGAAGGAATAGCGCCCCATTGTTGGTGTGATTGGGCCCCATTGTTAGTATCATTGGGAGGAATTGTGCCCCATTTTTGTTGTCATTGGGAGAAACTCTGCTCCTTCATTGGTGCCCCATTGTTGGTATAAATGGATGAAAATAGTGCCCCAAGGGCCAGATAAAAGCAAGCGATAGGCCGCATCTGGCCCCCGGGCCACAGTTTGGAGACCCCAGATGTAAGGGAATACTTTTTCTTTGACCACTAATGTAAGGGATGTTTCTCCATTAACCACCATAGTAAGGGAGAATTTCTCTATTAACAACAAATGTAAGGGATTATTTCTCCACTGGCCACCAATGTAAGGGGCATTTCTCCACTGGTCACCAATGTAAGGGGCATTTCTCCACTGACCACCAACGTAAGGGGCATTTCTCCACTGACCACCAATGTAAGGGGCATTTCTTTATTTACTATCAATGTAATGGGGCCTTTTTGCCATTGACCACCAATGTAAGGGGGCACTTCTACACTAACCACAGGTGTAAAGGGGTGTTTCTCCACTGACCCCCAATGTAAAGGGCATTTTCCATTGACTACGAATAAAATGGCGCCTTTTTTTCCCTTGACCACCAATGTAATGAGGCATTTTTTCATTAACTACCAATGTAAGAGGGCATTTATCCATTGACCCCCATTGTTCCTGAAAATTATTTTGATATACAAAGGGGGGTACTAAAAAATGTTCAGCCCTGGTGTCAAAATAAGCTAGAGGTACCACTGGTGGAGGCCAGCGTGATGTATGTCTGTCCTTTTGGTAAACTATCAAAATTCTATGATTCATTGAGTAATGCCACTTTTATAAGGATGCAATCTCTTAATTTTCCCATAGTTCCTCTTTAGAAATGTAAACCATGTTTATTCAGACAAGAAATGATGTAATTATTCATCTGTTCCTCATCTGACAATTTTTTTTTTATATCGTTCTTAAATGTCAAATCTTCTGCCTTGGATGAAACCCAACTTTAGTGTTGTATTAACGTCAAACTTCAGGAGATAAAAAAAACAAAACATGTTTTTTTCACTTTAGAACGGTCAAGCTTAGTTATCTCGAAAGCTGTATATACTGCATCTAGAGATCTGCTGGGGATGATAAAAATCTCAGCTATCTTCATAACAGATTTACTGTCAGCTTTTATCTCCAGGGCTTTGCTGCTGTGACTTGCCATCTCCTACAGTGCAGGAGTAGTTGTTGCTCTCCCCTCTTCCTACCTCCTCACCTATTGATAAAACGTCTTGTTCTCTATTTATTTATTACGGGTAAAAAAAATATATATAATTTGTGATTTCTGTTCCCCATCTATATTGTTATCTAAATATTAGGGCTGTGGAAATTAAAGATTAATTCCTTGATTAATTTTTTTGATCGATCAAAATTCTTTTGATCGGTACTCACCTCTCCGCCGGCTTCCGGGTCTTCAGGGAGTTCCGTCGGAGATCCGGTGACGTCACGGACATCGACATCACCGGACTCCTCCCCTCTTCCCCAAGTGCCTCCATCTGCTAACGAAGGGAAGGGGGAGGAGTCCCGTGACGTTGAAGTTCTGATTGAATGTACCGCATACGGGGGAGGAGCTACGCATGACGTCACCCGCTTCTGCCCTACGGAACTAACACGATTGTCGGCTTTACATGTTGTGTTTTTATCATCTTTATGTGAGTAGTTTGTGTTTTAACACAAAAATTAAATCTTATACTTAAGCGGTGAGCACTTAGATCTTTTCTTTCTACCCATGACCTGGCGTCCTTGCTGAGATCTAAGGAGACGTGAGAGAAGTTTATGGTCCGTGTTAACCCTTTTGATACCCGCTTGCATGACCACCTGTTTTCACAGGGGTCCATGCCATAAGGTGTGAGTGATTAGTTAGACCGGAGGTGGAGGGATTGTCACACTACTGTGGAAAAAAAATGACTTACGTCAGTGCTACAGTTTGAATTTAAAACGTATTTGTGAACTGTGAAGTTAAGTCATGGATTGTGGAAAGTAACTAGTGTCGGGTGATTGTATATAGTGTATACCACATTTACCACTGACTAATGCAGAGTTGCAATGCAAGGAGATCAGCTAAAAGTAGTTGGATCTGTATGTGTGTTATAATTAATCGAAATTAGTCGATTAATCGATTTAAAAAAAAATCAATTAATCGAACACGAAAATTTTAATCAGTAACAGCTAAATATATAAAGTTGTTTTTGTCTTATCATGTAATATTTATATATTTCCAGATGTATTTACTGTATTTCCTGACGAAGCTGTCTACAGCGAAACTAGTTGAAATACTATACTATCTGCAATTTTAGATATCAATGTTGTTGTTTTTGTATCAATAAACTTTGTTTAGCAAGAGAAATATTTTTTACATATTTGCTGTATATATATTTGTTTGTTTACATATTTTACCCGTACCGAGATAGTCCACATGCTCCCCTTTTTTTTGTTGGGTCTGGTTGGGGACCAGACTCCCAAACCTCCTATTCCATTTAATTTGGATGATGGTACAATAGGTATATTTCTTTACTTCAAATTTTCATTGTGAGGCCACACAATTACTTATATACAGTCAATTTACACAGCGCTTTAGATATATATTGAAGATTCACCTCACTATTCACAAAATACAAGGCATTCTATGATTGGACAAGGGAAGAGGAGGTGTGAATAAACAACAAGACCCTTGTCCAATCACAGAACTATTTATATACTCTTTCAATGTTTTTTTATTGAAATCAACATATCCAATGCTGGGGTTCCTAGCACTAAGTCGCCCCGAGATACGAGGCCCCAAATTCGGTTCAGAAGATGTCAAGCATTCTGCAGCAGAGAATGACATTTTCCGAACAGACTTTGGGGCCCCGTATTTCGGGGCCACTTGGTGCTAGGAACCCCAGCTTTGGATATGTTGTAGTGCTAGTTCCACTGGGTTTGCACACCAAATTCCTAGCACCAAGTGGCCCCGAGATATGGGGCCCCAAAGTCGGTTCGGAAAATGTGATTTTCTGCAGCAGAAAAATGCTTGACTTGAGTAACAGCCGAGGGGAGCATTTTCAGCACAAAAAAATGTGCTGAAAAACTCGGCTTATACTCGAGTATATACGGTAAGTATACTCTGGACTTAATGTACTGTAGAGCCCACTATCAAGCATGTGGGAACCCAACTATGGGGACAAAGTAAAAGTTTGTATGAAGAGATGAAAGAAGAGAAAAGGAGGAAAAGAAGAAAGAAGAGAAAGAGAGAGGGAGAAAAAAGAGGAAGGGAGAATGTGCGAACGATCTCCACGCTTCAGGCTACTCACGGCGACTGGAGATTTCTAATCCAAGGGTTTCAAATCCATTTTGTTGGTCACGAAGAATACTAGTTCATTTTTCATTTATCATGATCCAGGAAATTTAGTTTTTTACTAATGCCAATTTTATCAGAGGGGTTTCCCATGCTCGCGCTCATGGGCTTTCGCAGGTAGGGGCAAGGGGGGTCAAATCCCCCCCCCCCTGGAATCAGGGATCAGATCTTAAATGCAGCACAGTTGCGTCGGTATCGGGGGTGGGCAGCCCACACCTGGGTGCCACCCACCAGTGGGGTGACACTATCAAGGTGCTATCAAGCCCCTCCATCAGTGTAGTGTGACTTTGGCTCTTTTCCTTGCTCAGTCCAGCAGAGAACTCGGTGGCGCTGTGACAGGAGAAAGGCGAGCTGCGGGCTATCAGAGTTTTCCCCCGCTCACCCCCCCTTTCTCCTGTCAGGGAGAAGAGACAGCGGCTCTCACCCTATTGGCCATAACTGAGGGCCAATCAAAGGAGACTAGGAGAGGAGAGCATCATGGGACATGTAGTCTCAAAGATTGGCGGCCACATTTTCCACAGGGAGGAGGCTACAGCTCGATCAAGAGAGAGATTGAGAGACTGCAGCCTGGAAAAAAGCTGAGGGAGAGAGTGCTACAGGACAAAGAATGAGAAGTGTGCTGGGCGGAAACCAGAGAGAGAGAGAGACTCGCTGCCCAGCGCCACCAGAGAGAGAAAGACTGAGCCACTACCAGGGTACAGATATGCTACACTACTGACCAGCGTCGCCCCCGGGGAACCCAGAGTGAGCATTCGTCCAGCCAGAGGGATCACTACTGTAGTTTGGCTGGGTCTGGTAAGAGGTCCTGTTGGCCATTATCCATTACTTATCCTAGGGATTGTACTACATCTCTGACCATGATAATGTTATAATGACATTGTCGAAAAGGGGCGGTGCATGAGTGACCCTAAAATAATGCCCCCCCCCCCTGAAAAAAGTTCTGTGGACGCCCATGCTCGCGCTATGGTGATCTTAGCTGCCAAGAGGATAAAAAAGATGAGGGAGCATTGTGCCCTCTTGACCACACCCCCTGAAACAGAGAGGCGATGCAACTGGGTGGATTTTGATTATTCGCGTCGGAACGAGCTACCATCATGACAATAGCTTATAAATCGTCTCTACCAGGGAAGTGTTCAAAATTCCCCTGTGCACCATGGTCGACCAATTGGACCAAACGTCCTCATCAATCGTTTCCCCCAGGTCCGCCTCCCAAGCTAATTGATAGGAAAGTTTACAGCCCTTGTCCATTAGCAAAACATACAACTCTGAAATACTACCTCGGGTCCCAGGCCCTCTTAGGCATTAATTTTCTTAGAATATTCTAGTGGTGATGCCCCCCTGGTCTTGACAAAGTGATAAGAATGCTTTATGTTCTGTGAATAAATTACAAGAACCAGCATACAGCTGGCATAGAGCTTCCTTTCTGTTAAATGAAAGTGGTAAATATGAAAAATTTTATATTTCGTTATTGAAATTATCACCAAAAATATTGGGACACCTGCTTTTACACACACATGAAATTTAATGGCATCCCAGTGTTATTGCACATACACTACATTAACAAAAGTATTGGGATGCCTGCCTTTACACACACATGAACTTTAATGGCATACCAGTCTTAGTTCGTAGGGTTCAATATTGAGTTGGCCCACCCTTTGCAGCTATAACAGCTTCAACTCTTCAGGGAAGGCCGTCCACAAGGTTTAGGAGTGTGTCTATGGGAATGTTTGACCATTCTTCCAGAAGCACATTTGTGAAGCCGGCCACTGATGTGGACGAAAAGGCCTGGCTTGCAGTCTCTGCTTTAGTTAATCCCAAAGGTGTTCTATCGGGTTGAGGTCAGGTACAGGCCAGTCAAGTTCCTCCACCCCAAACTCGCTCATCCATGTCTTTATGGACCTTGCTTTGTGCACTGGTCCAAATTATTTGGTGGAGGGGGGATTATGGTGTGGGGTTGTTTTTCAGGGGTTGGGCTTGGCCCCTTAGTTCCAGTAAAGGGAACTCTTAAGGTGTCAGCGCACCAAGACATTTTTCATGCTCCCTACTTTGTGGGAACAGTTTGGGGATGGCCCCTTCCTGTCCCAACATGACTGCGCAGCAGTGCACAAAGCAAGGTCCATAAAGACATGGATGAGCGAGTTTGGGGTGGAGGAACTTGACTGGCCTGCACCTGACCTCAACCCGATAGAACACCTTTGGTGAAATATAGAGGAGACTGCAAGCCAGGCCTTCTCGTCCACATCAGTGCCTGACCTCACAAATGGGCTTCTGGAGAATGGTCAAACATTCCCATATACACACTCCTAAACCTTGTGGACGGCCTTCCCAGAAGAGTTGAAGCTGTTATAGCTGCAAAGGGTGGGCCAACTCAATATTGAACCCAACGGACTAAAGCCCTATACACACGCTCGGATTATCCGAGGACCAGGTCCGTCGTACTTTGTCCGATGTTGGTTTTGCGTACACACGGTCGGACAAAGTTGTTGGAAAATCCGATCATTCTGAGCGTGGTGACGTTTGTTGCCTACGACGGGACTACGTAGAGGCTAGTAGCCAATAGCTTTGGTCTTGTAATGTGATCTGAGCATGCGTAGCACTTTGTCCGTCGGACAACGGTACACACGATCGGATTTGGTGTGATCGGACCTTGTTGTCAAAAAATCTATCCAGCAGGAGATAGGACTTTGTCCGTCGGACAATCCGACGTACACTGTCCGATGGTGCATACACACGGTCGGATTTTTCGACAACATTGTCCGATCGGACAGAATCCATGCGAAAATCCTACCGTGTGTATGGGGCATTAGACTGGGATGCCATTAAAGTGCGTGTAAAGGCAGGTGTCCCAATACTTTTGTTAATGTAGTGTATATCCAACAATCACAAAAAATAATAAAACAACTATAGAAAAATAATACTTCATATACACTTTAAAGGAAAAAAAATCACTTTCATTATAAATCTATATCTATATAAATCTATATCTCTATAGATATCTATATCTATATCTCTATCTATGTTCCTCTTTTTCAAAGCAATTATACAAACTAAAGTGGAACCTAAAGTAGATCTATACCTAACTTTTTATTTTTTTTGCTGGATAGAGTAAGGAGTTGTTAAATCGCCCATCAGTTTTTTTTTTTACAGCTGTCCCATCAAGAACATTTCCTTTCACTTCCTGCCCTAGGGACACATCAGGGAATTAGAGGAAATCTCTAAAGTGAGGTTAATCCCCTCTTAGAAAGTTGTCACTGGAACAAATGTCCTAATTTAAAATAAATCCCATCTATTCCTGTTAGAAGGAACACGCACACACATGTGAGGTATCACCGCAAATGTTAGAGCTAATAATTCTAGCACTAGACCTCCTCTGTAACTCAAAACAGGTAACCTGTTAAGGCATTTAAAGCGTTACCTATGGAGATCTTTAAGTACCATAGTTTGTCACCAATTCATGAGCGTGCGCAATTTTAAAGCATGACATGTTAGGTATCTATTTACTCAGCGTAACATCATCTTTCACATTATACAAAAAAATGGGGGTATATATTGTGTTTTCAATTTTTTTAATTCATTAAAGTGTATTTTCTCCAAAAACGTAAATATATTTGCAAAGTCGCTGCGCAAATATGACATAAAAAATTGCAACGATCGCCATTTTATTCCCTAGGGTCTCTGCTAAAAAGAAATGTATAATGTTTTGGGGTTATAAGTAATTTTCCAGAAAAAAATACTGATTTAAACTTGCAAACAAAAAGTGCCAGAAAAAGCCTGGTCTTAAATGACTTTTCACTTTCTATTTGCCAGATTATGGTGCACTCTCCAGCCAATATTTGGTCCTTATGCTCCCGCTGCCGTCTGTATCTTCATTACCACTCATTACCAGCCTTTGGCTTGTTCCTTCTTGTCCCTTACGCTTCTTCTTGATCACAACTTGCAACCATTTGTTACCAACCTTTGGATTGTTTACTGACTATGCTTCTGCTTGATCCATACCTGTCTGCTACTGGACCCTGGCTTGCTCACCTCCTGGTGGGGTGATCCTGAGGACCCTCATCTAGTATATCTAGTAGCCTTATTGCTGCCTGCCTGTTTTACTGGGACTGTATTCATGTGCACCATCGGAAAAACTGGGCCCCAATGCTAGCCGGCTATATGGATAGGACTTAAGGCAGGGGTCTCAAACTGGCGGCCCTCCAGCTGTTGCTAAACTACAAGTCCCATCATGCCTCTGCCTGTGGGAGTCATGCTTGTAACTGTCAGCCTTGCAATGCCTCATGGGAATTGTAGTTTCGCAACAGCTGGAGGGCCGCCAGTTTGAGACCCCTGACTTAAGGACTGTCCATATAGCCGGCTAGCATTGGGGCCCAGTTTTTCCCCATAGCTGCTCCACAGAGACCTTTGCTTATTGCTTATATTAAGAGGTACCTCTCAGGGGACATTGCATCATATCCTACCCATTCTCTTAGAGTGCACTCAAAACTAGTTATAGTATTTTTATCCACACTGCAGTTATTGCTGCTATGCACTGTTTTTTGCTGACTTTGCTGGTTAATGAGTTAATTTAAGTCAAAAGGTACAGAGCTCTAAGATACTTTGGCTTAGTAATTATACTGTCTAATGCCGCGTACACACGATCGGAATTTCGGCCAGCAAAAGACCGATGAGAGCTTTGCATCGGAAAATGCGTCCGTGTGTAGGCTCCATCGGAATTTAGCTGGCGAATTCCCACCAGCAAAAAAGGCGTCCATTTTGTTTGGGTGCAACGTCGCACGATCGCGCAATTGTCAGTTAAAGCGACGCAGTGCCGTATCGCAAAAAGTGCTTTGGTCAGGAAGGGGGTAAAATCTTCCGGGGCTGAAGTGGTTAATAGCAGAAAGTAAAAAGTATTTATTTTTTTCAAAATTGTCGGCCTTTTTTTGTTTTTAGCGAAAAAAAGGAAAAAAGGTGATCAAATACCACCAAAAAAAAGCTCTATTTGTGGGAATGACAGACATTTTATTTGGGTACAGTGTTGGCTGCGCAATTGTCAGTTAAAGTAACGCAGTGCCGTATCGCAAAAAAAGGGGCCTAGTCATGAAGGCGGGGGGGTAAATCTTCCTGGAGGTCAAGTGGTAAAAGAAATAACACAGAGTTTGATCTCTTATGCGGCGTACACACGGTCGGAATTTCCGATGGAAACAGTCCGATGGGAGCTTTTCATTGGATTTTCCGACCACATGTATGCCCATCGGTCTTTTTCTGTCGGCATTTTATGACGGACTTTGGATTGAGAACCTGTTCTTAATTTTTCCGACGGAAAACCTTTCTGACGGATTTTTCGATCGTGTGTATGCAATTCCGACACGCAAAATTCCGACGCATGCTCGGAAACAATTTGACGCATGCTCAGAAGCAATAAACTTCCCTTTTATAGTGCCGTCGAACGTGTTGTATGTCGCTGTGTTATTGACCGTCGGAATTTGGTGTGACCGTGTGTAGGCAACACAGTTTGAGCGAATTTCCGTCGGAAATTCCGACGGGAAAACCATCAGAGCGTTTTCCGACAAGAATTCCGACCGTGTGTACGCGGCATTAGCCCCCGTACACACGGTCGGAAATTCTGACCACAAAATCCGTCAGATTTTTTCCGACGGATTTTGTCCGAAACTGGTGTTGCATACACACGCTCGGACAAAGTTGTCGGAAAATCTGATTGCTCGGAACGTGATGACGTTTGCTCGTTACGACGGGACTATGTTCAGGCTAGTAGCCAATAGCTTTGGTCTCTTTATTTGATCTGAGCATGCGTGGCACTTTGTCTGATCGGAATTTTCTACAAACGATTGGAAAAAGTCTGATCGGATTTTTTTGTCGGAAAATTTGAGATCCTGCTCTCAAATTTTTTCCGACGGAAAAAGTCCGATAGAGCCCATACACGATTGGGTTTTCCGACAACATAATCCGATCGGACTTTTCCCGTCGGATTTTCCAACCGCGTGTACGGGGCATCAGACTGTAAGCTGTAAGGAGCAGGGCCCTCCGATTCCTACTGTATTACAGTGTATTGTATTTGTACTGTCTACCCTCAAGTTGTAAAGCGCTACGTAAACTGTTGGCGCTACAAAAAACCTGCATAATAATTTCAAGAGACTTGTTTATTTTGGTTAAAATGGCATAAAATTGCATGATTTTATGAAAGGAGTTGAGTTTTCACGTGTTTTAGTTATAAGGGAAATAAGCACGGCGCTTTTTCTGATTAAACAGGCTGGCACAACCATTTACTCCAATGCTTCTCCTCTGGGCGTACGACAGCGCGGGAAAACACCAAGAACTTTCCAGAACCTGCTGAAACTCCAAACTTGCTCTGCTGCGCAAAAGAAAAAAGCACTTGTTTACAGCGCAAGGGTCCCACAAGTGGGCGGGGGTAAAGGTAATTTCCAGGATAAAAGTAAATGATGCTGATTTTGTAGAGCGTCCAAATTTTTATATCATTCCGGCTGAGCAGGTATAACGCCGGCATTCTTTTCTCCTTCACACACTGACCTTTCCGAGTTTTCTTCCTCTATTTTACTTTCATGTAAAGCCTGACCTCTTCCTCTTTTCACTTATGCCGAAAAAAAACTTTTGGTGATACGGCTTTAGGAATATCTGTACTCGGTGCAGTGCGGCAGCTTCTCCGTCATATAGGAGGACACTGTGTTCTAATTCTAGGAATATGCAATACCCACATATAAATAGAATGCCAAGACTTACACAATAGTTCTGTGCTATATAAATCAGGCCGCAGGCTGGTCAGAAAGAGTCAGAAATAACAAAAAAAGGGCAAATTCAGCAACATTTTCTGTGTGCTTAAAGGGGGATTCCACCCTAAAGTGGAACTTCCGCTCATCGGAACCCTCCCCCCCTCCTGTGTCACATTTGGCACCTTTCAGGGGGAGAGGGGGGGGGGGGGTGCAGATACCTGTCTAAGGTTGGATTCCCACCTATGGCATTTTTAGTGCTTTTTGCATTTTGCAGATTTGCACTACTGAACGTGTTCCATAGGAAACCGTGATAAATGGACTGTAGTGCAAATCTGCAAAATGCAAAAAGCACTAAAAATGCCATAGGTGTGAATCCAGCCTAAGACAGGTATTTACACCCACTTCCGGGCATAGACTCCCACGGGAGTCTATGCCTCTTCCTGTCCCGCCGTGCTGTCTGCTGGGACACACGGGTCCCAGAGACAGCGCGGAGCATTCCTATTGCATTGCGCGACTCACGCATGCGCAGTAGGGAACCGGGAAGTGAAGCCGCAAGGAGGAGGCGGGGCTTTGTTACAATGGACTGCATGACACAGCGGGAGATACCCGCTGTTTTAGTTATCACAGGTACAGCTGCAAATGGGCACAGTGAAGCTGCAGATGGGCACAGTGAGGCTGCAAATGGGCACAGTGAGGCTGCAGATGGGCATTGTTTACCCAGTGGCTGCTGCATTTCCCCTCCCTAGATTTATACTCGAATCAATACGTTTTCCCAGTTTTTTGTGGTAGAATAAGGTGCCTCTGCTTATATTCAGGTCGGCCTATTCTCAAGCATATACAGTACTTTGGGCTCCAGCAGCCAAAAAGTCTGTTTGGCTGCCATCCACTGTAACAAAGCCCCACCTCCTCCTCGTCCGTGATAGACGGAACACTGATACAATGCTGGGAAACTGTATCAGTGTTCCGTCTATCACGGACGAGGAGGAGGCGGGGCTTTGTTACAGTGGACGGCCGCCGAACAGACTGCATGACACAGCGGGAGACAGGTACAGCTGCAGATGGGCACAGTGAGGCTGCAGATGGGCACAGTGAGGCTGCAGATGGGCACTGATGAAACAGGTGGGCACAGTGAGGTTGCAGATGGGCACAGTGAGGTTGCAAATGGGCACAGTGAGGCTGCAAATGGGCACAGTGAGGCTGCAGATGGGCACTGATGAAACAGGTGGGCACAGTGAGGTTGCAGATGGGTATTGTTTACCCAGTAGCTGCTGCATTTCCCACCCTAGGTTTATACTCGAGTCAAGAAGTTTTCCCAGTTTTTTTGTGGTAAAATTAGGTGCCTCGGCTTATATTCGGGTCGGCCTATACTCGAGTATATTCGGTACTTTGGGCTCCAGCAGCCAAAAAGTTCAAGCAAGCAGGCGATCTGGCCATATCTGTCTATATCGTTTGTTTGTTTGCTGAACTGTGAACAAGTCGAGCTCTAAGATTTTGGATTTTCTATTACTTCATGTCTTGGTGACCATGGTTAATTTGACAGACACAGTGAAACTTCCCCAGCGAGGACACAGATGGCAAAAAAAAACCTAGACAGGGACTCTAATCTGCCCTCCACAAAAAAGTCTGGGCTTTTCATACAATTTAAAGGGAACCTCTAACTAGAATTACAATAGGTGCTTGTATATAAATAGCCAGGATCTTACTTTTAGTAGGGGAATACTAGAAAGCATGTAGCCAGTGAAGGCTGAAAAGTCTGAACTCCTCTCTGTGACTGCTCCAGCCCAGTAAATATTATAAAAAATTTGAATCTTTTTAGTTCCGTTTCAGATAAATTAAGAGAATATTCTGGCTTCAGCAGAGCTGTAGTGTTTTTCTGGATTGCACACGTGGATTACTTATTAATGACATCTGGAGTTTCCTTTTAATTTATTTACGGAGGTTTTGTGTCAGTTTATCTCTCGTCACACCCTGTGCTTCTTGTGCTTCTTGTGCTTCTTGTGCTTCCTGAATATTTGAACTTAAAAGCTGAATTTGTTTTGTTACATATTTCGGAGTTTCTTTTTTAGCAATGCCGTCCCTCTCTGCACTGTCATAGGGACAGTCCCGGCAGAATGTACTGTGATCTTCGTTGGCCCCCTACATCCTATAATTAACCCAAAGAACAGGAAGACACAACATGTGCCAACTCACTAAGGCCCCTTTTATATGGGCATTGTCAGTACTGAAAAAACAGGTTGTTGAGGCATCTTTAAAGAGCCTCAGATACCCGTCAAAACCGGGCAAGGGGTAGTGAATGGCCCCCCGTACACATGCCCTGGCTATGAGAATTTGGGGTTGATTTACTAAAGGAAAATAGACTGTGCACTTTTCAAAATGCAGTTGCACTCTGCAAGAGTGGAGCAGCTCCAGAACTTTGTAAATAAGCAGAAGTTCTGCTGACTTTTAGACCCCTTTCACACTGGGGCGTTTTTCAGGCATTTTTCAGGCGCTTTAGCGTTAAAAAAAGCGCCTGTAAAGCGCCTGAAAGAAGCCTCATCTGCAATCCCAATGTGAAAGCCTGAGTGCTTTCACACTGAGGCGCTGCGCTGGCAGGGCGTCAAAAAAAGTCCTGCAAGCAGCTTCTTTGCAGCGCTTTTGGAGCCGTGAATACACCGCTCCTAAAGCGCCCCTTCCCATTGAAATCAATGGGAAGCGCCTGCAAAACGCATGAAAAGCGCCTGCAAAACGCTTTTGGCATCAGCGCTTTGTGGGCACTTTTAACCCTTTATTTGGCCACTAGCAGGGTTAAAAGCACCACACTAGCGCTCGAAAAACGCTGGTAAAGCGCCGCTAGTTTAAGCAGCGCTTTACCAGCGTTTTTCGGGCGCTGGCAGTGTGAAAGGGCTCTTAAAGCTTCTTTCAAGCGCTTTACAGGCGCCTTTTTTTAACGCTGAAGCGCCTGAAAAACGCCTGAAAAACGTCCCAGTGTGAAAGGGGTCGGAAGTTACATAGTAGGTGAGGTTGAAAAAAGACACAAGTCCATCAAGTCCAACCTGTGTGTGTGATTATATGTCAGTATTGCGTTGGGGGTTATTTACTAAAGGAAAATCCACTTTGCACTGAAAGTGCACTTAGAAGTTCAGTCGCTGTGGATCCGAGGGGGACATGCAAGGAAATAAAAAACAGCATTTTAGCTTGCACAGGATTGGATGATAAAATCAGCAGAGCTTCCACTCATTTCAGAGCTACCCCTTAGATTTAGAGCGACTGCACTTCCCAGTGCACTTGCAGTGCAAAGTGGATTTGCCTTTGGTAAATAACCCCCATTGCATATCCCTGTATGTTGCGGTCGTTCATCATCCAACATTTTTTTTTTATTCTCCTTGCATGTGATTGGGTATTCTTTGCAAAGTGAAGCTTTACCTCATTTACTAAGCTCTGGAGCAACTGCACTTGCAGAGTGCAAAGTCTATTTGCCTTTAGTAAATCAACCCATTTGTGTCATGACAAGGGAAAAAAATGTAGGGCATGTCGTCATGGGCGCCCGCAGAACTTTTTTCAGGGGGGGGGGGGGGGGCATCATTTTAAGGTCACCCATGCTCTGACCCTTTTCGACAAAGTCATTATAACATTATCACGGTCAGAGACTGCAGACATGGCCCAAGAGATTGTCAGAGACTGCGGACATGGCCCAAGAGACTGTCAGTGACTGCGGACATGGCCCAAGAGACTGTCAGTGACTGCGGACATGGCCCAAGAGACTGTCAGAGACTGCGGACATGGCCCAAGAGACTGTCAGAGACTGCGGACATGGCCCGAGAGACTGTCAGTGACTGCGGACATGGCCCAAGAGACTGTCAGAGACTGAGGACATGGCCCAAGAGTCTGTCAGTGACTGCATACATGGCTCAAGAGACTGTGGACATGGCACAAGAGATGACCAGAGACTGCATACATGGCCCAAGAGACTGTCAGAAACTGCATACATGTGGGGGGGGTGACAGAAAGAGATAGGGGGGGGGGGTGACAGAGAGAGACGGGGGGGGTGACAGAGAGAGACGGGGGGTGACAGAGGAGTGTGACAGAGAGAGACAGAGGGGGGTGACACAGAGAGAGGGGGTGAAAAAGACAGAGGGTGAGAGAGAGAGAGGGGGGGTGACAGAGAGGGGTGATGGGGGTCATCACTCCTGATCCGATCCCTGCCCCCCCTTACCCCCCCTTACTCCTACCTGCGGACGCCCATGCATGTCGTGTTCAGCAGGCAATACCGCATGCCACGTACTCCAAAGAAGTGAATGAGACCATGCCACAACCAGGTCCAATGGATGAGGTTGCAGCACATTTAGGAGGGATTTAAATCCCTCTTCAAGCAGGCATGTGGGAGGCAGAATATGACCTCCTGATCCTCTACTAACTATGGGCCAAATACCCAATGCCATAGGGCAGTGATGGTGAACCTTGGCACCAGATGTTTTGGAACTATATTTACCATGATGCTCAACTACACTACAGAGTGCATGAGCATCATGGGAAATGTAGTTCTAAAACATCTGGGGTGCCAAGGTTCGCCATCACTGCCATAGGGTTTAGCCAAGTAGCACAAGGGACTAAGCAAGAATATAAAAAAAGAGTAGCCGTGGTCATTAGAGGTATCAGGCATGGAGTGTTGTGCAGCATCGGTGTAGTCAGTATCCAGAGGCGAGTGGTGGTCGGGGCAGGCTGCAGACGAAATATAATCCAGTTTAAGGCAGAGGTCAGGGCTGGAGGCAAATGATGAGCATAATCCAAGGACAGGTAGAGGTCAGGGCAGGAAACAGATGATAAGCATAATCCAAGGACAGGCAGAGGACAGGGCAGACAGCAGATGATAAACATAATCCAAGGTCAGGCAGAGGACAGGACAGACAGCAGATGATAAAGATAATCCAAGGTCAAGCAGATGTTAGGGCAGGTAGAAGACAAGAGGAGTAATCCAGGAACACGCTATAGGTCAAGACAGGTTAGTGTGGATCAGGATCAAGGTTCACAATGTAGAGCATGGAGCCTCTGTAAAAAGTACCATTGCAAAACTGAAACCCTGGGCTTGTGACGTTCAAATAGGGTGCACCACCATGAGTCAATGAGAGCAAATGGGGACAAATGAGGCTAGGCTGGCAGAGCCACCCCACAACAAGGACACTGCCTGAGGGGAGCTAGGGTGGCAGATCGGGGACCTACAGGGAAGAAGACACAGGTGACACAAGAGCAGAAGTATGTGAGAGGCTCCTAGCATGCCTCTGCAGTTGGTCATAGAACTGAAATGACAGTTGCCAAATCCAGCATTTTCAGCAGGATCTGGTGATAACCTCATGCCTACTGATGACCCAAATAGTCCTCTCCGCTCTTCTCAAGACCTCCTACTCTCAAGCTCTCTCGTCTCCTCCTCCCATGCTCGTCTCCAGGATTTCTCCAGAGCCTCTCCCATCCTCTGGAACTCACTACCTCCACCTGTCTGGCTATCCCCTACTATTGCTACCTTCAGGCGATCCCTGAAAACTCACCTCTTCAGGAAAGCCTATCACGTCTCCAACTAATCTTCTACCACTTCCATCAGCTCATTCCCCACAGTTACAACCTTTTGTACCACCTGTCTCACCTTATTAGATTGTAAGCTTTTCTGGGCAGGGCCCTCTTAATCCTCTTGTATTTTTTATATTATAACTGTATTGTCTCCTTATTATATTGTGCTGTGTAAACTGTTGGCGCTATATAAATCTTGTATAATAATAATATGAGCCAACTGATTTTGGTGAAATTCTCAGAAAATGCAGCCAAAGCGGAAAATATCACTTGAATTTGCTTAGGCCCCTTTCACACTGGGGCGGTTTTCAGGCGGTACGGCGCTAAAAATAGCGCCTGTATACCGCCTGAAAAAACCGGCCCCATTCACTCCAGTGTGAAAGCCGGCGGGCTTTCACACTGGAGCGGTGCGCTAGCAGGACCGCAACAAAAGTCCTGCTAGCAGCATCTTTGGAGCGGTGAAGGAGCGGTGTGTTCACCGCTCCTATACCGCTCCTTCCCATTGAAATCAATGGGAAACCGCGGGGATACCGCCCGCAAACCGCCGCTGCAGCGGCGCTTTGCGGAGGTTTTTAACCCTTTTGCGGCCGCTAGCGGGGGTTAAAACCACCCGCTAGCGGCCGCATACCGCGGGTAAAACGATGTAAAGCAGCGCTAAATATAGCGCTGCTTTACCGTCGCCGCCCCGCACCGCCCCAGTGTGAAGCCAGCCTTAAAGAATTGTTTTTTATTTGTTTGGGGTTGTATGTAAAGGGTATGTCAAAGCAAAAAAACAAAACAAAACAAAAAAAAACTATATACACCTATTGTATCCTAAAAATTTTAAAAAAAAAGGTAATTCTTTTTATTTTGTGTTTTTTCTACCTTTTTTGTGCATTTAAATGTAATTCATAAAAAGAAAACATTAGACTAATAATGGGTAGTTTTTTGACACATGAAAAGGTCCAGGTTATTTGAAAGAAGCTTCTGTAACCCCCAAGAAGCACTCCAGTGAGTTTTGGTGAAATTTTAAGAAAGTGGAAACTTTCAGTTTTGCTCATCCCCGGAGCTAAATAGCAGCACATAGATGAGAACTAGCCACAGAAATTCTGCCGCAGAGTTTCGGAAATGTATTTTTGTGTTTAAAGCTGAACTCTGGGATTTTTTTTAAAAATGCACATGCTGTAGGGTTCCCCCCCAATACTGCAAGGGTTAGCTGCTTGTTAAGTCTAGGGGTAGAGGAATAAGCTGTAATTCTTACCCAATTCCTTGCTTCTGCATGCTTATGGTGCAGAACTCTTCCCTCCAATGGTCTGGGTTGTGGGCGACCCTATACCATCCTCATGTACCATGCGTTGTGTGTGATGATGTCAAAGTGTGACCATTGGCTGGAGGGGCAAAGAGAAGAGGTTTTGGAGAAATGGTTGTAAAGCATGGTGGAAGCCTGAAGGAATGAGTAATAAGTTAAGTATTACAGCTTATGGACTTAACCACTTGCTGACCCTGGCTTTTTCTAACATTTGTTGTTTACAAGTAAAAATATGTATTTTCTGCTAGAAAATCATTTAAAACCCCCAAACATTATATATAGATCTATAGATATAGATCTATATACACACAGTATCTCACAAAAGTGAGTACACCCCTCACATTATTGTAAATATTTTATTCTATCGTTTCATGTGACAACACTGAAAAAAATGACACTTTGCTACAATGTAAAGTAGTGAGCGTACAGCTTGTATAACAGTGTAAATTTGCTGTCCCCTCAAAATAACTCAACACACAGCCATTAATGTCTAAATTGGGCCCAAAGTGTCAATACTTTGTGTGGCCACCATTGTTTTCCATCACTGCCTTAACCCTCTTGGGCATGGAGTTCACCAGAGCTTCCCAGGTTGCCACTGGAGACCTCTTCCACTCCTCCATGATGACATCACAGAGCTGGTGGATGTTAGAGACCTTGCGCTCCTCCACCTTCCGTTTGAGGATGCCCCATAGATGCTCAATAGGGTTTATGTCTGGAGACATGCTTGGCCAGTCCATCACCTTTACCCTCAGCTTCTTTGGCTAGGCAGTGGTTGTCTTGGAGGTGTGTTTGGGGTCGTTATCATGTTGGAATACTGCCCTGCGGCCCAGTCTCCAAAGAGAGGGGATCATGCTCTGCTTCAGTATGTCACAGAACATGTTGGCATTCATGGTTCCCTCAATGATCTGTAGCTCCCCAGTGCCGGCAGCACTCATGTAGCCCCAGACCATGACACTCCCACCACCATGATTGACTGTAAAGGCCCGTACACACGATCGGACTTTTTGACAACCAACATGCAAATTAGCTGTTTTGGACCAACATCTGACCGTGTGTATGCTCCATCGGACCAACTTTTTCCAGGTTTCATCAGACTTTTGTTGGCTGTGCGAACAGACCAACTTTCTGCCAACAAAAGTCGATGGACCAAAGTCCGACCGTGTGTACACAAAACCAACGGACTTTTGTACAAAGTACAAACACCCATGCTCAGAACCAATGCAAAAGATCAGACAACAATACAGAAGTTGACCAAAGGTGGCGCAGGAGTATTCGAACATCCTCTTTTGAAGTGTCGTCAGTACGTTGAAACGTCACTACGTTCATGTTTGTTGCCTAAAAAGTCTGATCGTGTGTATGCAATACAAACTTGGGGCCAACGCCCTTTGGACAAAAATCCACGGGAAAGTTGGTCCGCGGTCCGATCGTGTGTATGAGGCTTAAGACACACTTGTCTTTGCTGGCAGCACTCATACGTCTATTTCCCAAAGACAACCTCTGGATATGGCACTGAGCACATGCACTCAACTTCTTTGGTCGACCAAGGGTGGAAAGTGTCCTGTTAAACCGCTGTATGGTCTTGGCCACCGTGCTGCAGCTCAGTTTTAGGGTCTTGGCAATCTTCTTATAGCCTAGGCCATCTTTATATAGAGCAACAATTCTTTTTTTCAGATCCTCAGAGAGTTCTTTGCCATGAGGTTCCATGTTGAACTTCCAGTGACCAGTATGAGAGAGTGAGAGCGATAACACCAAATTTAACACACCTGCTCCCCATTCACACCTGAGATCTTGTAACACTAACAAGTCACATGACACCGGGGAGGTAAAATGGCTAATTGGGCCCAATTTGGCCATTTTCACTTAGGGGTGTACTCACTTTTGTTGCCAGCGGTTTAGACATTAATGGCTGTGTGTTGAGTTATTTTGAGGGGACAGCAAATTTACACTGTTATACAAGCTGTACACTCACTACTTTACATTGTAGACAAGTGTCATTTCTTCAGTGTTGTCACATGAAAAGATAGAAGAAAATATTTACAAAAATGTGAGGGGGGTGTACTTACTTTTGTGAGATATGTTTTATATATATATATATATATATATATATATATTATTTTTTTAGCAGAGACCCTAGAGAATTTAAATGGCGGTCATTGCAATATTTTATGTCGCACTGTATTTGTGCTGTCTTTCAAACCCAATTATTTTGGAAGAAATACACTTTAATGAAAAAAAAACAAAAAAAAAAAAAACAGTAAAGTTAGCACAATTTTTTTGTATAATGTGAAAGATGATGTTACACCGAGTAAATGGATACCAAACATGTCACACTTTAAAATTGCGCATGCTTGTGGAATGGTGACACTACAGTACTTAAAAGTACTTTGATTAAAATCAAAGATTTATTAAAAGGCCAAAACAATTGCCAACATCACAAGATGGTTGATAAAACAAGCATTTAGGGTAGAAATCCGTCCCAGAGCTTCTCCGTATCGTCCTGATGCTGTGGCTGCCTCGCGTGCAAGCTGTGTTGTCTGTGCTAGCCTGGATAGGAGCAGGAAGCTAACACAGACAACACAGACAACACAGCTTGAACACGAGGCAGCCACGGCATCAGGACGATACGGAGAAGCTCTGGGACGGGTTTCTACCCTAAATGCTTGTTTTATCAACCATCTTGTGATGTTGGCAATTGTCTTGGCCTTTTAATAAATCTTTGATTTCAATACTGCACTTAGTCTGGCGCCCCTCTGTCTCTGCTGTGCTGATCACATGCACCCTCCCAAGAAAAGAAAACAAATCTCTCTAGCAATACACACCAAACTGAGCATGTGCAGCTTGTCCCCTGGCTCTGTATTATCAGGAAATATATTGGGGGCAGTGGAAGTAGAGGAGGATCAGAGAGCACAGGATCAAGCAGCGTTTTTACACAATGCAGAGGGTAAACCTCTTAGGTTTCACAGTGAGTATAACAAGCATGCTTTACTACATATACAGACTGATTTTACTGTTTTGAGTTTAGTAGCACTTTAAATCTCACAGGTGTGAATGGCCTATAGCCTATCCTATGTAGCAAGGTCCCAGGCCTCTTTTGGTCTGATGAGAACCTCCAGGGCCAGAGAAAGCTGACATCTTCCTGCATGTAGTGGGTTGTAAGGCATAGTGGGTGCAATGGCTTTCACCATTGGGCTTTTGAATGCAAAAGAAAGCTTATTTCTCTTAACAAACTTTTCTGGGGGAAAGAGGGTTAGGGCCAGGACACCCTTAGGTATTTGGAAGTTCAATTGGCAGACTCTGAGTCTTCAACAGGAGGACAGCCATGCCGGGAAAGGAATCTAGCAAGACGCCACATATCTACATGTGTAGGAATGCCGTCTCCTATGGCAACAGTATTTAACATGTTCTAGCACAAAGTGAAATGCGGCATACACACGGTCGGAATTTCCGATGGAAACAGTCCGATGGGAGCTTTTCATGTATGCCCAACGGTCTTTTTCTGTCGGAATTTCTGACAGACTTTGAATTGAGAACCTGTTCTCAATTTTTCAGACGGAAAACCTCGGATTTTCCGATCGTGTGTATGCAATTCCGACACGCAAAATTCCGACGCATGCTCGGAAACAATTCGACGCATGCTCGGAAGCATTAAACTTCCCTTTTATTGTGCTGTCGAACGTGTTTTATGTCGCGGTGTTATTGACCGTCAGAATTTGGTGTGACCGTGTGTAGGCAACACAGCTTGAGCGGAATTCTGTCGGAAAAACCGTCAGAGTTTTTTCCGACGAGAATTCCGATCGTGTGTACGCGGCATAACAGTTCCGTCACTTCCACTACAATCACTTCTTGTAGTTCTTCAACACACTGGGCTCCCAGTCTCTCTCACTAAACTAGATGATTCACTGCCACCGAATCCCCTGAGCTCTAATCTTCACTGTAGTATCTTCCTCAAGCGTCACCCCTGTGTCCCTGCTGGGTCCCTAGCTTGGCACTCACGGATACTCTTCAAGCTTCACCCCCCTGGCCTGCTTGGTCCCTGGTTGGCACACAATAACGATCTGCAAGCGTCACCTCCTCTGGCAGGGTCCCTGGTTTGGCACTTGCTGAAGTTTGCCAATTCTTCACCGTCCCCGGTTGGTGAGAATACTGCTCCGGTACTTGCTTCAGCTACTCACAGCGGTCCCCGGTAATGAGGTGGTTGGTTCCTTAGTGGCGACAGCTTCCCCTCTACCATCGACAACGACAGGTTCTCCGGCCGACAGAACCGTCACTTCTGGTTGGACTGCAAGCCGCAGTCCCAACCCTACGCTACTCTCTTGCTTCTGGATAGGCCCTCAGACAGCCTAGCAGGCAGATGATGTGATAGGCCCAAACTCCGCCCTCCCCTCCTGGACAGTACAGCACACGTCCACCCAGACAGCCGTCCAGGTGGCACAGAACACTGATCACCTGACCCAAATATATAGGTTCTCCCAGCAGGCCAAGGGATTGAAGAAAACCCCTGCCCATTGGCTGAGACACCCCATATACTCCTAATCTGTCTTTGCTTTGCACTTGTCTTATCTAATGTCACCAGGTACCCGGCCACCTAGCAGCAAAAGAGAGAAGTGCAGCCATTCCAGACTTGGGGGGGAACTTAATTGATCCCTAACATTGAGCCAAGGTAAATAGACCTGGCAGGTACATTTAGGAGCAGCCCTGCCTAAACATCAGGGTGCTGCACACCCTATTCAGTTTTTCCACTTTATAAATCTTTTATTTCTTAATACTCATTAATCACCTTATTGTGTATCAGGTATTGCTTTCTAATTCTTTGTATTGCTCAGAAAAGATAAACCTGTGGGAAACGGGCTGATGTAGGAGCGGCACATTAACTTGGAACTCCAATAATTTTTCGGGTGTTTCCTTTGCATTACATAACTCGAAGGTTCATAGGAAGTCTGTGTGTTTATCTATGGGTTCAGGTTCTGCAGAAAAGATTTTGCAGGAATAGGGAAGGAAGAGAACGGGGAGATGGAAAGAAAGGAGAGCGTGGCACGCTAGTCTCTGAAAAGGTGCTAATTATACGTGTCCTGGAGGCCGCCACTGCAGACCTCTGCTTCTGAAAATGCTTCCTGCCTGGCCATCGAGTGCACTTGCTGTGCACTTGTAGTGCAAAGTGGATTTGCCTTTAGTAAATCAACCCCTATGTGTCAGCATGTTTACCCCTAAGCATAAATTCCCCCTCCTCCAGGAAAAATCCACCCCCTGCTGAAATCCCCCCCTCCCAGCACAAATGTTTGCCCCCCTATCCCCCCCTCCCAGCTTAAAACCTCTATGTCTTCAAATCCCTTTCAGCACAATCCCCCCGCAAAAAAAATCACTCCTCCTACCCCTCAAATTTCCCCTCAGAATACACATCCTATCCACCTACTCCAAACACACCACCCAGCACAAATCCCCCCTCCTAGCACAAAGATGCCCTGATCATCCCTACTAGCACAAATCCCCCCCCTCCCCCTTCAAAAAAACTTTCCCCCCTCTGGCAAAAACACCCCTAATCCCCTTTCCTAGCACAAATCCTCTTCCCCCACTCCTCCCCCTCTCAATACAAATCCCCCAAATCATCTTACCTGGCAACCCCCCCCCCCCCAAATTTCCCCTCTTGGAACAATACTTACCCCCAAAATTACCCACTCAACACAAATCGCCTCCCCCACAGTCTCTTCATGGTTACTCCCCCCCCCATCTCACTTGATACCACAGTGCCCAGGGCAGCCGCCCATCGTGCCCACCCCTTGTCCTGGCCCTGCTTTGGAATGCAACTTTGACACAACTTTGGATGGGCGCAATTTGGATGTGACTGTTGCATGTATAACATTCAGGTACGACTTTCATTCAACTTTTGAAGGGTTAGCATAGCCAATAGCTTTGGTCTCATAATTTGATCGGAAATTCCGACCACAAAATCCGTCAGAATTTTTCCAACGGATTTTGTCCGACACTCGTACACACGGTCGGACAAAGTTGTTTTGTTTTTTCTCATATGTGTAGAAAATTCCGACGGAAAAAGTCCGATGGAGCCCACACACAGACGGATTTTCCGACAACATGGTCCGATCGGACATTTTCCATCAGAATTTCCGATCGTGTGTACGGGGCATAAGACTTGTCATGCAACTTTGATGTCAAAAGTCGTATGACAAGTTGCACAAGTGTGAGTGGGGACTTATGTAAATTTTTTGTATGCAATTTAGTATCTTTTATATATATATATATATATATTTATAATTTCTTTGATTATCAATAGTTTTTCTATAAAAATGCCATTTTGATCTTTCAACATTTCTAATGCCTCGTACACACGAGCGGATTTTCCGCTGGAAAAATCTTGGATGTTTTTTCCGACGGAATTCCGCTTAAGCTTGTCTTGCATACACACGGTCACACAAAAGTTTGCTGAACTTTCCACCGTCAAGAATGCGGTGACTTACAACACTACGACGAGCCGAGAAAATTAAGTTCAATACTTCCGAGCATGCGTCTAATTGTTTCTGAGCATGCGTAGGAATTTTGCGCGTCTGAATTGGTACAGACGATTAGAATATCCGATCTAAACTTTTTCCGACCGAAAAATTGAAAACCTGCTTTCAATCTTTTGCTGGCTGGAATTACGCCAGCAAAAGTCCGATTAAGCATACACGCGGTCTAATTTTCCGACCAAAAGCTCTCATCGGACTTTTGCTGGCGGAATTTCCGATTGTGTGTACGCGGCATAATTATATGAGACAACTGAAGCTCATGCAACATTTTTGTTATTATGTGATGTTTTAGAATTTGTGATATACCCACTTGAGTTTTAACAATTTGAACAAAAATTCTCCTAATTTCGTGTTAGTAGAAGTTTGGTGAGTGTTGATTCGCGCCTTTCGGATGGTTTCTGAACGGCCGTTCATCAACCAGCCATGTTGCGGAATCGGAGGAGATAACGTGTTATTTATTATTGGTCTTGGAGTTATTGCTTTTTTTTTTTTGGTTGAATAATGATTTGATTTGGTATATTTTCTATATTTTTGGATGCACTTTTTGGTTAAGTTCTATTGGCAGATAGCGTGTCTAATTTTATTTGTTTTATTTTTTTAATGCACAATAAAAAAATTGTATAGAATAATACTTGACAGTTTGGGAGTCGGCAGTTAAATTTAAAAAAATACAAATATAAAATTGACAAGGGACACCAACATAGTTGTATCTTTGATCTTAAAAACTCCAGGATAATGGTGTTGTGGTAACTTGCCCAAATATAAAAAAATGCATAATAATATTATTCTTGATATCACTAGAAAAAAAAAGCCTTTGAAAATTAGTTTGCAATAACTCCATCAGTATCACCAGCAAAGCAGCTTCATTATTATCCCATTAAGGAAAGAGAGAATTGTGCGCCGCATTTCCAGATTTCATAATTTGCTGCATCACGAATGTTAATTCTCCATTACGAACGCTAGTTTACAAGACTGACCGCTTCTGGCTCGTCCTTGCTTCCGAGCATGCGTGTTTGTACTTTTGTCTGACGGACTTGTGTACAAGAAATGTGGAAAATCCGACAACAGACATTTGTCCGCGGAAAATTTGAAAACCTGACATCCAACATTTGTCTGCGGAAAGTCCGACAACAATTGTCCGATGGAGCGTACACACGGTCGGATTTAACGACAACAGCCTATCATTGAACATTTCCCGTCGGAAAGTCCTATTGTGTGTACGGGGCTTAAGTCTAGCGAGTGTTCTTTTGGGGTTTTTTTTTTTGGTTCCAATCTTTTTATTAAAGTTTTAATAGTTCCTGGAAGGAGTTATAGGAAAAATACATAAGTGGGCCACCAAGGTGACCATGCTTACACTTAAAATATATATTGTTGCATTATTGAAGATAGACAACTGAAGGGTGAGGGGTTTTTATGCTTCACATCTGGTGGTTGCATCTCGAAACAGAGCAACTAGAAGTGGTAAAATCCAGGGCAAAAGAATGCACTGCTATTGTCATTGCCATTGTTTTTTAATTGGCAGAACAGTAGCTATATTATATACCAATTTCAGGTTTTAGTTGGAGTTGACCTTTGAATACATAATAAATTGACATTTGCAACTTTTTGATATCTTGCAGAACTACATCGGAACCGGGATAATTCCACATCTCGTCTGATCCTTATTATTGGTCTCCCAGGTACTTACCATCTACTATTGGTAAATGATGTTCTTCCACAGGTCCCTGTTCCATGAGTTACTCTTAGCTGGAAATTACCATTTTCCATTAGATTGGAATTTACCAATAATTACCTGGAATATGACAAATACGTCTTCATGTTTGTTCTTTTTATATTTAGAATTCTTCATAATTAGCCACATTATTCTATAATGCAGGTTCCCCTTTCGTGTTTATAGGTATTGCAAAATATAGCCTAAAAAGCTCCAGTATGCATACAAAGCAGATGATTATTTTAAAGCCACGGTGCCCAACCCATGGCCCAAGGGCTTCATGTGGCTCTGTGGTATATGATGTGCGGCTCTCTGAACCTCAGCAATCTGTAGTGGGCAGGGGTGGTGCAAGGGTTTTTGACACCCTAGGCAAAACCTAATTTTTCTGCCACCATTGGCTCCACCCCCTTTGCACTGTCCATGTGACAGAAGGCGGCGCTATACAGAAAGCATCGGCTCTGCTTCCTCTAGCGCTGGCTCCAGTGCTGCGCCTCTAATTACACTACCGGTCAGACTTAGTTAGTTGCATTCTGCAGCCTGCAGAGCATGCAGACACGGAGGGAAACCAGTGGCCGAGCGCCCCTAGGCAGCAGTGCGCCCTAGGCGGCTGCCTAGTTTGCCTAGTGGTAGCACCGGCCCTGGTAGTGGGAACATTTTATTTTTTTTTTATTTTTTTTTTTAACTTTATATCTTTATTAAGTTTTTTCATTATATACTTACAAAACATACATTTCTTACATTCGTTCTTTGGAAAGCAATATATCTAAAATGGGCAGAGCAAAAAAAAAAAAAAAAAGAAGGAAAAAAAGAGACCAAAAAAGAAGAGGAGACACAGAAAAGGAAGTAATCGGGTGATCCCCTATTCCTAGGGGATCTCCTCCTCCTATCTTCCAGTATTAGTCTCAATTTTTCATCTTTAAACCAACAATGATCTCTCCCGTCATTCACCCTACTCATTCTTCCATTCATCCTGTGCTTAGACTCTCTCCCTGTTCTACTTCCTGGTTGCATACCCATACACCTTCCTCTCTATCTGGTCCCCCATGTCTCTTTCCTGGATCTCTGTTTGCTTTATGAACTCATACATTCGCTTTCTTTTTTCTCGCACCATTTTTTCCATGTCTCATCAAATTTCTTAATACAGCCCTGTCTAATATATAATGTTCTTTCTTTGAGGATCACCATGCTCATGTTCTGTTCCCATTCTCCACTGGATGGAGGGGTGGAAGACTGCCATCTCTGGGCTATAAGTTTCCTGGCTTGGAAAAGACATCTCAGAATTGCCAAGCCAGTACCCTTTGGTTTTCCCTTCCCCTCTAGCCACCCCAGTACACACGTCATAGGCTCTACTTCTATGGGTACCTCGAAGACATGGGTAATTATTTCCACCACCTCCATCCAGTATCGGAATAGTTTAGGACAACGCCAGAACATGTGGATCATGTCCCCTTCTAGCCTTCCACACCTTGGACAAGTGGCGTCCTGTCTCCGTCCAAACAGAAAAAGTTTTCGCGGCGTATAGTACACCCTATGTAATAAGAATAAATGTGACATCCTCTGGGGCGGGGACAGGGAAACACACTGGGCAAGCTCCAGGGTTCTTTCCCACTGGGTAGGGGTTATATCTCCCACGTCTCTTTCCCATTTCCTCCTAGCGGGTAATTCCTGTTGTTTCTCCTTTCTTTTCCTATTTAAGGTTAGATAAGTTTTGGATATTAGGCCTTTCGTCGATCTTGATTCAATTATGTCCTGTAATGTTGGTATATCGCACCATTCTATTTCTGTTTCTCCGAATTGTGATGTTATTGCGTGTCTAACTTGAAGATATCTAAAAAAGGAGTTTCTCGGGATTGTGAATTGCTCTCTCAGCTCCTGAAAGGATTTGAATTTTCCGCTTTGGTAGAGTTGGTGAAAAAATTTTATACCCCGCCTTTCCCATTCCTTAATTGGCCCTATTTTCTGTAGTTCCCCCAGTCTACCATTGTTCCACAGGGGTGAGTACTTTGTAAACCCTCTGTATCCCAGAGTTTCCTTGGCCGTCTCCCATATTTTACCCATTAGTTCGAGAGTAGGGACCCCACGCATTACCAGCCCTGCCTCTAAGGCCTCCACTACCGGCATCTGAAAAAAGTTCCCTAGTAGAGTTTTCCTTTGATCGCTTCTTCCCATATACTGGAGCTGGGCCGCTACGAAGTAATCAAATGAGTGGGGGAGTGCAACTCCACCTTCCCCGTTCTGGAGCTGTAATGTTTTTAAACTAATACGAGCTGCTCCTCCCTTCCAAATCAATTCCCTGAATATGGTGTCTATCCTTTGAAACCATTTTTTGTAAATCCATACTGGGGAATTGTGCAAAACATATAGAAGTTGGGGCAAAAAAATCATTTTAATTAGATTGCAGCGGCCCGCTGCAGATAGCGGAAGTTTCTTCCAAATTTTTATTTTTTCTTTGAATTTAGTCAAAAGTGGAATTAAGTTGTTTGCTAGATATTTTTTGGGATCCTTTGTGATGTATACACCAAGGTACTTCATTTGATTGACTATTTGAAGTCGTATAGCTTCCTGGGGTAGGGCAATTACCATCTCATCTATGGGTAGAAGGCTAGATTTTCCCCAATTGATCTTCAAGCCCGAGAAACTCCCAAAGCTTCCCAACTTTGACATCGTTTCTTTTAATGATCCTTGGACATCTCCAAGTAGTAATAGGAGGTCGTCCGCGAAGAGGATCACCTTTTCCTCCTCAAACCCTCTTCTATAGCCTTTTATCGCTGGACAAGATCTTATAGAGATGGCCAGGGGTTCGATCGCGAGGGCGAAGAGGAGGGGCGACAATGGGCACCCCTGCCTCGTCCCCCTCAGCAATCGAAACCTGGTAGAGTGGTCGTTGTTTATTCTGACCCTCGCTTCGGGTGATTTGTACAGCAATTTAACCCAATTTATAAATGCTGGTCCTATCCGAAACTCCCTCAGAACTCTCCACAGATATCCCCACTCCAGGGTGTCAAAAGCCTTGGCCGCGTCTAAAGAGAGAATAGCTCTCTGCCCTTCTTCATTGGAGGGTATTTGAAGATTCAAATGGACCCGTCGGATGTTTATACTAGTGGATCTCCCCGGGATAAACCCTGACTGGTCGGGGTGTACTAGCCCCTCTATCACCCCATTAAGTCTATTCGCCAAAACCTTTGCCAGAATTTTAGCATCTATATTAAGCAGGGAGATGGGTCTATATGAGGAGGGCCTAAGTGGGTCTTTGTTCTCTTTGGGTATCACTATAATGGTAGATTGGGTCATAGACACAGGGAGTTCTTTCTTTGTTGCTGACCAGTTGAGAGTCTTCAGCAGCTCCGGGAGTAATACCCCCCCGAAGTGCCGATAGATCTCAACTGGTAAGCCATCTGGGCCTGGTGATTTCTGTCCCGCCATTTCACGCACAGTCTGCTGGATCTCTTTCAGCGTTATAGGGCTATCAAGCATGGCCCTATCATCTTCCGAGAGACCTGGGACCGTCAAATCGTTAAAAAAGGCGTCCATTGAATTCCCTCCTCCCTCCTGGTTGGATCTGTACAGTTCCTCATAGTAGTTTTTGAATCGGTTTACTATCTCGGGTGTATACGTAGATGTCCTATCCTCAGTAATGTTAATTATTGGTACTACGGATGGTGGTGAGTTTGTTCTTACTAGGTGAGACAGCATTCGGCCTATACCTTCCCCTTCCCCAAATGCAATTTGTTTGTAAAACATATGTTTGTTCTCTGCTTTTCTCACCATTATGAGACGGTATATTCGTTGTGCTTCTGCCCAGGCCCCTAAGTTCTCGGTTGTCGGATTGTCTATGTATTGTTTTTCTAGAAGGGTAACTCGTTCTGATGCCCTTGCTTCGCTTTCGGAGAATTTTTTTTTTAATCGTGATATCTGTTGGATCAGTAGCCCTCGGAGGTAAGCTTTAAGCGTGTCCCACACTACTCCTTGAGGGGCGGTGTCGGAGTTTAAATTGATGTATTCAACTAGGGCTTCTGATACTACCTGTGGATTTTTGATGAGTTCCAACCAAGAGGGGCTAATTTTCCACTCCCTTAGGGAAGTACCCTCCCCTATATCCAGGGATACTATCACTGGTGAATGATCTGAGAGACCCCTTGGCAAGTACTTTACATTACTTACCATTATGGTCGCCTCCTCATTCCCCAGAGCTAGATCAATTCTGGACAGAGTAGAATGTGTTCTGGAAAAGCAGGAGTACCCCTGGCTTTGGGGGTTGTATATTCTCCAGATATCTTTCCAACCTGCCTCACCCATTACCTGGGATAGGCGGTCGTCGACCGTCCCTCCCCGTTTTGTCCCCTGTGGGAATCTATCTAGTTTCTGGTCAATGACCATGTTAAAATCACCCACTATCAACAGAGGGACTCCCGGTTTGTCCAGCGCAAATTCTATCAAGTCGTAAAGAATGTCTGTATTGGAAGGCGGAGGGATGTATATATTGGCCAGAATCATGGTTCTATCCTCTATTGTGCAGTGTATAAAAATATACCGTCCTTGTTCATCTATTCTACTCTGTAGACAGTTAAAAGGGACCCCCGACTTAATCAGGGTACTAACTCCTCGGGAGTAGGTTGTGTGGAGCGAGTGGAACTGGGGCTTAAACCCTCCCCATCCCAATTGGGGTATAGTATTATTTGTAAGGTGTGTTTCCTGTAGACATACAAGCGTGGCCCTTTGGGTATTTACTGCTGCTAAAACTGCTGCTCTTTTTCCCCTGTCCCCCAATCCTCTTACGTTCCATGAACATATTGTGATTGTCTTCCGTGTTATCTGTGAGGTTTCAGTCATTAGTGTACTACGAAGTTTTTTTTTAAAAATTGTGGTTCTAAATATTTCCTAAGACTATTTAAACTTGTGTCTGTGCTAGCTTCCTGTATCGTGCTAGTGTATAGAAAAAAAAAGAAAGTTACATAAAACATTGTATTCTCTTTGATGAACCTATTCCATTTTTCCCTCCACCTTTCATTCCTAAATTCCGTGTTGCTCATTTCATTCATTTCATACCACTTCATCCAATCGTGTCGTCCATCCTTCCTATTCAAACCTCGCATTGCCTTACCAGGCGTACCCGGGGACTTCTTGCTGTGACCTTCCCATACATACCATAATTGTAACTCATTAAGAGTAGATTTACTCCAAATTTCCCCCCCTCCCTTTCCCTCCCTATCCCAGCAACCCCATGTATCAAAAAATTTACCTTCAATGGCAGAAAAAACTAACAACATAAAACATCCTATACACCAGGAGAGCCATGAGCTGCGTCCCTTCCATGTCAGCGACACCTTGCTCATTTTTCTCCTGTTTCCCTAATCCTCCCCTCCTCCCCTCCCCCACCCTCCCCCTGAAAGAAGCCCAAATTGTGCTGTGGTTTACAAGTGGGTATTGAAAGTTGTTTCAACCCCTGGCTAAAGGGCAGAAAACCAAAAAAAAAAAAAAAAAAAAAAAAAGGGCACACCAAAAGAAAAAAAAAAAAGGAAAAAAAAAATTAAGCAAAAAAGACAAAAAAAAAAAAGGAGAAAACCAGAGGCTCAAAAAGTGGGGGACAGGGTCCTCCCGGTTAATAAGGCCATTAAATGTCCTGTGTCTACTAAAGTCTCTCCTTGTGGGCCACCAGCCATTCTTCTACCCCCTCCGGGGAGTCAAAGAAAATAGTCCCCCCACGTGCAGTTAGTCGTAGTCTTGCCGGGTAGAGTAATGCATACGTCAGATTTTCTTGACGTAATTTGCGTTTCACTTCTCCAAATTTTGCTCGCTTCTTTTGTAGGTCAGGGGAAAAATCTGGATAAAATGATATCCTGGAGCCCTTATACAAAATGTTGCCCATTTCTCTGGCTCTACGGGTAATGGACACTTTGTCCTTAAAGTGTAAAATTTTTATCAGCAGGGGTCTTGGAGGGGCTCCCGACGGGGGAAGTCTAGTGGGGACTCTATGTGCTCTCTCAATTGCAAAAAGTTGTGAGAAATTCTCCTGCCCGAACACCTCGATAAACCACTTCTCAAGGAACCCCACTGGGTCTGGGCCCTCACTATACTCGGGTAGTCCCACTAGACGTATGTTCTTTCTCCTCATCCTATTTTCCATTTCGTCCATTTTATTTTCTTGCTTAGCGAGTTGGTCTTTCATAATTTTCATCTCTCGTTTAAGGGGGGCCAGGTCATCCTCAATCAGTCCCACTCTCCCCTCCAAAGCTGAGGTCCTCTCCTGGACTTGTTGTATATCATGTCTCACGTGGGAGAGCTCATCTTGTATTATTTTAAGTTGAGCCGTCACTTCTCTCAAGCAGTCTCTACAGGAATTTACAACATGCAGAACCTCTTTTAATGAAGGTTCGGGGTCTACTACAGCCCCCACCTCCGATAGTATCTCTCGGGCTACCTCAAGCGTTTGGTCCTGGGATCTCCCCGTTGGGTCACCCATCTCCAATACCAATGGAGGATTGCTCTGCCCCTGGCTTTTCCTTATACCTGCCACCCCGGATTGTTTATTGATGTGTCCCTGTTGACCTTGCTGGGGATTTTGGGGGGGGGTCTGTCCTGGAATATGGGCGAACTTCTCCAGCTTTGCAGCTGTTTGACTTGCCGCTTGGCTTGCTTTGGTGGTGCGTTGTGACGGCATACTGCCACGCTGACTCATGTAGTGTATGTTGCAACTTTTCCACCAACCCACTCAACCTCAATTGCCCTCTTCCAGTAGACCAAGTTATAGCAACTATAATTAATTATCTTCCGTAAGCCAGCCCGTGGTAGCGGCCAAAAGTAGAGGGATTTTTTTTTTTTTTGAACAGTCTTCTAGTTGCAGTTAAAAAAAAAAAAAAAAAAAAAAAAAGCAGGTACAGCTTATAATTTTTAGACAGAGCAGCCTCTATTTGCAGTTAAGGAGAGAAAGAAGCAAGGCAAAAGGCAAAGCACACTTGTACTGCACAGCTTGTATTTTTATCAAAGGGCAGTCCTCCAAATGCAGTTGGAAATGAAAAAGCTGTACAGGTTTATAAGCTCAGCAAACAATATACTGTCTGCTCACCTTCTCCTTGCAGTCTCCAGGAGAGCTTCGAATGCAGCCCGGGAGTCACTTGAGATTTCCCCCTCCTTCTGTGTCTTTTTTCCCCTCATTCGGCATACAGGCTGCCAGAGAAGCCGGTGTATTGATTCAAATTTCCCGCCGCTCTCTCCTTCTCAGCACGAGCGGCGGGCAGAAGGCAGCGTGTGACGTCCCACTCGGCTTAGCTTCGGCTATCCCCGCCTGACAGCGGTGTTGTGAAGGACAGTTCGGGCGAGCTTGCGGAAACCTCCGGAGGTTCTCGCAATTCTCTCAGTCTGCACAGCTACAAAGGAGGGATCACATAGGCTTCAGGAAGGCTCTGCGTCTCGGCATATCATAGCCATATCAAGAGGGGAGGGTGGAGGGGAGCTCACAATCACTCTCACGCTCCTCACTCACCACCCATCATGTCCGGTCACGCCCCGTGCCTCCGACGTATCCTGGATGACTAGTAGGAGTATCCGGTAGTGGGAACATTGATTAGGGTAATAGCATTGATCTCTACTAGTCTCATGTAACATGTTGCCAGTTTGGTATTGTCTTCTGCAGCATATCCTCAGCCAAAAATGTAGCATACCCTCACTCTCTGACCCTCATTTTCTCTATTAGGTCTGCAGTCTCTGACAGTCCTCTCAGGCATTACATATCTAGCGCTATCCCCTAGAGGGCCTCTGGATTTGGGCCCCCCCACCCCTACTCCTGCACAGCCATTTTTCTCCAACTTGCACACAGACACAGAAACCAGTCCTTGGGTTTGTGTTGTTGTTTTATTAGGGGAATAACAACTTGCATAGGGATGAGAAGTTATGAGATGCCCAAAACTGAATGGACAAACATCACTATATACTACTTGCAGGAAAGAAATTTATGTCAGACTGTACTCCCTCTGGAATAATTTCAGTCCTTACAACACCCAATATCCCAACTGCTGGCAGGAGCTCTATGTCCCTTAGTGCAATTGGTGAAATCCCAACTGTTTGCAGGAGCTCTATGTCCCCTTTCAGAAAATTCCAGCCCTCCTGGCGGCCTTGAAAAGTGTCCCAGAGCAAGGGTTTTAGGTAAGCTGTGACACTGTCCCTTTACAGGTTGGCTGATTAGTGCATCTGACTGCCTTCTCCCTTGTTTGCCCTGGGGGCGATAGGTAGATGTACTCACACTGTACCCTTGGCTCCTGCTGCCTTGGTTAAGACAGCTGTTCAGACCTCCTTCTGTACAGGTCTTCCCATGCTAGCCAGGGTGTCACTTGGATGAGATTGAAGCATGGTGAAGATCCCTCTTTTCAGCTTCTTCTTCTTCCTTCTTCAGTTCCAGCCTGGAGGCAGAGCCCTCCCCCCAGCCCTGGGGTCCTCTCCCAGGCCTCACGATCCTAAGCACTCCATCTTCCAACCAGCAACAACCACAACTGGCCGGGCTCTTCAATATTTAAAGTGGTTGTAAACCCCATTCATGAAATTTGACTTAGGCACATATATCTGTAGTATTTACTTATGTCTCTCTAAAGCTCTAAATGCAGTGTCTTTCTTCTGCTCCATTCTTCTGGTTTCAGCAGAGTCACTTCTGACAAGTTCTCCGACACACGAGATAACAGCAGCTAAAAAATTTGTGTCGGGCAGGGAGCTTAGTGGTAGATAAGCAGAGAGCTTGTCTATTCAGAGTACAGCTCTGCATGTCCCTTTGTTACTCTGCCTATGTGCCTTTCCTCCAATCAGCTCTCACACAGTATAAGCCCAAACTCCCCTCCCACTGCTGGGAGAGGAAGAAAGATTTGTAACACGATCTGCACTTTCCAAAGAATGTAGAAAGGGAAAGACAGCTGATATACAAGTAAAACTTATATAGGGAGATATGTTTAATCGGTGTACCATCTGAGGCTATTCACTTCACTGGGTATAGAAGAGGGTTTACAACCACTTTAAAAGGCCATCTCCCCACCTTCTGGGCCATCCTTGCCCAGGGATTGGCAGAGATCTCTTGAATATTTAGGCTTCCATTTCTATACCCGTCCCACTAAGTTCTGGAACTTTGGAGAAGCTTCCAGAAGCCAGGGGGAGGTACTAGAAGCCCAGCATGAGGAGACTGCCAGCTGACCTAGATCTGAACCCACAGAAATTACCCAGACTCACTTAACCGACTGCGAGTCAACAACTTTGTAAACTAGTGGATGCTACACATATATTGAACATTATGTGCGGACCTTTTGGTGATGTCAAGGGCCACATTGAGGCGTCCTTTAGCACATAAGTTGTCAACCACTGGTTTAGGGGTTCTTGTACACAGTATTGATGTATGAACATCAGATATTCCTCACAGAAAGGTTCTGCTTAAGCTACATTCACATCTAGCACAAAAGTTACTGCGTAATTATCAGTAAATACTTACATAAAATGGTTTTCCAAAACTAGCGTGGTGTTTTTCTAAGCCAGAGTTTCTCAAACACTTTAATAGTAGCAAGAAGGTTCTGCTTTACCCCCCCCCCCCCACCTCTGGTACTGGTCATGGCGGTTCCAAGGCTCTCCTGTTCCTTCTTTAGCCAGGGAAGCAGCTAATCAAGCACAATTTGTGCTTGACTGGCTGCAGTGGAGGACAGGGTTGACATTGGGGGTCCAGCAGCCCGCACCTAAGTGCGAATGCAAAAAATGCACACACATATATATATATATATATATATATATATATATAAACGGCAATAGCACCACACATGTAAGGTATCAGCACCAATGATGAAGTGAGAGCAATTATCCTAGAGCTATAATTCATGGTTAACTTTAAGCTGCTAACCTGTAAAGGTTTTACCACTTCAGCCCCAGAAGGATTCGCCCTCTTAATGACCAGGCCATTTTTTTGCGATACGGCACTGTGTTACTTTAACTGACAATTGCACGTGCGCTGTTGTATCCAAATAACATTGATGTCCTTTTTCCCACAAATAGCTTTCTTTTGGTGGTATTTGATCACCTCTGTGTTTTTAATTTTTTTTACGCTATAAACTAAAAAGAACGACAATCTTGATAATTACTTTCTGCTATAAAACATGTCCAAAAAAAAATTTTAAAATGTAAATGGAATTTGTATTCTGCTACATATTTTTGGTAAAAAAAACATCCCAATAAGCGTATATTGATTGGTTTGCGCAAAAGTTATAGCGCCTACAAACTATTGGAGATATATATATATATATATATATATATATATATATATATATTTTTTTTTTTTTTACTAGTAATGGCGGCAATCAGCGTTTTATAGCAGGACTGCGATATTGTTGCTGACACTTTTTGGGGACCAGTGACACTAGTACTAAAAATATGCACTGTCGCTGTACTAATGTCACTGGCTGGGATGGGGTTAACACCAGGGGAGATCAAAGGGTTAAACGTGTGCCCAGCCAGTGATTTTGTGTACTGTGGGAGGTGCTTTTACTAAGGGAAGGATCCATGCCTCCCCTACTGACAGAACAGCGATCTTCCTTGTTTACATAGGCAGACCTCCCTCAGTACTGAAGGATCGCCGGGTGCCGGAGGACATCGAGTCCGCAGCTTTTTTTTCCTCTTTCACATATGATGATAAGGATGAGGAGGCCCGATTATGCCGCACTGATATATAAAGAAAAAAAAAAGTTGTGGAATAAAAGAAAAAAATAAATATATATATATATATATATATATATATATATATATATATATATATATATATATATATATATATATATATATATACGTATTTTTGTTGTTTGTATTGTAGGTTATTTTAAACATGTAATAGGGCACTGTAAAGCCCCCTTCTTAATTTATACTTTGTATAATAATAATAATATATAATAATAATAATGTCTTGTACAAATTGAGTTTTGGTTATAGGTAGGTATGTGGGTGGGCTTTTTCCTTTTTTTTTTTTTTCTCTCTTTAAAGAGGACATGATCAAAGGTCCGGTGTGTTTTCTCGGGGGGTGGGGGGGTGTTAGTGTGGTGTATGTTAATGAAAAGATTTATATACTGTAGATATATTGTGCAATGTGTATTTCTATGTTCTATGTTGAAATTTGTCTTAATAAAGAAAAAGTGATTATAAAACAATAAGAGCTCCAGTCAACAGACCATTCACTTCACCAATACTAAATAATAATAAAAGATTATATTTGAACTAAGTAGCAGTAAACTGGAGGGGAGGAAAGAGGGCTGTAACAAAACAAAAGGTAAACAAGTTGTCAGCACAATATTAACCTAAAACAGTTCAATACATCAATAGAATAAAAAAAATAATAATTAAGTGGGATGGAACATAAAAATATTATGGCTCGTAAGCGTATAAAATGCTTGATTTTTCTGTGCCTTTGCCTGCATTTTATTAAAGTTGGTGATAAGGACTCTTTATAAAGGCAAGACACAGCCAGGAAACTAAAATGGTCAGCTGTGCCCCCCCCCCCCCATTTCTGACAGTAAAAGAAACATTTTCCGAATATGCAATCACAGCAGATGTTTTTGGTACTTCGATGCCACATAAAGGGAAGTCAAAGCCACCATCCTCGGCAAAACTTCCTCTATTCCTTTGCCGTGACGCAGAAAAATGCCTTTCTTTTGAAAACGTCCTTGGCTAAAAAGGCCGGAGAATGTTCTGCCCGGGTACACTGCACCTCGCCGGCCCATCTCTGTACTTCTATTTACACGAGAAATGACAAACTAAATAAACAAACCGCAGGGACCTAAAAATCCCCTTTATACAAAGTAGCCGGGGCTCTGGAGGATCACAGTCATTCCTGGCCTGTGTGGGGGTTGGGAGTGGGGGTGATGTAAAGTAAAAAAAAAAAAAAAAAAAAAGGCGATGAACCGGAAAAAAAAGCGTTCCATAATTAATCGATGAGAGGCTGTCTTAGGTTAGCTATGCTTGGCTAACTGCAAATAAAAAAAATGAAAAATGCAAGGAAATTTTTTTTTTAAGTGATTCAGTTGGAATAAAATGAATGTAAACATTACAGCAGTATTAAACCCTAACACAAACATTTATTATACTGCAGCCTACCGATTCCTAGGTGTGATGGCTGCATTAGAATTCTTTTTTTAGGCTTTCTTTCTTCTATTTTCATCTGGTGATCTATCTTTTTTTAAAGCACAAGCTCTCCAGTAGTAGTAGTAGTAGTCAGGTGGAGAGTTGGGAGGCAGTCAGGATTTTCCCCTGATGAAAGAACTGGTGGGTCCTTATTTGATCTTGTGGCCAGTTGTTGGTAAGATAGTAGCAGTGCATTCCTGGAGGGGAGTCAGGGTTTAGTTTAACTGGGGTCAGTGGTCCAGGGATGGGATGGGTACACGTCTTGTGGAAGCAGTGTAAGGTAGGTCCTATTAATGAATGAAGACGTATTTCCAAAGGAATGTGACATGGAGTTATCCATGGTAGAGAGTCCAGGGGCAGGGTTGTGAAGGATGCTTCCAGGGAGACCCAGTCTTTGCGAGGGGAATGAGCATTCCAGTCCACTATCCTAGTAAGGTGGGTAGCTGTGTTGTAGTTAAGAAGGACTGGGAGGCCAATACCTCCAAGTCGCTTTGGTTGGGTAAGTTGCTAAAAGCTGATTCTGGGTTTCCTCCAGAGAAATCTGTAGCTGATATTTTTGTATGTTTTAAAGAAGGATAGTGGGATTTGTATGGGAACCGTCTGCAGGATGTATAACAGTCTTGGCAGGGCGTTCATCTTTAGGATTTCTGCTCTGCCAAACCACAAAAACATTGGTTTGTTCCAGTTTTTGAGGAATATTCTCTTTGCATTGATCTACTAAATGTTGTGGTAAGGATATGTTGAGGGCAAAGGACTTAGAGAAATTAATTTTGAGGTTGGAGAGAAGTCAGAAGTGTTTAAATTCTGTTAGTAATACTGGTAAGGTGGTCTGTGGTTTTACTAGGAACAGCAAGCAGTATGTCGTCTGCGAAGGCAGCGTATTTATATTCTCTCTTGGGTGTCTAAATTCCTTGGACATCTTGGTTGAATCCCAGTTTACGGAGGAACGGTTCAAGCGTGAGTACAAAAAGGACAGGGGGCAGCCCTGTCTCGTCCAATTACGGATGGGGAAGGCATTCGACAGAGTGTTGTTGACACACACTTTAGCTGATGGACCTGCGTATAGGGAGAGGATCAGGCTGGACATGTGTGGGCCTATGCCTATAGCTTGTAAGACCGCTTTCATGTAGTCCCATGCCACTCTTTCGAATGCCTTCACCGCATCTAGGAACAGGAAAAAAACGTTTTGGTTTGTTTGTGTCATCAGATGGTGTAGGTTAATTGCCTTAATGGTATTGTCCCTAGCCTCGTGACCAGGGATGAAGCCTACTTGGTCCTGGGAGATGATAGAGGGGAGGAGTGGTAAGAGTCTGTTTGCTAGTATCTTGGAAAATATTTTTTATGTCCACATTCAGTAGTGAGATTGGTCTGTAGTTTCCTGTTTGTGTGGGGTCTTTTCCGTTTTTGGGGATGACTACTATGTGGGCTTCCAGCATACCATGTGTAAGAGGGTTTGAGGGAGAGAGGGAGTTGAAGGCGTTTATTAGACATGTGCAATTTGTTTTTCGTTTTAATTCGTTTTCCGTTAAAATTCGTTATATTCGTTCATTCGTTATCGTACGAATGAACGAATGATTCGCTAAAAATGTTAACGAATAACGAATTATCGAATCGAACGAATATGAAAAACAACGAAAATCAGAAATAACCAAATTAGAAACAACGAAACTACGAAAGAAGAAAACGAAAACAGGAACAACGAAAATCAAAATGAACGAAAAAATTTGTACATTCGTAACTTTTTTTTTTGTTGAATTGGTAATTTTCCGTGTCCCTTACAATGGTGCTGCTTAACGTGCTTCGAATGGATTGAACGAAAAAATTCGTACATTCATAACTTTTTTTTTTTTTTTTTTGCGATTTGTAATTTTTCGTGTCTCTTACAATGGCGCTGCTTAACGTGCTTCCAATGGATTGAACGAAAAAATTCGTACATTCGTAACTTTTTTTTTTGCGATTCGTAATTTTCCGTGTCTCTTACAATGTAATAATAGCATACACATTACATAAAATTATGAATTATGCTCCGATTACGGATCTACGAAAACAATGTTAGGAAAGTACGACTAAGTCAATCTTACGAAAGTACGAATGTAACTAAATCTACGAAAATACGAATGCGTCCGAATTTCCAATAAACGAAAATTAAACTAACAGAAAAACGAATCAACGAAAATACGAATCGTTCCGAATACGAACACCAACAACTTACGAATTTACGAATACGAACACCGACGACTTACGAAATTACGAATCGTTACGAATCAACGGAATTCAAACAGAAACAAAACTAAACTAATTTTTCTATTGTGCACATGTCTAGCGTTTATGAAGGGGGTTTGGAGGGTATCCGAGAACGTCTTGTAGTATACCGTGGGTAGACCATCTGGGCCTGGACTCTTACCGGGTTTTAGTTGTTTTATTGCTTGTTCCCATTCTTTTATGGTGATCGGGGATTCAAGAGCTGTGGTGGCGTCTTTTGAGATTTTCCCTGAGGCAAATTGGTCCAGAAACAAGTTGATCTTGTTAATTCTTTTAGAGAGCGGAGTAATGGGGGGGTTGGATATGCTGAGGTCGTATAGGGAGAAGTAGTATTTTTCAAATTCCTGTGCTATGTCGCTGTTTTTTGTGAGTGTCTTACCTGTAGGGGAATGTAGTTGGTGTATTGTGTTGCTGGCTTTCTTCTTACGTAGTGCTTGAGCAAGGAGGTGGCCACACTTATTTCCGAACTCGTAAAAGAGTTTCTGTGATAAGGTGAATTTTTTTCTGAGGTTATGGCCTAGCTCCTCCTGTATGCCTGTACGAGTTTCGGTTCTAAGTGGGTTTGTTGAGCTAAGTTGCACTTGTGTAATGCTTCAAGCTTTTTAAGTTTGGTGAATAGGTCAGCGAGTATTTTGCAGCTCTAATTTGTTTTTGAAAAATGAAGAAAGAAAAGAAAAATGTATTTTTCAATTTTCAAAACTTTGTGACAAAAAGCGAGATCTGCAAAATACTCAACATGCCTCTTAGCAAATAGCTTGGGGTGTCTACTTTCCAAAATGGGGTCATTTGGGGGGGTTGTGCTATCTGACCTCTGAAACTGTGATAGGTAGTGAGGAGGGAAATCAAAAATGTACACGGAAAATGTCCTATAGGACCATGTTGTCGGAAATTCCGACCGTGTGTGGGCGCCATCGGACTTTTGATCCTGCTCTCAAATTTTCCGACAACAAAGTCCTATCGGACTTTTTCCGATCGTGTGTAGCGAATTCCGACGGACAAAGTGCCACGCATGCTCAGATCACATTACAAGACCAAAGCTATTGGCTACTAGCCTCTATGTAGTCCCGTCGTACGCAACGAACGTCACCACGTTCAGAATGATCAGATTTTCCGACAACTTTGTCCGACCGTGTGTATGCAACACCAGTGTCGGACAAATCTGATGGATTTTGTGGTCGGAATTTCCAACCGTGTGTACGGGGCATTAGAAAGCCTCAAGGCGGTGATTGGTTTTCAGGGTCCTGTACGCGGCAATGCTCAACACAAAGTCTCACACATGTGGTATCCCCATACTCAGGAGAAGCAGCAGAATGTATTTTGTAATTCCACATATAACCATGGCATGTGTGAGAAATATATCATTTAGTGACAACTTTGTGTAAAAAAAAAATATATATATATATATTTTCCCGAAACTTGTGGCAAAATATAAAATATTACATAGAGTCAACATGCCTCTCAGAAAATAGCCTGGAGTGTCTACTTTCCAAAATGGGGTCATTTCCAGGGGTTTTGTGCTATCTAGGTATTTTATGCCCTACAAAACTGTGTGAAAGGTATTGAAGAGTGAAATCAAAAATTTACGCCCTTAGAAATCCTGAAGGGCGGTGATTGGTTTTGGGGTCCCGTACGTGGCTAGGCTCCCAAAAAGTCCCACACATGTGGTATCCCCGTACTCAGGAGGTGTAATTCCACGTATAACCATGGCATGTGTGAGCAATATATCATTTAGTGACAACTTTGTTTAATTTATTTTTTAATTTTTTTTGTCATTTTTCAATCACTTGTGACAATATTCAATGGGCTCAACGTGCCTCTTAGCAATTTCCTTGGGGTGTCTAGTTTCCAAAATGGGGTCATTTGGGGGGGGGGGGTTGTACTGCCCTGCCATTTTAGCACCTCAAGAAATGAGATAGGCAGTCATAAACTAAAAGCTGTGTAAATTCCAGAAAATGTACTCTAGTTTGTAGACGCTATAACTTTTGCGCAAACCAATAAATATACGCTTATTGACTTTTTTTTACCAAAGACATGTGGCTGAAGAATACATTTTGGCCTAAATGTATGACTAAAATTGAGTGTATTGGATTTTTTTTATAAGAAAAAGTAGAAAATATATTTTTTTTTCAAAAAATTTTGGTCTTTTTCCATTTATATCGCAAAAAATAAAAATCGCAGAGGCAATCAAATACCGTTAAAAGAAAGCTCTATTTGTGGGGAAAAAAGGACGCAAATTTTGTTTGGGTACAGCATTGCATGACCGCGCAATTACCAGTTAAAGCAGCGCAGTGCCAAATTGTAAAAAGTGCTCTGGTCATTGAGCAGCCAAATCTTCCAGGGCTGAAGTGCTTAAAGGGACATTTTTTTTTTCAAACAATAAAATATATACATTTTTTTATTGCATTTTAGTGTAAAAATATGAGATCTGAGGTCTTTTTGACCCCAAATCTCATATTTAAGAGGTCCTGTCATGCTTTTTTTCTATTACAAGGGATGTTTACACTCCTTTTTAAAAGAACAGTGTAAAAATTTTTTTTTAAAAAAATGCCCCGACCTGTCCCGCCGAGCTCGCATGCAGTAGCGCCCGCATATGAAAACAGTATTCAAACCACACATGTGAGGTATTGCCGCGATCGGTAGAGCGAGAGCGATAATTCTAGCCCTAGATCTTCTCTGTAACTCAAAACATGCAACCGGTAGAATTTTTTGAATGTCGCCTTTTAAGGGTAAAACTTTGTCGCCATTTCACGAGCGGGCGTAACTTTGAAGCGTGCCATGTTGGGTATCAATTTACTTGGCATAACATTATCTTTCACAATATAAAAAAAAAATGGGCTAACTTTACTGCTGCCATATTTTTTAATGCAAAAAAGTGTATTTTTTCCCAAAAAAGTGCGCTTGTAAGACTGCTGCGCAAATACGGTGTGACAGAAAGTATTGCAAGGACTGCCATTTTATTTTCTAGGGTGTGAGAAAATTATATATATATATATATATATATATATATATATATATATATATATATATATATGTTTAGGGGTTCTAAGTAATTTTGTAGCAAATTTTTTTTTTATTTAACTTGTAAACACCAAATCTCAGAAAGAGGCTCTGTGGTTAATGGCCAGAGTATTTTTTTGCGATTCGGCACTGCGTCGCTTTAACAATTGCGCAGTCGTGCGACATGGTACCCAAACAAAATTGACGTCCCTTTTTTTCCCACAAATAGAGCTTTCTTTTGGTGGTATTTGATCGCCCCTGCGGTTTTTATTTTATGCAAACAAAAAAAGAATATTTTTTTTTTGTTTTTACAATAATAAATATCCAAATAAAAAATAAAAACTTCATCAGTTTAGGCTGATATAGATTCTTCTACATATTTTTTGTAAAAAAAATCTCAATAAGCTCATATTGATTGGTTTGTGCAAAAGTTATCACAACCACAAAACAGGGGATAGATTTATTGCCTTTTTGTTTTTATTTTTTACTAGTAATGTTGGCGATCAGCGATTTTTATTGAGACTGTGACATTGCGGCGGACATTTTGTTTGGGACCACTGGCATTTATACAGCGATCAGGGCTAGAAATAGGCACTGATTACTGTATAAATGTCACTGGCAGGGAAAAGGCTTAACACTAGGGGGCGATCAAGGGGTTAAATGTGTTCACTCAGTGTGTGTTCTAACTGTGGGGGGGATGGGAGTGACTAGAGGAGGAGACATATCGCTGTTCCTAACTAATAGGAACACTCGATCTGTCTCTACTCCCCTGACAGACCCGGGATTTGTTTACGCACACAGATCGCCCGTTCTGTCTCTTGTGCCCGAGAGAGGACCTGAAATTTGCATTTAAGAATTATCAAGAAATTTCATATGAAATAGTAAAATTAATCTTATAAAGAATCTATTGTAAGCGAATCTATTTAAAAAAAAAAAAAAAGAAAAAAAAGTCTATTTTTGAAATGGACAAAAAGTAGCCCGGTGGGGTAAGTCTGTAGGGCGCCTCCACTGTAGATCTGTATGGACATCTATTGACTGTCCTTCGTTATTATTCATTGTAAGTGTCCCAGAATACAGTGCTTTGGGTAGGTTTGATATCTCATTTGAATTACAATCGAAATAACTTGAATTTGAAAACCTAACAACTTAAACAATCAGTTTCAGAATGAGTAAAAAAAATTAAAAAACATTTAAAAAAAAAAGGAAAGAAAAAGTCTATTTTCAAAATGGAAAACTTATTGCAACATTCTGATGTTAAAAATAGACTTGTTTTCCATTTTAAAAATAGACCTTTTGTTTCCTTGTAATAGATGTTTTATAATAGATCCTTCATAACATGAATGTGTATTATTTTGTATGAACTTTTTATGCTCTTTCACTTGTGTTGTAACTCCGCATGAAGGGGGAGTGTTGGAACTCCCAAAATACGATGACTCCACTGATTATGTGATTAATCACTTGCCTACTAGGCACTTTCTCCCTGCTAAAAATAGTGCCTGCAAAGCGCCCTGAAACACCTGCTGCTGTCTCTCCAATGTGAAACCCCTGAGGGCTTTCACACTGGAGCGGTGCGCTGGCAGGATGCTGAATAAAGTCCTGCTAGCAGCATCTTTGGAGCGGTGTGTATACACCACTCCTTCACCGCTCCTGCCCATTGAAATCAATGGGGCAACGCGGCTATACCGCCGGCATAGGGCTGCTGCAGCGGCGCTTTGCGGGCTGTTTTAACCCTTTTTCGGCCGCTAGTGGGGGTTAAAACTGCCCCGCTAGCAGCCAAATAGCGCAGCTAAAACGATGGTAAAGCGGCGCTGAAAATAGCACCGTTTTACCGCCGTCGCTCGCACCGCCCCAGTGTGAAAGGGGCCTTACTGCCCAGGCCAATTTTCAGCTTTCAGTGTTGTTGCACTTTGAATGACAATTGCAACACTGTACCCAAATCAAATTTGTATCATTTTTTTGGAGACAGATAGAGCTTTCTTTTGGTGGCATTTAATCACCACTGGGTTTTTTTTTGTTTGTTTTTTTGCTAAACAAACAAAAAAAAAATATGAACATTTTGAAAAAAATATATATGTTTTTTTTAGTTTCTGTTATAACATTTTGTAAATAAGTCATTTTTTCTCCTTCACTGATGTGCACTGATGAGGCTGCACTTATGGGCACTGATGAGGCGGCACTGATGAGCTAGCACTGATAGGCAGCACTGATACGTGGCACTGATGGGCACTGATAGGCATCACTGATGGGCACTGACAGGCAACACTGGTGGGCACTATTGGGGGTGCACTGATGAGGCAGCACTGATGGGCACTGATGAGGTAGCACTGATAGGTGGCACTGATGAGGTAGCACTGATGGGCACTGATAAGCGGCACTGACAGTTATCACTGATAGGTGGCACTGATAGGCAGCACTGGTGGGCACTGTTGGGGCTGCACTGATCATGGGGACACTGCTGCACTGATTTGCACTGATAGGCTGCACTGATAGGCGGCACTGATGGGCACTGATGAGACAGCACTGATGGGCACTGATGAGGTAGCACTTATAGGCGGCACTGATGGGCACTGATAGGTGGCACTGACAGTTATCACTGATAGGTGGAACTGATAGGCAGCACTGGTGGGCACTGTTGGGGCTGCACTGATCATCAGGACACTGATGATCAGTGCCCTGATTGTCAGTGCAGACGTCCCCTGTGTGGATTTGCTGGTTTTCAACTCTCCTCATGCCCTGTCAGCGTGAGGGGAGGATTCCCGATAACCGGCAAATCCTGTTTACATTCTGATCAGCTGTGATTGGACACAGATGACCACGTGGTAAAGAGCCTCAGTGATTGGCTCTTTACCCCGATCCGTTATCATCTGCGTCCAAAGGACACAACGATCACAGATCAATGCCGATGCGCACCGCAAGGGGGTGTACAGGCAATGCGAGAATGGGAGGACTTCATATTTCGGCCTCTCTGCAAAGTGCGACCACGCTGTATCCGTCATTCGGGTATAGCGCAGTCGCAAAGGGGATAAAGACCATTTTGAAAGCTTTCACTATTCATGTGGCACCCTCGCTGCTTCTTAGTTACATATTCTTTTTTTTTATTGCTATCTTTGTCCCCACTAGGGAGATTTACTCTCCCTGCTTTTCATGGTGACCATTGTCCCTGAGGCTAAACGTTAAGAGAAAATTCAAAACATTCAGTTGCCAGATCAGCAGCAGAGGGGAAATCTTCCAAAGAAGACGCTTGTTGTGGTGACAGCTGTCTAATGTCCCATACACACGGTCGGAAAATCCGACCACAAAATCCGTCGGATTTTTTTCCGACGGATTTTGTCCGACACTGGTGTTGCATACACACGGTCGGACAAAGTTGTCGGAAAATCCGATCATCCTGAACGTGGTGACGTTTGTTGCCTACGACGGGACTACGTAGAGGCTAGTAGCCAATAGCTTTGGTCTTGTAATGTGATCTGAGCATGCGTAGCACTTTGTCCGTCGGAATTCGCTACACACGATCGGAAAAAGTCCGATAGGACTTTGTTGTCGGAAAATTTGAGAGCAGGAGATAAAACTTTGTCCGTCGGAAAATCCGACAGAAAATGTCCGATGGTGCCTACACACGGTCGGAATTTCCGACAACATTGTCCGATAGGACATTTTCCCACGGAAAATCCGACCGTGTATATGGGGCATAAAAGGTGATTTATTTTGCATTGGTCAGATTTCTTCCTACTTCCTGTTGTGTCTGTAGGACAGGAAGTAAAAGGAAATCTTTGGTACAGATGACAAGTGTAGCCAGGTGCTTGGCTAAGAATGAAGAGTGAGTGAAATACTGCCTGCAGCTGCTCTCTGTAGCTGTTGCCCTGCAGTGCTGAACTGTGGGAGTCAGGCAGCACTGCACTGTGGGAACTGTAGTCCGGAGGGGAGAGACTCTACTGCAATCAAGCTTTTCCCAGGAAAATACTGTATTGCCACTAGGAGGGGAAAGAGCTGCATTTTCCTGGGCTCTACAGGACACAGCTTCCTCTTGCCGTGAGGAAGACCAGAGAGGGCACATTGCTGTCCAGTGTGTACCACCACTGTTGCATAACAGTGGCCTGAGCAGATCATTCCAGCTTTGCCAACATCAGATGAGTTTTTCCCACCCTCCCTCTTCCCTCCTCTCACTCTTCCTTTTCTCTCACTTCCTCTCATCTGGTTGGTTATTTATTTTGAGTTACAGTATCGTTATGCGACAGAATGTTTATTTTAAAAATCTTGGCATCTGGGGAGGTTCTCATAGACTTTGATGGCAGTGCTTGTTGGCAAAATTTGGATAATGATGGGTTGGCCGATCTTAGGTATTGGCGTCCCTTACCAAAAGAGGTTATGTTCGTAACATAGTAGTGATTTTAGGTTGGATTTGGCATACCTTGATAGTAAGTTGTCCTGGAGGTGGTATAGTGGTGGCCAGGTGCCTTGACATGGATAGTTGTGGAAGCTACAGAAGTTTATTGATTATGAAATGTGCCCTCAAAGACCTTAAGCCGCTTTCACACGTGCGGGCTAATTGGTTCCGCCTGTCTTTTTAGGTGGACCAGAATGGACCAAACCATTGCTTTCTATGGAGCTGCAGGCGTCAATGGACATGTGTTCGTTGACACCTGCCGACATCTGATCCTATCCACCAAAAATAGACTTATGGGGGATCTGTTCCCCATCTGTCTGGCGGATCGGATTGGATGACAGTCGAATGTAAATGGATAGGCGGTCCGTTTACATCTGACTGCCCACAGAGTGCAGTGGGCTGTGTCTGTGTCTGTTTCGCATAAGTGGAGAGGACACAGACAAGTCATCAGTCTGCTCAGCAGGTATCAGCTCAGATTATATTTGTTAGATAGTTGATAGGTTTTTGTACCTGTAGCACCCTCTTAGGTAGGTGCTAGAGAGAGAGAGTATAGTTTTTGTGTTTCCCTGCCTAACAGGGGGGCTGTTGTAAATGTCGGTGCTTTCTGCCTACAGGGAGCAGTGATCCATTGATAGGGTCTGCTCAGCATGCTCAGATGCTGCTCATGTTGTCTGTCTGCTTCACACTGGTCTAATAGGACGAGGCGTATTGGACAGTGGGAGGAAGGTGCTTCAAGGCATGCTGGGTGACTGTATATATGCCTAGGGCACATGTGCTCTGGGTCTTCGGCTGGAGAGCGGGGTCCCGGAGGGAGGGGGCTGCTGCCCCTCCACTGTACAAAGGTGCCACGCAGCCTCAGGTAATCGACTTGAGGGCCGAAACTGCGGAAGTCGCAACCCAGATGTCCTGCAGAGCTGACTAGAAAGGAGACGCGTCTAGCAGGATCTGTTTGTGGCTACTGTGAGGACAGATCTGCGTCTAGGGGCCTGTTCTGTGAGGGCCATCCCTTCAAGCTAGTGAAGCCAGTGGACAGGTGTCAGCCAAAGGGGATACTGGTGAGTGTCCTGAAGAAGCGTGGTACATTGAGTCTGCTGCCAGAGAAAGCAAAGGACTTAGTCTTCCACACAGCTATAACGTGGTCCAGCAGGGAATCTGCAATCAGTTCCATTTAATGGGCTCAAGTGAGAGTTGTCCTCGTCTGTGCATAGTTCAAGTGTGAGTATCCCACTAATCCCTTCTTCTATCCAAGTTCTACCCATAAATACGGAAAAAAAAACAAATACCCTAGACCAGTGGTTCTCAACCTCAGTCCTCAAGTACCCCCAACAGGCCATGTTTGCAGGTTTTCCTTTACCTTACACAGGTGCTTTAACCAGTTGCCAACGCCGCACGCCGATATACGTCGGTACAATGGCAGCGGTGGGCAAATGGGCATACCTCTACGTCCCCTTTAAGAGTTGGGGATAGCAGGAGCGCGCATGCCCGCTGCATACAGACCGGCGAACTCGATGTCACAGAGCCTCAGAACGGGGAAGTACCTATGTAAACAAGGCACTTCCCCATTCTGGCTTGTGTCATGACCGAGATCACTGCTTCCTGTCATCGGGAGCGGTGATCGCTGTCATGTGACTAGTAGCCCACCTCCCCACATTTAGAATCACTCCCTAGGACACACTTAACCCTTCATCGCCCCCTAGTGGTTAACTCCTTCACTGCCAGTGTCATTTACACAGTAATCGGTGCATTTTTTATAGCACTGATCGCTGTATGAATGACAATGGTCCCAAAATATTGTAAAAAATGTCAGATGTGTCCACCATAATGTCGCAGTCCTGATAAAAATCGCAGATCGCCGCCATTACTGATAAAATAAAAAAAATTATAATAAAAATGCCATAAAACTATCCCCTATTTTGTAGACGCTATAACTTTTGCGCAAACCAATCAATATACGCTTATTGCGTTTTTTTTTTTTTTTCCAAAAATGTGTAGAAGAATACATATCGGCCTAAACTGAGGAAAAAAAACGTTTTTTTTAGATATTTTTGGGGGATATTTATTATAGCAAAAAGTAAAAAAAAAAGTGTTTTTCTCAAAATTATCGCTCTTTTTTTTTTTTGATAATAGCGCAAAAAATAAAAACCGCAGAGGTGATCAAATACCACCAAAAGAAAGCTCTATTTGTGGGGAAAAAAAGGATGTCAATTTTGTTTGGGTGCCACGTCGCACGACCGCGTCAATTATCAGTTAAAGCGACGCAGTGCCGAATCGCAAAGTGTGCTCTGGTCAGGAAGGGGGTAAAATCTTCTGGGGCTGAAGCGGTTAAACACTGTGGCTTGGTATTTTGGACAGCTATTTTATCTAAGAGAAATTCCCAAAACATGGCCTGTTGGGGGGGGGGGGGGGGGGGGGGTACTTGAGGACTGAGGTTGAAAACCACTGCCCTAGACTGATCATTGGATAACGAGCGGAGGAGTGTGCGGGTGATAGTGTTAAAATACCCAAGTGTCTGGATAATCAGAGGGAGGCCCAGGGAAGACTATACTCAGCAACCCTTACGGGGGCAGGGCTACATACCGTATTTATCGGCATATAACACGCACTTTTCCCCCCTTAAAATCGGGGAAAAGTCGTGGGTGCGTGTTATACGCCGATACCCCCAAAAAACTGTGACAAAAAAACGGCAAGCGCCGCCGAAAAATAGCGAGCGCTGCCGAAAAAGACCGAATCGCGGCCGAAAAAACACGAAGCGGCGCCGAAAAAGACCGAGCCAACTGTTTGGCTCCGCTCGTAGTACCGCCTCCCTGCGCTCGCTCTGGAAACAGCAGGGAGGCAGGACCGCAAGCGGAGCCGAACAGTCGGCTCGATCTTTTCCGGGAGCACTTCGGTCTTTTTTGTCGGCGCTTCAGCCTTTTTCGGCGGCGCACGCGACAGAGCGCCTCGGCGGCGGGAAATTTAAACCCAGACAAGACTGCAAATCACGCTGGCAAGCTACAATGACACTGGGCAAGCTACAATGAAGCTGGGCAAGGCTGCAATGACGCTGGGCAAGGCTGCAATGACGCTGGGCAAGGCTACAATGACACTGGGCAAGCTACAATGACACTGGGCAAGCTGCAATGACACTGGGCAAGCTACAATGATGCTGGGCAAGGCTGCAATGACACTGGGCAAGCTACAATGACACTGGGCAAGCTTCAATGACACTGGGCAAGCTGCAATGACATTGGGCAAGCTGCAATGACACTGGGCAAGCTACAATGACGCTGGGCGAGGCTGCAATGACGCTGGGCAAGGCTACAATGACACTGGGCAAGCTACAATGACACTGGGCAAGCTGCAATGACACTGGGCAAGCTACAATGACGCTGGGCAAGGCTGCAATGACGCTGGGCAAGGCAGCAATGACGCTGGGCAAGGCTACAATGACACTGGGCAAGCTACAATGACACTGGGCAAGCTGCAATGACACTGGGCAAGCTACAATGATGCTGGGCAAGGCTGCAATGACACTGGGCAAGCTACAATGACACTGGGCAAGCTTCAATGACACTGGGCACTGGGCAAGCTGCAATGACACTGGGCAAGCTGCAATGACACTGGGCAAGCTACAATGACGCTGGGCAAGGCTGCAATGATGCTGGGCAAGGCTGCAATGATGCTGGGCAAGGCTGCAATGACACTGGGCAAGGCTGCAATGACGCTGGGCAAGCTACAATGACACTGGGCAAGCTTCAATGACACTGGGCAAGCTGCAATGACACTGGGCAAGCTGCAATGACACTGGGCAAGGCTGCAAATGGCGCTGTGCAAGCTGCAAATGACGCTTAAATGTAAGTTTTGTTTTTTTTTCCCTAAACTTCCCTCCTAAAACTTTTTTTCCTTAAAATGCCCTCCTAAACTTGGGGTGCGTGTTATACGCCGATAAATACAGTACTTATTTTGTAATTTTGTATTTATAAGAAATGGCTGCAATGGTCATTCAACTCTCAAAAGAAAAATAAATCTAGTCCTTGTATGGGGTTTGTTTGGGTGTTGAAGGTAAATTCAGGAAATCCTCGCTGTCTGCAATCCCTTAGTCATGTCCTGTAGAAACAACAGAAAGTGAGAAGAAACCTCTTGAAATTGAGGGAAATCCCTCTTAGAAAGTTGTTATGAGGACAAGCGTGTCCACTGGAAGTATTCCCTCTATTCCTGCCCTGGTTACTCAACATTTTCGACTTCCTATCACGTTAACCACTTTCAGACTGGACCATTTTTCTGGCTTAAGACCAGGCCACTTTTTGCGATTCGGCACTGCGTCGCTTTAACTGACAATTGCGCGGTCGTGCGACGTGGCTCCCAAACAAAATTGACGTCCTTTTTTACCCACAAATAGAGATTTCTTTTGGTGGTATTTGATTGCCTCTGCGGGTTTTAATTTTTTTTTTTGCGATATAAACAAAAAAAGAGCAATAATTTGGGAAAAAACGCATTATTCTTTACTTTTTGCTATAATAAATATCCCCCAAAAATATATAAAAAATATATATTTTTATATATATAAAAAAAAAAAAATTTCCTCAGTTTAGGCCGATACGTATTCTTCTACATATTTTTGGTAAGAAAAATCACAATAAGCGATTATTGATTGGTTTGCGCAAAAGTTATATGCCCCGTACACAGATTTTTCAGATTTTTTCCGACGGATTTTGTCCGACACAAAGTTGTTGGAAAATCCGATCATTCTTAATGTTGTGACGTTTGTTGCATACGACGGAACTACGTAGAGGCTAGTAGCCAATAGGTTTGGTCTCGTAATTTGATCTGAGCATGCGTGGCACTTTGTCCGTCGGAATTCCCTACACACGATCGGAAAAAGTCTGATCGGATTTTGTTCGATGGAGTCCGATGGAGCCCACACATGGTTGGATTTTCCGACAACATTGTCCGATCGGACATTTTCCGTCGGAATTTCCGACCGTGTGTACGGGGCAATAGCGTTTACAAAATAGGGGATAGTTTTATGGCATTTTTATAAATTTTCTTATTTTTTTATTATTTATTTGCGCCGATCAGCGATTTTTATTGTGACTGCGACATTATGGCGGACACATCAGACAATTTTGACACATTTTTGGGACCATTGTAATTTTTACAGCGATCGGTGCGATTAAATTGCACTGATTACTGTAAAAATGACACTGGCAGTGAAGGGGTTAACCACTAGGGGCGGGGAAGGGTTAAGTGTGTCCTAGGTAGCGTGTTCTAACTGTCAGGGGGAGGGGCTGTGTGTTACACTACACTGATCAGCTCTCCCGATTACAGGGAGAGCTGATCAGTGACAGTGTCACTTGGCAGAACGGGGAGATGCTTGTTTACATCAGCATCTCCCCGTTCTGACTCTCCATGAGGCGATCGCGGGTATCCCGCGGCGATCGAGTCCACGGGACCCGCGACCCGACTCACTGAGCTCACAACGGGCATGCGCGCGTGCCGCCGTCGGCGTGCGCGAGAATGGCACGGCGGCAAATTCAAAGGGACGTACGTCCATTTGCCTGTCAGTGCCATTCTGCCGATGTACATCTGTGTGCGCCGGTCGTAAAGTGGTTAATTTCTAGTGACAATGGTTACCAGGACGAGCAGAGAGGGTGGATCTCCCCATTGGAGACTCAGACAGCAATAAAAAAATGACTGGGGTTCTTACCCTTCATTACTCAGTTCAAAACTGTCAAAACTTTGGTAGTTAGATACAGTGCCTTGAAAAAGTATTCACACCCCTTGAAATTTTTAAAAATGTTGTCCTGTTACAACCAAAAAACGTAAATGTATTTAATTGGGATTTTATGTGATAGACCAGGGGTGCCCAACCTTTTGAAGAGCGAGGGCCACTTAAGCGAATTGGTAACTGGTCGCGGGCCACAATGAGCGGAGCGGGAGGAGGACAGGTCCGTGTCCACGGACACAGCCCACTCTACTCTATGGGCACTCTGATCCAATCCGATTCGCCCAGACAGAAGGGGCAGATCCCTTTCTATTTTTTTTAGGTAGGCGGGTGTAAACGGACACAAGTCCGTTTACATCTGCTGCTCCATAGAGGTGAATAGTAAGTCTGATTGGGTCGGACCATTCATGTGAAAGGGGCCTAAGGCTGCTTTCACACTGATGCGCTGTGATTTGCGTAAACCGCGGGTGCAGCGCAGTGAACCTGTGGATTTTCTGCAGGTTAGCTGCACTTTGTCGTAAACTTCTATTATATCCTGCAGGTGTGGCGCACTTTCTGAAGGCGCAACAAACCCTCAGGTAATAATAGAAGTCTATGGCTCAATGTAGGTAACCCGCAGCTGCACTGCACCTGCGGATCAGTTTGAAAGCAGCCCAGTAACCACTGCAAAACAGATATATCCATATATACTGTGAATTTAGTAGTAAACGTACCTTTAATAACCGTCTTCCATTCTAGTATCGCTGGCTGTTGCTGTCCCAGGTGGAGTGCATTTGGTATCACTCCGCCTGTGACAGGAGTGGGCGCTATACAGGAATCATTGGCTTATGTGGCTCTGCTCCGCAGCCACTTGCTTCCACTACCAGCGGCTTCATTCACAAAACTGCTGCTCTGGGATGGCGGGTCGGCAACCTGTGATCTGGGCTTGCCAACCTGCCATCTTAGAGCAGGAGGTCGAGGGCCACATCAGATGGCTCCGCAGGCCACATGTGGCCCCCGGGCCACTGGTTGGGCACCCCTGTGATAGACCAACACAAAGTGGCACATAATTGTGAAGTGGAAGGAAAATGATAAATGGTTTTCAATTTTTTTTTACGAATGATAATGTGAAAAGTGGGGGGGGGGGGTGCATTTGTATTCAGCCCCCCTGAGTCAATACCTTCTCGTCCAACATCAGTGCCTGACCTCACAAATGCGCTTCTGTAAGAATGGTCAAACATTCCCATAGACACACTCCTAAACCTTGTGGACAGCCTTCCCAGAAGAGTTGAAGCTGTTATAGCTGTAAAGGTTGGGCCGACCCAATATTGAACCCTACGGACTAAGACTGGGATGCCATTAAAGCTCACGTGCGTCTAAAGGCAGATGTCCCAATACTTTTGGTAATACAGTGTACTATAGTGTATTTGTTCTGTGCGAATGGTGCAAAAAACAAACATTATTCAAGCGTAACTCCACTTTTGTTGAGAAAAAAAAATTCCCCTCTGGGTGTTCTATGTACACATATAAAGGATTATAACAACCTTTGTTGCAGATTCCTACCTTTTGTTATTCTGAATAAATCCATGTGTGTTTCTCTGTGCCGCTGTTCTGAGTGAGTCTAATGGGAGCGGTTTCATAATTAACTGTCAGGTGTGGAGCTGCGGGGCTCTAATGAGGAAATCTGCTGGGCCTGCATCCCTTTAGACGTGTTCCCATTGGGCGTATCTTACCAAAAATTATGTTTTTGTTGCAGGGGATGCCTGAAATTTGACTTGTATCTTAGGCAGACTTCTCTGAAAATTGGTGAGCCAATCACACAAGCAGGAAGTGATGTTTCTGGGGAGTGGTCAGTACACATTCTGTGTACAGAACAACTCCATGTAGCCTAATTATAAATTCAAGATTAATCACTGCGCTAGTAACTGTAATAAAGCAGCTGCATAAATTGTATGGTGACAATAAGAAGCATGAAAAATATAATGATATGCAGCGCTATAAATGTATTATTACAAATAAAAAGTCCATAGTGTTTGAAATAATGTCCTTGTTCAGGAGAAAACCCTGGAATCACCCACAGTGTAGACAGAAATACAAATGAGGTGAATACGAACTTATCCTCCACCGAAACATCAACACACCAGGCCTCTTACCAAAAAGAATGGACCACTTAATCACAATCTGTGATTAAGTGGTCCATTCTTTTTGGTAAGAGGCCTGGTGTGTTGATGTGTTGATGTTGGGTGGAGGATAAGTCCGTATTCACCTAATTTGTATTTCTGTCTACACTGTGGGTGATTCCAGCGTTTTCTCCTGAACAAGGACTTTATTTCAATCACTATGGACTTTTTATTTGTAATACTACATTTATAGCGCTGCATATCATTATATTTTCCATGTAGCCTAATTGCATGGCTTTATAGAAAATTACAGTGGCTGCAGATTACAAGGTAATTTTTAATAACATTCAATTACAATATCACTTGTATCGCAATTGTATACGCTATATTATTTTTTCTTTATTTGCTATTCCCCCCCCCCCCCCCCCACGAAAGTGGAGTTACCCTTTAAGCTATTTCCTATGCTGGTTGAATGTTTTCCATTGATTTAAAATGGAAACCACTGTATTTGGCCACTAGATGATGCTAAGTTTTTATAGAAAATTTTTATGATACATACCGTATATACTCGAGTATAAGCCGAGTTTTTCAGCACATTTTTTTGTGCTAAAAGTGCCCCCCTCAGCTTATACTCGAGTCAAGCACTTTTCTGCAGCAGAGAATGACATTTTCCAACCCGACTTTGGGGCCCCGGAATCTTGGTGTGCAAACCCAGTAGAATCAACACTATAACATATCCAAATTTGGGGTTCCTAGCATCAAGTGGCCCCGAGATACGGGGCCCCAAAGTCGGTTCGGAAAATGTAATTCTCTGCTGCAGAAAAGTGCTTGACATTTTCCGACCCAACTTTGGGGCCCCGTATCTCGTGCTAGGAACCCCTAATTTGGTGGTGTGCAAACCCAGGGGACCAACACTACAACATATCCAAATGTGGGGTTACTAGCACCAAGTGGCCCCGAGATACAGGACCCCAACGTTGGTCAACTGTGTCCATCTGCAGCAATGTCATTTCGGGACCCTATGGGTCCAGAGACCCCAAATTTTGGCTGCATCTAGGGGGCATCTAGGAACCCTTAACTACCAAGTTTGAAGTTCAGGGGACCTATGGCTGAAAATGGGCACAGTGAGGCTGTAAATGGGCATTGTTGACCCTCTTTTCCACTTACAGTAGCTGCGCATTTCTCACCCTAGGCTCATACTCGAGTCAATACGTTTTCCCAGTTTTTTGTGGTAAAATTAGGTGCCTCGGCTTATATTCGGGTCGGCTTATACTTGAGTATACATGGTAGCATCATCTAGTGGGCAAATACAGAATTGATCATTTTAAAACAATGTAAAACATTTGCGCAGCACAGGAAATAGCCCAAAAACCTTTGTTTTATTTTCCCATTTAGCTTTGAACAAATGAACGTGCACTTTCACTGGGTGAATTGCTAAATTGTTTTATTAATACCAGTTAAGATGTGACAAAAAGCGCAACTGCTAGCTGGGCTCGGGGGCCATTAAGAGACAATAGCACTGCAAGCATGTTTAGCTGCGTTTTCAGGAACGTGCGCAGAAACGCACATTTCTGTGCACGTTCCCAGAACGAGCGGGTGTGAATGAGTCCTAAACCGTTAGCTAGCACAAGGCACCGGAGTCGGTACCGGCTTTACCCTGTGCCACCTCCTCCATATTCCTGGCAAAGCTTCCCCTCTCAGCTGCTGGAAATAAGGGTCACTGGTGGGAATGCTGGGACTTTTGATGAGTAAGACAGAATGATGTCATAGTTATAGTCATACACTTGGTTAATAAGATGCTTAATTTAATAAATGACAGAAAAAAGGACATGTGAAACTGAATGTAAAACAGTGTGTAGGAGTTGGCACAGGGGGATGCCGGTAAGAAAAAAAATCCCCCCCTCCCCCCCAAAACAGGAACATTCATTGTTGCAGACTCAACAAGAGAAACCAATGCTGCAATGAGGCCTCATTCACATGGGCACTGAGGTCCATAGTCCGTGAATGGGCTGCTGTTGCATGCAGGCAGCCCATGTAAGTGTATAGGGACGCATTGGCTACATGGGCACAGGAGCTCCTTCCAATTTGACAGGCGTGTGACATGGGCGTCCGCAGAACTTTTTTCAGGGGGGGGCATCAATTTAATGTCACCCATGCTCTGATCCTTTTCGACAATGTCATTATCACATTAGCATGGTCAGAGACTGCAGACGTAGTACAGGAGATAGTCAGAGACTGCGGACATGGCCCAAGAGACAGTCAGTGACTGCATACATGGCTCAAGAGACTTTAAGAGACTGCGGACATGGCCCAAGAGACTGCATACATGGCTCAAGAGACTATAAGAGACTGCGGACATGGCACAAGAGACTCTAAGAGACTGCATACATGTAGGGGCTGATAGAGCGAGACGGGGTGACAGAGAGAGGGGGTGACAGAAAGAGACAGAGGGGATGACAGAAAGAGAAAAAGGGGGTGACAGAGAGACAGAGGGGGAGACAGAGAGAGACAGAAGAGTGTAACAGAGAGAGACAGAGGGGGGTGATGGGGGTCAGAGAGAGGGACCCCCTAGCCCTGTCTGCAGTCCCTCAAGTGCCCCTATGTCCCAGTGGTGTGTGTAATGCTCAGTACGGTACCTTGCATGCCACTAGGATGCCCATGATGGCCAGCAGCTGGCAAGACCCGTTTTCATCCTGGGTGAGGAAAGGAGGTGCTCTGTTCCATCCATCGGATCTATTATGTGACATGGAGCGGTCCATGGCTGCTTGCATTTCCTGCCAGTCCTTGTTCTCTGAACCCCCGGTCAGTCTGTCCTCCAGGCCTGGGAGCAGTGATGAGGTTTAAGGAGTCCAGGGGTTCCAGGCTCTGGGAGGCGCCGGGGACGTTGTACCCACTGTTCCTGGCGTCTTGCTGCTCTCCTTTCCCATGGCTTCCGTCTCCTAGACCACTCGCTCGCACTATGTAGACTGGGTGATGTCATCCTGCCCACCCCTTGAGGCCTTCGCTGTCCCGCTCCTCGCACCAGCTGTCACTGGCCCTGCTAAACTGTGTAGTGAAAATGGCGCCTATGGCAAACACTGACACTGCGCCCCTGTCAAAACATTTGAAACCCATCTTTCAGATACTGTGGACAGGACACGGTTAGATGCTGTGGACATGGTAGTTTCCTTCTCTGTCCCCCCCTTCATATTACCATACCGTTTCACATCAGTCAGTGTCTGTCTTCTGTCCCGTTCACCTCTCCAGTCGGGCACTGTGCACATCAGTGTACTGTCTTCCTCTGCCGGGCCGGCCCCCCCCCCCAGTAATGTCCTCCTGTGGCCTGTGTCTCCTCTCTGCACCGTTGCACCACTGCGTCACCGCCGAGAACGAGTGCCTTCCATTTAAAAATGGTGCCAGGCGGCAACATCACGTTACTGCACATGCGCTGCCTGGTCAAGCCTGTACGATCTTTCCTGAGCCCTGCAGGCTTTGGAATCATTGCATGTCCGGCCCACGGCTATCGCTGCGCGTAACAGGCTTTTACGGCAGAAAAGACCATACCTCCCAACTTTGAACTTCAGAATGAGGGACACATGAGGGAGGAAGCATCCGATGGCACGTGGCAAAAGTGGATGTGGTCAAACTCTTAACAGTGAGGGGGGGGGGGGGCTTAATGGGCCTGGCTAAACAAAGCCCAGGTTTCCTTGTACCTCTAAAATATGCTTTGATTGCTGTGCCACAAGATAAAGTCTCACGGACACATGCAAACCCCAGCACTATAATAAAAAAAAAAGAAAAATCTTCCATTACAAATGGTTTTGCATAAACTATGAAAGTGTGCATTACACAAAGTGTAGAAGGATTCAGGAATGCATTATGTACAGGGTAAGTGAAGTAAGAGAAAGTGGCGATCTGTGCGTGCAGGGTTACACAAGGCTGAAAAACCCCCCTGGGGAGGGGAACACACAATTGCTCCTGACACTTTACATCTTTGTCCCAGCCAGCGATATATGTCAACTTCTGGCTGAATTGAACCTGCAGCAGTGTGAACATCCAGGGATTGGTGAGCAAGCCCGCTGGATGTGCACTGTGCAGCTCCAATCAGAGACTTCACCTGTCAGATCCAAGCTATGATGTCATTTATGGGGGGGGGGGGGGCTGCTACTCAGACCCGCCCCCTCTGTCAAACAACCAATATAATGAAAGAATTGCCCAGAGCTGTCAGTTTTTTTTTTCCATTCAGCCTGCTGGTTGAATGAGAAAAATTGAATAGTGTGTACCAAATTAAATTTTCGGGTAAATGTCAGCTTTAATGTGTCCCCCACACCAGGGATGGGACTTGGCACAGAGCAAAGCATTCACCAGGTGCCTTACAGACAGACAGACAGACAGATGGCAGTTGAGTGCAGGGATGGTGTCAGCTATGGAGGCGCTCAGCTCTAGTATTTATCATTTACTTTGATCTGAATGGACGATGACAGGTTCTCTTTACTGCCAGACACCCCTCTCAGATCTCCTGTAGGGGGCCCTGAAGCCCACACACTGGACAGGTCCAATTTTCAGAGAGATATAGATCCCACCAATACATACTGAGAGCTGAGGGGGAGGCCAGCCTGACACATCATCCCCCCCAGCACACTGAGTGGATGGAACATCACACAGCATGTTGTACCCAGGAAGTGATGTCCTCAGCACTAGTGATGGCACAATCACAAACCTCCCCAGAAAGCAGCTGACATGCTGGGACCTGTAGTCCCTCCTGTGAATGTCTGATACCCCACTGTCCTATCAGAGCTCAGCCTCCTCTCACTATACACTCACCTTAAATTCATGTGCAGCGTTGTCCCTGTGTATACTGACAGAAGCTGTTCATGCTGGAAAGGAGGGGGAGGGGCGGGGTTTAGATACAACGTTCTAGAGGGGAGGAGCTGCTGTGCTCTGTGAAAGGGAGGAATGGGGAAGTGTGGTGTGTGGGATGTGATAGGGAGGGGGAGGAGCAATACATGTAGTACCATGTGAGTTTGCTCTTTCATTACATTGGTTGTTTGACAGAGGGGGCGGGTCTGAGTAGCAGTCCAGCCCATACCCGACATCACATCTTGAATATGACAGGTGAAGTCTTTCATCGGAGTTGCACAGTGAACATCCAGCAGGCTTGCTGGCCAATGCCTGGATGTGCTGGGTGTTCACACTGTTGCAGGTCCTATTCAGCCACAAGTTGGCACATAAGCAACATAATTATGCAGGACAAAACCTTGCTGGAACTCCTGATATGATCCCTGATTCCAGGGGAGGGCACCCGCCCCCCCTTGCCCCTACCTGCGGACGCCCATGGCGTGTGATTGATTGTGAGCATCCCCAAATGCTGACCATGTACATTTGGGACCATGCACCCATGCCAAACTGGGACGAGCGGCTGTGTCCATGCAGCTGCTGCATCCTTCAACACTTACATGTGCTGCCTGCATGCAGCACACTGGTGGTTCAAGCTGCACGAACACATGGCCCATCTATGGAATACCGGTCTCTGCGCCCATGTAAGCGCCGTTTCACACCAGAATCGCACAGGATCGCAGACCCCTGCAGCGAGATTTGGCAGCCCATACAGTACATTTAAATGGCCTGTAAATCGCACCAGAACACACAAAAAGTAGTGCATGCTCTACTTTTGAAAAACATGCTGCACCAAATCACATGGTACTGAGGTACCATACGATCTGACGCCCGCAAACGCACTGCATTTGCGATCTGTGTTTGGGGTGCTGTCAGGGTCGGTAAAGGGGTGGACAGGAGGGGTGGGTGCCCTGGGCGCAATGGTTTATTGCAGGGATGAGGGTGCCCTGACCCTAACCCTAAGGGAAGGGGGGCGGGGGCGCAGTTTGGCATCTTTGCCCTGGGCACTGGATGACCTTGTCCTGGCACTGGGTGCTGTTACTAATATATTGGCATGTGCAGCAGATCGCAAAGGCAGTGTGTTTTAAACACGATGTGCGAAACACATACATACCTCGCTACTTTTTGAGATGGGAATGAGGAACACCGATGAGAAAAAATACGTAGGCATAGGACACACCCCCTGCCACGCCCCCTTTAAAGAATAATTATAAAAAAGAATTAGTTAAACTCACAAGTGTTTTTATACCTTTATATTGGCTTTTGTAATTTACAAATGCAGCAATTTAGAAATTGGATGAAAGGTTTAGCGCTGGAAAACACTTTTTGAAAAGTGAGTACACCCCTCACAGTTTTGTAAATATTTTATTCTATCTTTTCATGTGACAACACTGAAGAAATGACACTTTGCTACAATGTAAAGTAGTGAGTGTACAGCTTGTATAACAGTGTAAATTTGCCGTCCCCTCAAAATAACTCAACACACAGCCATTAATGTATAAACTGCTGGTAACAAAAGTTAGTACACCCCTAAGTGAAAATGTCCAAATTGGGCCCAAAGTGTCAATATTTTGTGTGGCCACCATTATTTTCCAGCACTGCCTTAACCCTCTTGGGCATGGAGTTCACCAGAGCTTCACAGGTTGCCACTGGAGTCCTCTTCCACTCCTCCATGACAACATCACGGAGCTGGTGGATGTTAGAGACCTTGCGCTCCTCCACCTTCCGTTTGAGGATGCCCAAAAGGTGCTCAATAGGGTTTAGGTCTGGAGACATGCTTGGCCAGTTCATCACCTTAACTGCCAGCTTCCTTAGCAAGGCAGTGGTCGTCTTGGAGGTGTGTTTGGGGTTGTTATTGGAATACTGCCCTGCGGCCCAGTCTTTGAAGGGAGGGGATCATGCTCTGCTTCAGTATGTCACAGTACATGTTGGCATTCATGGTTCCCTCAATGAACTGTAGCTCCCCAGTGCCGGCAACACTCATGCAGCCCCAGACCATGACACTCCCACCAACATTCTTGACTGTAGACAAGACACACTTGTCTTTGTACTCCTCACCTGGTTGCCACCACACATGCTTGACTCCATCTGACACCAAATAATTTTATCTTGGTCTCATCAGACCACAGGACATGGTTCCAGTAATCCATGTCCTTAGTCTGCTTGTCTTCAGCAAACTGTTTGTGGGCTTTCTTGAGCATCATCTTTAGAAGAGGCTTCCTTCTGGGACGACAGCCATGCAGACCAATTTGATGCAGTGTGTGGTATATGGTCTGAGCACTGACAGGCTGACCCCCCCCTACCCCCCCCCCCCCCCACACACACACACACCTTCAACCTCTGCAGCAATTGGTAGCACTCATACATCTATTTCCCAAAGACAACCTCTGGATATGACGCTGAGCACGTGCACTCAACTTCTTTGGTCAACCATGGCGAGGCCTGTTCTGAGTGGAACCTGTCCTGTTAAACCGCTGTATGGTCTTGGCCACTGTGCTGCAGCTTAGTTTCAGGGTCTTGGCAATCTTCTTATAGCCTAGGCCATCTTTATGTAGAGCAACAATTCTTTTTCTTAGATCCTCAGAGAGTTCTTTGCCATGAGTTGCCATGTTGAACTTCCAGTGACCAGTAGGAGAGAGTGAGAGCGATAACACCAAATTTAACACACCTACTCCCCATTCACACCTGAGTCCTTGTAACACTAACAAGTCACATGACATCGGGGGGGGGGGGCAGGAAAATGGCAAATTGGGCTCAATAATAAAATATTTACAAAAATGTGAGGGGTGTACTCATTTTTGTCAGATACTCTATATACATCAGACCAAAATGAGGGACAAATGAGGGGGACAGAGGGACTTCCAAATCAGGGACAGTCCCTCGAAATCAGGGACAGTTGGGAGCTATGCACACATGGATCGCACCTTTCCAGCACCCGCAGCAGATAGCAAAGGCAGTGCGCTATGAACACGGTGCAGGAAGTGCGTGGAACGCGCCTCTCCCGAACTGTGTTCAGCTGTGAACTGGTCCTAAAAGAGGCCTAAGGTGTAGGAAAGGCAAATTCCGTGTGTGTTTCCCGCACCGAGTTCAAAACGCTCTGCTTTTTAAGACCACATTCCCGTGCAATTCTGGTGTGAACCGGAACTAAATAAAAGTTAGAGCTCTGGGCAAAAGTGATTTTTTATTATTATACATAAATGTTTTTTTATTTATTTCTTGTTTTATTTTTGCTCCTTGAGCCTTCACTGTGACAGGTACCCTGGGAGATAGTGGTCAGCTAAGTGAGTCTGGTGTCACCTTAATGCTACACTATGTGATTCATCTATGACTGCAGATTGCCTTTGGTGTATCTTATGCTAGGGCATGATAGGGCCATTTTTTCATTTTCGATTTTATTTCTATTATTGCGGTTTTAGAATTTTTACAACTTTTATAAGAATAACAAGCTAAAAATGGGAAGGTTAGGTACCCTAACATGACACTTATGCCACGTGGACACGATCAGATTTTCCAACAGGAAATGTTGGATGCAAGCTTGTTGGTGGAAAGTCCAATCGTGTGTACGCTCCATCGGACAATTGTTGTCGGACTTTCCGCCAACAAATGTTGGCTAGCATGTTCTCAAATTTTCCGCCAACAAATGTGTGTTGTCGGACTTTCCGACCGTGTTTACACAAGTCCGGTCGGTCTTGTAAACTATCGTTTGTAATGGAGAATTAACATTTGTGATGCGGCAAATTATGAAATCTGGAAATGCAGCGCACAATTCTCTTCTTCTTTAATGGGATAATAATGAAGCTGCTTTGCTGGTGATACCGATGAAGTTATTGCAAACAAATTTCAAAGGCTTTTTTTTTTCTGGTGATATCAAGAATAATATTATTATGTTTTTTATTTTTTTATTTGTGCATTAAAAAATAAAAATAAAAAATTAGACATGCTATCTGCCAATAGAACTTAACCAAAAAGTGCATTCTATGCATCCAAAAATATAGAAAATATACCAAATCAAATCATTATTCAACCAAAAAATAAGGTCAAAGCAATAACTCCAAGGCCAATAATAAATAACACGTTATCTCCTCCGATTCCGCAACATGGCTGGTTGATGAACGGCTGTTCAGAAACAAACTGAAAAGCACGAACTGAAAAGCGCAAAAAGAAAAGCGCAAATCAACACTTGCCAAACTTCAACTAACACGAAATTAGCAGAAGGAGCCCAAAGGGTGGCGCTAAAGAGCTGGAAAACCACGTTCGTAATTGTTGGCCAACATTTGTGTGAACGTGTGTAGGCAAGACAAGTTTGAGCCAACACCCTTCAAACAAAATTCCACGGTTTTGTTTTCGGAAAGTCCGATCTTTTGTACATTTAGATGTGTGCCTAAATCTACCTTTCTGCATTCGGATCATGCCCAGTCCTGCCGCTTGCATCCTGTCAAATTCTATGGCAGGCTGTGGCTGCGCAGGGCTGATCGCTGTTCAGAAAGGTACGATATCCATGCTTAGGGCCCTGTTCATTCCAGAAAGAAGGTCCGGAGAGTAGGCCTTCAAGATGCGGCACCTGTTCCACCCAGGCATGCCAAAACGCTAAGAGGGACGCACATTGATGGCACTGTGTGCAAGGGGCCTTATGTTGGCCATATATGACCATCTTTTCCAATTGATCTCTTTGGATAGGAATAATTGATCTATTGTCCACAACCCATTCAATCAATATGCCACACACAGGTATGTGGATTTTGATCGAGAGTGAAGATACAAGTCGTAATAGTAATCGTAGGCTATCAATGGCATCTCTGTTTCCACCATGTAACCCCATAATCTGATTGGTCAGAATACAATTGTATTGGGGCGTGGCGACCGGACTCCAGGATGGCCGCTTAACCTGGAGCTCCGCTCGTCCGCAGGAGACATTCGTCAGCCACACACTATTTCCGGCGGAAACATACCTCCACAAAAGGTCAGTGCGATCCCGAGAACCGGAGGCAGTCACTAGGGATGGGCCAGCACAGGAAAAACCCGCCACAGCCACCGAAAATAGCGAGCTACTGCGCCACGAACGGCGCCTCACAAGATGGCGACGGCGGCGGGAATGCTGACACTCATACCTTACCTCAGAGTCTGGGAGAGGACGTGTCCGGAACCTACCGCACTGATGGCCACACGCTACAGACTCCCAGCGACTCATCCTCCGGTCCCGCAACGCCTACCACACGGAGCCCAGTGAAATCCAGGCCGAGGAGAGAATCCCCATTTAGGCCGCAAAACGCTCCGGCCATGGAGGTAAGCGAACCACACTCATACCAAGCTAGCCAGCATACCATGAAAGGAGAATCAATTATGGACTTTCCTACAACAGATGGGCCCGTGTCTGACACTATAATAAAAGACATGTTGATTTCACTGAGATCATCACTACAGGCTGATATGGTCAGGGGGATTAATCAATGTAAAAGAGAAGTGCATTCACTAGGCCTAAGAGTGGACAGAACAGAGCACAAAATGGAGGAATTTACCTCAGCTTATAATGTAATGGTCGACTCAAATGCAGCTCAGGGGGAAGAAATAGGATGGATTAAAGACAAACTAGCAAGTCTAGAGGACCGCTCCAGGAGGAACAACCTCAAATTGAGGGGTATCCCTGAAGAGGTACCCCCGAATCAGTTACTACCATTTGCCCAAGCTTTATTTTCAACTTTTTTACCTCAGGCTACAGCACAGGACCTCATTGTGGACAGAATTCATAGAATTCCTAAACCGTCATTTCTGCCTGCAGAAATTCCCAGAGATGTTCTTCTAAGAGTCCACTATTTCCACATTAAAGATCAAATTTTGCAAATTTCTAGAAAACAAGAAAATTTACCCCCACAATTTGCTAATGTTAAATTGCTCCCTGACCTATCTAGACATACTTTACAACGCAGACGCAATCTTATAACTATTACAAAAGCCCTAAGGAATCATAACATCATTCACAAATGGAAATACCCTGCCACTCTATCCATTGTTCACAATGGCACCACCACCATGATCTCCTCGTTGGATGAAGGTCTAAATTTACTACGTAGATGGAAAATACTACCTGATGCAAGCACCAACTTTCCCGCCATAGCAGGCCCATCACATATCCCTAATAAATGGCAAGCAGTGACTCATAAAAAATCTCTTAAAAAATCCGCTGGTATACCAAGCACAGAATTTCAACAGATTACTTGAATGTCTCCTAGGAAGAGTGCCTTATACTCTGTTCCTTGTTACCCTCAGATTACCATTAGCAGTTCCATCTGCTCTTGGATCGCTTTATGGATCCTTTTTTTATCTATATTTTATTTTTTTATTTCTTTTTCCTTGATATGCACAGATCTCTCAAGAGCAATTTATCGTCCTACATCTACTCCAGAAATCCATATGATGACTGTCAACAACCAGGAAAATTCACACCAATTGTAGTGAGTACTTTATTGTCTATCCTCCATATCCTTTATACAATGGACCAATGACGATCTCTTGCTTATCAATCAACGCACATGGTTTGAACCACCCGGCCAAACGATTTTCCTTATGGAAGGAGGTTCATAAACACAAGGCAGATATTGTATGTGTACAAGAAACGCACTTCCAACTAGACAATACCCCGCAGTGTACCCACAAAGACTTCCCACACATCTACTTAGCATGTAATCCTCTCAAAAAAACTGGAGGCGTTCTAATAGCCCTGAAGAACTCACTTTCATTTCAACACAGAGATTCGTTTACTGATGAAGCTGGCAGATTTATCATTGTCTCAGGCGACATAAATTCTCAACCATTCACTCTGGTTAACCTATATTCACCAAATACACATCAAATTCGCTTCTTCAATAAGGTCCTTCGCAAACCAAAGTCTATGCAGTATGGTAAAGTCCTGATATGCGGAGACTTTAATGCTACTGTAGACCCCCAAGTGGACACATCTTCGGCCAAAATCCGCTCAACACCAGCTCTACAAACCATTCTTCACAAAGAGGAACTGTTCGATGCGTGGAGATGTCTCCATGCTGGTGAAAAGGACTTCACTTTTTTTTCCAACAGGCATCGCTCATACTCACGTATTGACATGTTTCTAACTGATAAATGGTTGTTACAAGATATATCCACAGCTGCCATTCACGAGATTACGTGGTCTGACCACGCAGCGATTTCCTTATCCATTATGGAGAAGGGTGCCTCTTCTTCACCTCCCATCTGGCGGTGTAATAATAGACTAGTACAAGAACCTTCATCTAACAAACTACTGACACAACACATCACCAATTTTTTCTTAGATAACTATGGCTCAGTTACGAAAACACATGTTTTGTGGAACGCCCATAAGGCATACATGAGAGGTATTCTAATACAAATGGGGGCTAGAGCCAAACACCAGAGGTCTCAACAAATTCAAACTATACTCCATGATCTTAGAAAATTTGAAACACAAAATAAAACATCCCCTACCTCAGTAATAACTCACAAACTTTCTATCCTTAGGGAAAAACTTAGAGAAATTTTATCTCAACAATATGACAGACATATCAGAAGCTTAAAATTGAATTTCTACCATAATGCTAACAAAACAGGTAAACTATTAGCCAACAGATTAAAAGCAAAACGCACTAAGACAAGGATAGCATACTTAAAACACCCCACGTTACACCACAAAATTATTCATCCTAAAGATATAGCTGACCAATTTGCAGAATACTATAGTTCACTTTATAATATACATAAGGATACCGCTACGAACCAACCATCTAAGGAAAACATAAATGATTTCCTACAACGCATTCATTTACCCTCGCTATCTACTGAACAATTAGAATATCTTAATACCCCCTTTACCACTTCTGAAGTTGAGAAAGTTATTTCTTCTCTTCCTAACGGTAAATCCCCTGGCCCTGATGGCTTCTCAAATGAATATCTTAAAGCATTTAAACATGTCATAGCACCTTATCTCACACATTTATTTAATGACACTGCCGATAGTGCTAGTATGCCCCCAGATATGCTTAAAGCATATATAATCACATTACCTAAACCTGGTAAGGAACCAGACACTCCGGCCAATTATAGACCGATATCACTTCTTAACTCTGATACCAAAGTATATGCCAAATTATTAGCCAATCGTTTATCAAATATTATTCCTTTACTAGTCAAAAATGATCAGATGGGATTCGTGAAGGGGAGACAAACTTCTGACGCAACCAGGAGAATTATAAATGTTTTGTATCATGCTAAATTGCACCGAACGCCTTCTCTGCTGTTATCTATTGACGCAGAGAAGGCGTTCGATAGAGTCCACTGGACATACATGGAGATGACGCTTAGTAAGTTCGGATTCCGGGGTCGTATACTTCAAGCTGTTTTGGCATTGTACTCTTGCCCCACTGCACAGGTATACTCGACAAATGCTTTATCTTCACCCTTTGATATTAGAAATGGAACTAGGCAGGGATGCCCCCTGTCTCCTTCCATTTTTAACCTTATGATGGAACCTCTTGCAGAAACTATAAGGTCTCACCCGCTGATTTCGGGTTTCCAGTTCGGCAACACTAAACACTCCATTAATCTTTTTGCTGATGATGTCATTCTGCTATTGACTAATCCAAAATTTTCTTTACCATATGCTCATGAGGTCCTGCAAGAATTTGGTAAGATCTCATACTATAAAGTGAATTTTTCTAAGTCTTTGATCCTCGCCCTCAAAATTCCACCCAAACTTAAACTTGATCTCCAATCACAATTTCCATATACATGGAGTACTGAAGGTGTTCCATATCTGGGGATTGTCTTGAAAGCCAAAGTTTCTGAACTCGTCAAATCTAATTTGAAACCACTCATTGCCAAACTGGGAATTCAACTCAAAGACTTTTCAATGAAAGAGGTTTCATGGTTTGGTAGGATTGCTGCATTTAAAATGCTGATATTGCCTCAAATATTGTATGTTTTTCGCTCTCTACCACTTCATATCCCACAACATTTTATTAAAAAACTTACTACTATGTGCTGGAAGTATGTGTGGAATGGTAAAAAAGCCAGATGCTCCAGGAACAATCTTATCTCACATAAGAGATTCGGTGGGGCAGGGCTTCCCGATATTCAAGACTACTACTGGGCAGTTAGACTGGACCAACTTAAACATTGGTTCCCGACTAAAGACCCACCAGTTTGGGTAGACATTGAAAATTCATTAATCCCACTATCCATATCCAACGTATGCAATCTTTTACTGACTGATAGCTGGGCTACTTGGGACCTACGTAAATTATCCCCTACAATTCAAATTTCCTTAAAAGCATGGAGACATGCACTAACTACTAATCAAGATGACGTTATAGACTTACCATACAATATACCTCTTTCTATTCTTAAGACGAAACTTCCCGACATCCCTATAAATGACTTCATTAATATAGGAATTACGATGCTATCTGACTTCTTCGATGTCAATAAGCTCAAATCTGTAACACAATTGACCTCGCAGTATAACCTTACTACTGATATGGCTCCTTACGCATTTCGGATATTAGAGTTACTTCAAACCTTACCTTCTCCTTTAATTACCATTCCACGCAGACTATGGCAGTTTTATTATCCAAGTAGTAAAGAAGTGAAAGGAATTTCTTATTTTTACAATCTTCTACATGATAAATTACAATTTATCAAAACACCTGCCATGCTCAAATGGGAAGCAGAACTCGGCTCTGACTTTTCGGAGGTTCAGTGGCGCCACGCCTTCTCTGAAATTCATTCTGCATCTCATTGTGCCAAACACTGGGAACTTACTATTAAACTCTCCAATAGATGGCATTACACTCCTTGTCGATTGGCATCTTTCTTTACAGGTTTTTCTCCGAACTGTTGGAGGGAGTGTGGCCACTTAGGTAATCTATTACATATGCTTTGGTATTGCCCTACGGTTAAAAGCTTATGGAATAGTGTTTTTCAACATATATCTACCATTACTGGTATACTCACTAAACCAGACCCTGCCTTAGGTATTCTTCATATGAATATCGACAAATTTCCTAAATCATTTAGATCAGTTATAACTCATATTCTGTTAGAAACCAGATTGCTGATTTTATGCAATTGGAAGTCTAACACTGCTATCAATTTATCAGATGTCATTTCTGCAGTACGTAGAAACTATACTTTTGAACGTTTGATGGCACTTAAGAATTCCAAATGTGTACAATTTGATAAATACTGGTCTATATGGCCTAAAGTTTCCTCTCAGGATGATATATAATTCTGTAGATTGTTCGTTATAAATGCTCTATATACGTTCTTTGAACATGTCTTATCTTTTATATGTTATATAGTCGATGGATACTGACACATATCCCACGTTGTGCATACCCTATTATTTATTTCTTTTAATGTTTATTTATTTTCTGTATGATTTCATGAAAATACTCAATAAAAATTGAATGATTCAAAGAATACAATTGTATTGGTAAGGAAAGTATCTCAGTGCTGCCGATCAATGCAACGCGATCGATAATTTCCGTCTTCAGAGGAGCATCAGTTTTAGATGCACACCTAAGCCAAGCCATAAAGGGGTATATTTATAAAGCATTGAATGTAACTCTTAAAAATCCATTGCAGGTGATTCTTCCTGGTGCATGTTTTTTATATGACAGTGATTGATTCCCCTTCAGTAATTGTTTGGCGAAGGTCGCATTCTCTGCTTTATAAACATATCCCTGTGCCAGCACGTTTTTCTTATAGGGAAGGGTTAGAACATTGGTTAGGTTTTTGTTTGTGGAAAGATTCATCTTCTCTGTTTGCCTGGGTGACCATTGTCACCAAGAGAGGAAGTTTGAGCAAATCCAATATTTTACTGTTGTCACCAGAACAAGAGGTGACGTCATTTCTCTCCTTTATTTTTTATTAGGTTTTCTTGACCCATTTAACTCTGAGCAAAAGAAAAAAAATGACCCCTGCAGTGGGGGCTCAGCAAGGGTTAAAGTGATTGTAAACCCTAACTACGTGTGTCCATGTAGCCAATGTGTCCCTATACACTTACAACCCATTCAGTTTAACCACTTGCCACCGACCATATAGCAGAATGACGGCGGCAAAGTGGTTTCAATATCCTGACCGGACGTCATATGACGCGATCAGGATATTGAGCCGCTGCGCCCCCCCAGGGGCACGCATCGTGGCGATCGTTGTTGCGGTGTGTCATTCTGGGCTGATTCCTCACCGTTCTCATGATCATTGAAACTCCACGAGGTGAGATCTTGCATAGAGTCCCAGACCGAGAGAGAGTGATAGTTACTGTATTTATTGGCGTATAACACACACTTTTTGTGTGTTATATGCCAATTCTTCAATTTTAGCTGCCTCGGAGAGGACAGGGAGGGGGGCAGGACAAGCGCCGTCAGATTACATACAGTGAGAATCTCCTCTTTACTTGGCGGCCTCTGTAATAGGAAGTCCTGTCTCCTGGGCCGCCATTGGACCACTGTTCTGTCTATCATAGGAGATTCTCACTGTATGTAATCTGTCAGCGCTCGTCCTGCATCCCTCCCTGTCCCCAATAGGCTGCAGTAGGCCATCGATCAGGCTGCACTAATGGCAATGGTGAGGCTGCTGCATTTAAGGCAATGGTGAGGCTGCTGCATTGATGGCAATGGTGAGGCTGCTGCGTTGATGGCAATGGTGAGGCTGCATTGATGTGGATTGATGATGCTGCTGCATTGATGGTAATGGTGAGGCTGCATTGATATGGACTGATGAGGCTGCAGATGGGCATTGATCAAGCTGCATTTATGGCAATGGTGAGGCTGCAGATGGGCACTGACCCTTATTTTGCTTTAAAGTTCCTTATTTGAAATGTAAGTTTTTTTTCCTGAAACTTCCCTCTTAAAATGAATGAATGTGTGTGTTATACGCCTGTGTGTGTTATACACTGATAATTACGGTATTTTGTGTTTCTTCCATTTGCAAATAATTTCACCAACTGTTGTCACCCTCTTACCAAGCTGCTTGGCGATGGTCTTGTAGCCCATTCCAGCCTTGTGTAGGTCTACAGTCTTGTCCCTGACGTCCTTGAACAGCTCTTTGGTCTTGGCCATGGTGGAGAGATTGGAATCTGATTGATTGATTGCTTCTGTGGACAGATGTCTTTAAGAGAGTGCTCCTAATCTCAGCTTGTTACCTGTATAGAAGACACCTGGGAGCCAGAAATTGTGCTGATCGACATGGTACAGCAGGCACATATCAGGAATATGAAATGTTAGATTTACATACAGTGGTGTGAAAAAGTGTTTGCCCCCTTCCTCATTTCCTGTTCCTTTGCATGTTTGTCACACTTAAGTGTTTCGGAACATCAAACCAATTTAAACAATAGTCAAGGACAACACAAGTAAACACAAAATGCAATTTGTAAATGAAGGTGTTTATTATTAAAGGTGAAAAAAAATCCAAACCATCATGGCCCTGTGTGAAAAAGTGATTGCCCCCCTTGTTAAAACATACTATAACTGTGGTTGTCCACACCTGAGTTCAATTTCTCTAGCCACACCCAGGCCTGATTATTGCCACACCTGTTCACAATCAAGGCATCACTTAAATAGGAGCTGCTTGACACAGTAAGGTCCACCAGAAGATCCTTAAAAGCTACACATCATGCCGAGACCCAAAGAAATTCAGGAACAATTGAGAAAGAAAGTAATTGAGATCTATCAGTCTGGAAAGGGTTATAAAGCCATTTCCAAAGCTTTGGGAATCCAGCGAACCACAGTGAGAGCCATTATCCACAAATGGCGAAGACATGGAACAGTGGTGAACCTTCCCAGGAGTGGCCGGCCGCCCAAAATTACCCCAAGAGCGCAGCGACGACTCATCCAAGAGGTCACAAAAGACCCCACAACAACGTCCAAGGAACTGCAGGCCTCACTTGCCTCAGTTAAGGTCAGCGTTCATGCCTCCACCATCAGGAAAAGACTGGGCAAAAATGGCCTGCATGGCAGAGTTCCAAGGAGAAAACCACTGCTGAGCAAAAAGAACATCAAAGCTCGTCTCAATTTCTCCACAACACATCTTGATGATCCCCAAGACTTTTGGGACAACATTCTGTGGACCGATGAGACAAAAGTGGAACTCTTTGGAAGGTGTGTGTCCAAGTATATCTGGCGTAGAAGGAACACTGCATTTCAGAAAAAGAACATTATACCAACAGTAAAATATGGTGGTGGTAGTGTGATGGTCTGGGGCTGTTTTGCTGCTTCAGGACCTGGAAGACTTGCCATGATAAAAAGGAACTATGAATTCTGCTGTCTACCAAGAGATCCTGAAGGAGAATGTCCGACCATCTGTTCGTGTACTCAAGCTGAAACGAACTTGGGTTCTGCAGCAGGACAATGATCCTAAACACACCAGCAAGTCCACCACCGAATGGCTGAAGAAAAACAAAATGAAGACTTTGGAGTGGCCTAGCCAAAGTCCAGACCTGAATCCTATTGAGATGTTGTGGTATGACCTTAAAAAGGCCGTTCATGCTCGAAAACCCTCTAATGTAACTGAATTAGGACAATTCTGCAAAGATGAGTGGGCCAAAATTCCTCCAGGACGCTGTAAAAGCCTCATTGCACGTTATCGCAAACGCTTGGTTGCAGTTGTTGCTGCTAAGGGTGGCCCAACCAGTTATTAGGTTTAGGGGGCAATCACTTTTTCACACAGGGCCATGATGGTTTGGATTTTTTTTCACCTTTAATAATAAACACCTTCATTTACAAATTGCATTTTGTGTTTACTTGTGTTGTCCTTGACTATTGTTTAAATTGGTTTGATGTTCCGAAACACTTAAGTGTGACAAACATGCAAAGGAACAGGAAATGAGGAAGGGGGCAAACACTTTTTCACACCACTGTATTCCTTATTCGTTAAACCTAGGGGTACAGGGATAAGGAGTAATAACTTCTTTATTCCTCACTCCTGTAGGCTCCCTTTATCCATGCAACCGCTCCTCTCTAAGGCGCTCCTGGCCATGGTTGCACTTTTGCCTCTTTTATGTACAATGCATGGGTAATAGCACTGCATTGCATGTGTGTGAACACGCTGAGGGCTTGCCTGAGCAGGGTTGAGGTGCATATTACACTGTTGGATTCAATATGAACTCATGTAATATCTCTGGGATTCTAGGAGCTCCCATCTATCTATGATAGCTACTCTGCATGACAATGCTGACTCCGATCGGTCTATGAGAATCAAAGACGAGCCTAACTGACAGAGATAACGGAGGTGAGGCACAAGAGATCAAACCCAAGATTTGAACCCCGTCGGTGTAATTGCAATTCATGGACAGACACTGCCCCCAGAGGCCAATGATGCCATAGACGGTCAGAAAAATACCCTGGTGCAGGAGACGCCCCAGAGACACTGTGATTCGTCCCAAAGCAAAGTTGGGCAGGCAATGGGATGCGGTGTGTATGAGGTGTGTTTGTTAAAAGGGATTGTTGCAGAAGTCTCTGTCTCTCTCTCTGTTTGCTGGAAAGCCCTACCATGAGGGTGTTCTCTGCTAAGCTGATGACTCGGCCTTCTTGAGGCCTACTTTGGATGATGGCTCGGGCCTAACCATGTGGGCCATCTCTTATTCCATCATGAGCCAGCTGCCAGGATTGTGCTAAGTATATATTGTATTGTGTTGTGATTGTATGCTATGTAATCTTGTAACTTCTAATAATATCTTATATAAGCTTTCTTATTTCCTTGGGAAATAAATGAGATTTGATTAATCTTAAACCGTGTGTTTGGTTGCATAGCTAACTTTGTATTATTGTGATATTAACAATAGAATGCGCTCGGAGTTTAATAGACTAACTGATCTATAGGGACTAGACAAACTAATATATAGATGATATAATAATAGTAAGCAATAGTAAATCGCTTTTTCTACAATTATGTCACATTCTACATACACCCTTTTCAGCTCTCCCTAGACCTAACTGGCATTTAACTTGCAGTTTAAGGGGGGGGGGGTAAGTTTTTTTTTTCCTCTAACTAAGAGATGGGCTTCGATCGGCTGTCCCATGCACTTCTGCCACACCAGTTTCAGTAGAGATGACCGGCCAGTTGCAACCTCTCCATATGCAGTCAACCGGTCTTGTTGCCACCCCTTTATAATGATGTCATCATGCCTATTCTATAGTCAGGGAGCCACTGACTAAAAGGTTTTAACCGCTTCCCGACTGCCCACTGCATATATACGTCAGGAGAATGGCACGGGCAGGCAAAACCACGTACAGGTACGTGGCCCTTTAATTGCCTGGCCGTGGGTCGCGCGCGCCGCCAGCGGCGCGCTCGCGACACGGTCGGGAGCTCCGTGACCCCGGCCGCGGGACCAGCGGACCCGATCGCAGCTGGTGTCCCGCAATCGGGTCACAGAGCTGAAGAACGGGGAAAGGTCTGTGTAAACAAACCTCTCCCCGCGCTTCCTACTCTCATTGATTGGCTGTTCCTGGTCATCGTGAAAGCCGATCAATGACGTCAGACGTCAGCCCCGCCCCCTAATGTAAAAAAAACACACACACGTCACAGCCCATAACCCCCCCCTCCCCCTAGTGGTTAACTCTTTTACTGCATGTGTCATTTATACAGGAATCAATGCATTTAAATAGCATTGATTGCTGTATAAATGACAATGGTCCCAAAAATGTGTCAAAAATGTCCGATGTGTCCGCCATAATGTCGCAGTCACAATAAAAATCGCTGATCGCCGTCATTACTAGTAAAAAAAAAAATATTAATAAAAATGCTATAAAACTATCCCCTATTTTGTAAACGTTATAACTTTTGCGCAAACCAATCAATAATCGCTAATTGCGATTTTTTTTTTTACCAAAAATATGTAGAAGAATACGTATCGGCCTAAACTGAGGAAAAAAATGTTTTTTTATATATTTTTTGGGGATATTTATTATAGCAAAAAGCAAAAAATATTGAATTTTTTTCAAAATTGTCGCTCTATTTTTGTTTATAGCGCAAAAAATAAAAACCGCAGGGGCGATCAAATACCACCAAAAGAAAGCTCTATTTGTGGGAAAAAAAGGACGCCAATTTTGTTTGGGGGCCACGTCGCACAACCGCGGAATTGTCAGTTAAAGCGACGCAGTGCCGAATCGCAAAAAGGGGCCTGGTCCTTTGGCTGCCAATTGGTCCGGGGATGAACTGGTTAAAGCAAAGAGGCATTATCAACCTCATCAAAATGAAATGTGGGTGTTGCCAGAAGTAGCAGCACTGAAGACCAGAAGACTGGGACATTGGATCTTGGATAAAGGTAAGTATAACCGGGTCATAGAGACTATAACAAAAAGATATATTCATTGAGAGTGGTGGGGTAAACACTAAAGTTTTTTTTTTTTTTTACATAGACTTAGGAAACATTCTTCTATTGCAGTGTTGTGTATCCTTGTGCAATGGAAAGTCAGTATTTACTATTTTAATTCGCTCAAGTAGGTTGGACATTGTGGGGACTTCCAAATTAAATCAGTGCTGACAAAAAAAAAAAAAGAAGAATGTCCTGGGGTCCTTGGTTTCCTTTATCTCATCAAAATACCCATTAGGCAGTTGTGTGCTGTACACTAAAAGGAAACTGAATAACGAAATACAGGAAGTCAATGTGCTTTGTCAGTAATATTGAAAAATGGAAGACAGAAACTGCGCTACGGGAAATAAGCTCAAAAATATAAATGAATATAACTGATAGGTGGGCTTTTGAAAGGCCTCGCTGGAAGCTGCAAATCAACTGTAAAACATAACTACAGTGACAAAAATGAAAAAAATGGAAAGAGTAGCGCTTAACCAGAATGTTAATAACCACGTGATTGGTTAGCCGTGCCTCAACTTTAGTATGAAAAAGTGAGACTATAGATATTGTATGTGAACAGTACAACTAAAATGAAAAAAGAAGGACCACGAATGGATCCTATGTGCAAATAGATAGGTGTAAAATAAACCCCACAGATAAATAAATACTGTAAACACTGTAAATCCTATGTGAACAATAAAAATGGATGGTGAAACAAATAAATAGCACAAACAATACTAAAAATTATTTGAAGTGAAAGTCCAGCAACATAAATCCAAATTATTGAATATGTCTTCAAAAACAGTTCCACCCGTGCAATATATGATGAATAGAAACAATCCAAATAAATCTTCAAAACAGCCGTTAGTGATCCACCACCAAAGGAAAAAGTTGAGATTTACTTCTTACCAGAAGCATATGACACCCCATTACAGGGTATCATAATTAGCATGTAAAAGATAGTCCTCCTTTAGACTCCCTTGGAATGCAGCAGGCCAGGTATCCGCAGCCTGGGTAAATCACTCCACACTCCTTTAGTCCAACTCTCATAGGTATGGATCAATGCATAAAAGAGATAAGGGGCTCGAATAGTGTAGAACCCAAGATTTTATTTTAAAACATGTGTACTGGTTGCACTTACATGAGAAAACGATACATTCAAGCCTTAAGTGTAGTGCACCGGCCGGACGCACTAGACACAGACCCGTCCTTCCTAGATAATCCGATAGCAAGACCAAGGTGACGTCAGCGCGTCGCTCCGCCCAGGTCATATGCTTCTGGTAAGAAGTAAATCTTTTTCCTTTGGTGGTGGATCACTAACGGCTGTTTTGAAGATTTATTTGGATTGTTTCTATTCATCATATATTGCACGGTGGAACTGTTTTTGAAGACATATTCAATAATTTGGATTTATGTTGCTGGACTTTCACTTCAAATAATTTTTAGTATTGTTTGTGCTATGTATTTGTTTCACCATCAATTTTTATTGTTCACATATGTTTTACAGTGTTTACAGTATTTATTTATCTGTGGGGTTTATTTTACACCTATCTATTTGCACATAGGATCCATTTGTGGTCCTTCTTTTTCATTTTAGTTGTGCTGTTCACATACAATATCTATATTCTCACTTTTTCATACTAAAGTTGAGGCACGGCTAACCAATCACGTGGTAATTAACATTCTGGTTAAGCGCTACTCTTTCCATTTTTTCATTTTTGTCAGTAATATTAACATGGAGGACGTGAGTTTTGTGTTACACATTTAAGACCTATTTATAATCGGAAGGCAACAAACCTCATCTTTGTAGCAGGTCTGTAATTAGCATGATGCTTGTTGGCCAGTGTCTAGGACTGTGCCAAGACTCCAGGTTTATAAACCATGACAATGTTTTCTAATGTCGTTTTTTTTCTTCTGTCCACATTTGGACATACAGTGGAACCTTGATTTACGAGCATAATCCATTCCAGGAAAATGCTTGTAATCCAAAGCACTCGTATATCAAAGCGAGTTTCCCCATAGGAGTCAATGGAAACTAAGATAATTCGTTCTGCATTGACTTGTATTACATGCAATACCACATGTGGCCAGAGGTGGGGGGGCACCGGAGAGCCTCGAAAATACTCGGGGACAGCTCGGCTGTACTCGGAAAGGCTCGGAAACACTCAGGAAAGGTGTGGTTCCGAGTATTTCCGAACGGCTCCGAACCGTTCCGAGTGTCCCCTGCATGAATCTATGGCCGCCGCTGCCACCCCCTATTCAGGCCTGAATTACAGCAGCGGGGGATGTTTTTGAAGCACCTGATTAGAGCTATAGGCTCTAATAGGCATCAAAAAAGTGACCTGCCAGCCCATGCTGGGCGCTTGCAGGTCACTCAGCTGTGTTAGAAAAGCGAATAAATATTTGCTTTCCTAACACTAAACGGCAACTCCGCCAATCAGGTGCTCGGGTCTGTTACCTGTCACCTGATTGGCTGAAACGGCAGGCGCTGCTATTGGACGTCTATCAGGAGGAGAGGACGGGAGATGAAGACGGCATGAGACGCACGAAGGACCCCGCTCGTCACTGTCACCGGCTGCCCCACCAAGACAGGGTAAGTGCCGGGTAGATGGTGAGTGGGTGGGGGGGGAACACACTGGGGACATTCAAGGGCACACTGGCAGCATTTGATGGGCACACTAGCAGCATATGATGGGCACACTGGCAGCGTTTGATGGCACAGTGGCAGCATTTGGCACAGTGGCTGCATTTGATGGGCACAGTGGCAGCGTTTGGCACAGTAGTAACGTTCAATGGGCACAGTGGCAGCGTTTAGCACTGTGGCTGCAATTGAAGGCGCAGTGGCAGTGTTTGATGGGCAAAGTGGCAGCATTTGATGGCACAGGGGCAGCGTTTGATGGCACAGTGGCAGCGTTTTGCACAGTGGCTGCAATTGATGGCACACTGGCAGTGTTTAATGGGCACAGTGGCAGCTTCTGATGGCACAGTGGCAGCGTTTGATGGTACAGTGGCTGCAATTGATGGCACAGTGGCAGAATTTGAGGGCACAGTGGCAGCGTTTGATGGGCACAGTGGCAGCGTTTGAGGGCACAGTGGCTGCAATTGATGGCACAGTGGCAGCATTTGATGGGCACAGTGGCAGCGTTTGATGGGCACAGTGGCAGCGTTTGATGGGCACAGTGGCAGCGTTTGAGGGCACAGTGGCTGCAATTGATGATTTTTTTTCAAAAAATATTTGCCACTGGGTGACATACTTTATCCTTGAATTTCACAAGTCTACCATCATGACATGCAGTCAGAATAGCGTATTTGACCTGATCAAAATTCTATTGAGGATAAGATTGGGATTGTAGGTTTACAAAGGGAAGCAGTTGAAAATTTGGGCAGAACGGCCATATAGATATTATTATACCTAACCTAGAGTAGCTCTAATGACTTCACTAGGAACATAGGGAGCTTGAAACTAGGAACATTGCATCTTCATCCCTGCGGATGGTGATAACTGTTTAAGAATTAATTTGAACACCAGTTCCAGACTGGATTGAAAGGGAACTACGACCAATCAGGTTATGATAATCATCTCTGTACTAGACATGTGCAATTCGTTTAGTTTTTTTCCGTTTTTCGTTTTTTTTCGTTCGAATCATTTGAATCGTACGAATCCGAATAACGAATCGTAACGAATCGTTCGAATCGTACGAATCCGAAAAACAACGAGAATCCGAAAAAACTAATTAGAAACAATGAATGTACTAATGAAGAAAATCCGGAAAACGAACGAAAAAATTTGTACATTCGTAACTTTTTTTTTTGTTGAATTGGTAATTTTCCGTGTCCCTTACAATGGTGCTGCTAAACGTGCTTCGAATGGATTGAACAAAAAAATTCGTACATTCGTAACTTTTTTTTTCGATTCGTAACTTTTTTTTCGATTCGTAACTTTTTTTTTTCGATTCGTAACTTTTTTTTTTTTTTTTCGATTTGTAATTTTCCGTGTCTCTATTGAGCCAAAAATTTCGTACATTCGTAACTTTTTTTTCGATTCGTAACTTTTTTTTTTCGATTCGTAACTTTTTTTTCGATTCGTAAATTATTAAAATTTAATAATAGCATAAACATTACATCAAATTATGAATTATGCTCCAATTACGAATCTACGAATGTTACGAATGTACCAATAAATACGAATGCGTCCGAAAATTAAATGAACGAAAAAACGAATCAACGAAAAAATAACTCTTACGAATGTACGAATCGTTACGAATACGAACACCGACGACTTACGAATGTACGAATCGTTACGAATACGAACACTGACGACTTACGAATGTACGAATCGTTACGAATACGAACACCGACGACTTACGAATGCACGAATCGTTACGAATCCAAACAACGACGACTTACGAATGTACGAATCGTTACGAATACGAACAACGACGACTTACGAATGTACGAATCATTACGGAAACGAAAAAAACGAAACAAAAAAAAACGAAATTTTTTTGGAAAAGAAAAAAACGAAACGAAAATAAACATTTTTTTTTGTTGTGCACATGTCTACTCTGTACTTATTGGGGAGATTTTTGCTTATTTCCTGTCAAGACAAGAAGTAAAGGTGGGATTCTATCCAGGAGGGACACGGACCAAAACAAAACACACTATTAGGCCCCTTTCACACTGGGGCGGTTTGCAGGCGCTATTGCGCTAATAATAGCGCCTGCAAACCGACCCGAAACAGCTGTTGCTGTGTCTTCAGTGTGAAAGCCCGAGGGCTTTCACACTGAAGCGGTGCGCTTGCAGGACGCTGGAAAATGTCCTGCAAGCCGCATCTTTGGCTCGCTATAGGAGCGGTATATTTACCGCTCCTATAGCGCCCGGTCCCATTGAAAACAATGGGGCAGCGCCGAACCCGCCTGCAAAACGCCGCTGCAGCGGCGGTTTGCGGGCGGTATTGACCCTTTTTCGGCCGCTCGCGGGGGTAAAACCACCCCGCTAGCGGCCGAAATGCGCCGCTAAAACGCCGGTAAAGCGGCGCTAAATATAGCGCCGCTTTACCGCCAGCGCCCCCACCGCTCCAGTGTGAAAGTAGCCTTAGAGTAAGAAAGAGTTAGATCTTCGGACTGTGCTTTTATTGCTTTCTGTGCATTCCTGTCCCGGTGACAACCCAACACCCCATTTCTTATATGGGAGTCACAGGGAGAAAAAGTAAGGCAAATTCTCTCTCTTCATAACTTAAAAAATAAAAATTACTTTACTGTATATCTATTTTTTAATATTACATGGGTAAAATATTACATTAAGGTATAAAGTCTCATTAGTATGAATTCATGTATTAGTTATTGTTTGTATGTATACGTTTTAAATATATGTGTACATAAAGACAGCCATTTTGAAAACAGAAGACTGCAAGATGTGTTTTATTAATGTCAAGTAGGAGGTACCCCAAAATATTATAATTTATTAAAGATGACATATGCCTTGTTGATTGGTGTTAAATGTAAATTTAATCCTAGTTCCACTTTGAAGCTGAATTCCAGGATCAGTAAATATTTCCTAAATCCATTCATCCTGTGTATTCTTCCTTAAATCTTGGTATGCTTTGTGTATTTCCCTCTGTGCAGGAGCTTCCTGTAATAAAGACCGCTCACTGCGGCTCTCTCTCCTTGTGCAGGGTGACTGGTCTTGTCTCCGCCCCTTCCTGTAGCCTGTAGTGGGTGAAGCCTACTGGGCCCCTCCCACAGCTCTGCTTTCTGAACAGGATATGTACAACACGGTGATGTCACTACTACTTTTAAGTAATTGCTGAGTTTGCAAAGGCATTTGGTGCGCATAAAGTAGATTTATATCCTCTGTGGCTTTTGAAAACTACATACAGTTGTGTTCATAAGTTTACATACCCTGGCAGAATTTATGATTTCTTGTCCATTTTTCAGAGAATACGAATGATAACAGAAAAACTTTCACTCATGGTTAGTGTTTGGCTGAAACCATTTATTATCAATCAACTGTGTTTACTCTTTTTAAATCATAATCACAACAGAAACTACCCTTATCAAAAGTTTACATACCCCAGTTCTTAATACCGTGCATTGCCCCCTTTAACATCAATGACAGCTTGAAGTCTTTTGTGGTATTTGTGGATGAGGCTCTTTATCTTCTCAGATGGTAAAGCTGCCCATTCCGCTTGGCAAAAGGCCTCCAGTTCCTGTAAATTCTTGGGCTGTCTTGCATGAACTACATGTTTGAAATCTCCCCAGATTGGCTCAATGATATTGAGGTCAGGAGACTGAGATGGCCACTCCAGAACCTTTATTTTATTCTGCTGTAGCCAATGACAGGTCGACTTGGCTTTGTGTTTTGGATCATTGTCATGTTGGAATGTCCAAGTACGTCCCATGCGCAGCTTCCTGGCTGATGAATGCTCCTCCAGTTCCTCCAGTATTTTTTGATAATATACTGCATTCATCTTGCCATCAATTTTGTCCAAATTTCCAGTTCCTTTGTAGCTCACACATCCCCAAAACATCAGTGATCCACCTCCGTGTTTCACAGGAGGAATGGTGGACCTTTCATCATAGGTCTTATTGACTCCTCTCCAAATGTAGTGTTTATGGGTGTGGCCAAAAAGCTAAATTTTGGTCTCATCACTCCAAATGATTTTGTGCCAGAAGGCTTGAGGCTTATCTCTGTGCTGTTTGGTGTATTGTAAGTGGGATACTTTGTGGCATTTGCGTTGTAATGTCTTTCTTCTGGTGACTTGACCATGCAGCCCATCTTTCTTCAAGTGCCTCATTATTGTGCATCTTAAGCCACACCACGTGTTTTCAGAGAGTCCTGTTTTTCACCTGAAGTTATTTGTGGGTTTTTCTTTGCATCCCGAGCAATTTTCCTGGCAGTTGTGGCTGAAATTTTAGTTGGTCTACCTGACCGTGGTTTGGTTTCAACAGAACCCCTCATTTTCCACTTCTTGATTAGAGTTTGAACACTGCTGATTGGCATTCTCAATTCCTTGGATATCTTTTTATATCCCTTTTCGGTTTTATACAGTTCAACTACCTTTTCCCGCAGATCCTTTGACAATTCTTTTGCTTTCCCCATGACTCAGAATCCAGAAACGTCAGTGCAGCACTGGATGAAAGATGCAAGGGTCTGTCAGGAGTCCAGAAACTCATTGACCTTTTATACACACACACTAATTACAAGCAAACAGATCACAGGTGAGGATGGTTGCCTTTAATAGCCATTCAAACCTTTTTGTGTCAACTTGTGTGCATGTTATCAGGCCAAAATCACCAGGGTATGTAAACTTTTGATCAGGGTCATTTGGGCAATCTCTGTTGTGAGTAAACACAGTTGATTGATAAGAAATGGCTTCAGCCAAACACTAACCACGAGTGAAAGAAAAGTTTTTGTGTTATCATTCATATTCTTTGAAAAATATTATGTAAACTTAAGAGCATAACTGTATATTTAAATAAAAGTTTTGTAACCGGTGTTCTGCGTTAAGTTTCCTAATAGCTTAATCTTTGAAACTATTTAATGAATGCACCTTGGCTGATTCATATGTAAATATAAGGTTTATAACATTGGAAATTCCCCAGAAGGAACTACACACTAGACTAATACAAATACAAATTGGGGAGTGACATACTTGACTTATCTCTAGATATCCATATTGTCCCTCTATCAATTCTCTGGAATATAGTCAGTCACAGTCAGCACAATAACAATGATGCTGTATACTGGGTACCCATGATAGTACATACTATTTTAAATGTAATGCCTATCTATCATCACACTTCTGGAGCCTCTGAAAAGCCAATGCAAATATTGGTTTCTGAAAGTTAGTACTTACAAAGGTGTAGACATGCTCACTATATGCTTGGGCCTAGCATTTGCTTTGTCATAGACAGGGGAATGTATCTACTGAGAGGGGTGATTACAGGGGTGTGTCTGAGGCTACATGGAGCCACAAGGGTCACATAGGTGCACTAGGAGCCACTAGATGACCTGGTCCTGCCCCCCCCCCCCCCCGCTCGCTTGGCACAGTGTTATCAATCTGTCCAATGAGCAGGGAGACAGCGGTGAGAGCTGCTGCTCTTGTGCACATCGATGGATCAGATCGGGCTCCGGGAAATATAAGGGGGGGATTTTGCGGCACAGAAGGTTTTTCATCCTAATGCATTAAGGTAGAAAACCTTAAAAGAGAAGTATGGGGTTCTTTTTTTTTCAGAATCATACATTCCTAGGTGAATGCAGTATGCATACCAATGCTGAATCTGTCCCCTGCCGGATCTAAAACTAAGAACCAAGAGATGAAACACTGCGAATCACTCTTTTTTCAGAGCTCTCTGAGCAGAGAGCTGTTTACTGTCAGTCACAGCCCTCTGCTCTGCCCCCTCCCTCACTCACTGGAGCGCTGGGCTGTGAAGGGGGTGGGAGCTGATAGTTTAGGCTTGGGTGCCGGTCCAGGGATGTGGATGGATCCTGACTTCATTGTCGCGATCTTGCTCGAGCCTGGACCGGCTCGGTGACATCAACCAACCAACTGCCGCTCTGTGCTGAAAACGGGTCACTGTGATCCACATGAGAGGTACGGCCAAACAAGCTTTGGCTGTATTTTTTCCTTTAATATAGAAACATAAAAGTCAGTGCTACTAATCATATACCACTAAGATAGCAGAGCTCCCAGGTGCTCGATCCACAGTTGATGGCTGAGTAGAGTAATGTAGAAAAAATGATCCGCACTCCAGTTGTTGCTCTTAAAATTTCTTAATTTTATTGAATAGCCACAGTGAACCAACGCTGATTAAATTAGTTGACGCGTTTCAGCCTATAAGGCCTTAGTCATAACCCATGCGGATCATTTTTTCTACACTTTTTCCTTTAAGGCTTTAGAAAGAACCACTTTAACGGGACCAGTAGACAAAGGGAATCTCACAGACAGCAATGAATACATCAGAAGGTGTCAAACACTTCACCAATCTATGCAATTTAAAAAAAAGATAGTTTTGGCATTAGATATATATATATATGTATTTTTTTATGGTAGAATTAAATGTTCACAAAAGAATAATACACTTTGTAGAACACAAAATTTGTAAAGGAGGATCACACAATTTCGTATAAAAAAATGACTCATGCTTTTTTTTCCCTGCATTGTGTACATCCTGAACATGACAGTTTTATTGTGCCGATTAATGTGAATCACTTCAGTATCGCACTGTGCATTTGGCTACTTATAGTCCAATTTGACAGCATGCATGGAAGGGTGACAATACCAAAGCTAAATTAAGCAAACATCGTTATCCTAAAAAAAGGAAATTACTGATTTAAAAAACAAAAAGCAGGAAATATATATAAGGATAAGTGTTTGTCGTTACAAGAATATGTGCAACAACATCGTCTAGGTGTTGGGTTTACTGTAGATACACAAGAAGATAAACTATAATTTTAGCTATTTTTAAAGTTTAAACTTTTTGCTAACTATATATAGAGCACAGTCTTTGTTTTATCTATAAACATCTGGTACATGAAAAAGGATTCCTCCAAGCACTATGGGTCATTTAAAGAGACAGTAAAACAGCAGCTGGCGCCACAGTTCCCTTCATCTAAATTAATCCTTGAACTTTGTGAACCTATAATGGAGTAGTCACTGCTGTTAGGACTGATTTGAGTTCTGTGTATTATTATTATTAAGGTACTTGTATAGCGCCTTCAATTTACACAGCGCTTTACATAGACATTGTACATTCACATCGGTCCCTACCCTCAAGGAGCTTACAAACTAAGGTCCCTAACTTACATTCATATACTAGGGCCAATTTAGACAGATGCCATCTAACCTACCAGCATGACTTTGGAGTGTGGGAGGAAACTGGAGTACCTGGAGGTAACCCACGCAGGCACAGGGAGAGTGCAAACTACAGGCAGGTACTGTCATAGTTGAGATTCGAGCCAGCGACCCTTTTTACTGCTAAGCGAGAGTGCTACCCACTACACCACTACTCCTACTACACCACTGTGCTGCCCATTAGTGCATTCGATTGTAACCTCTGCCCTCCTTCATAAATTGTATTGTAACTGTACTGTCTCTTTATAATGTAAAAAATTACAAATAAATCCTGTAAAAAATTAATTAAAAACAGAGTTTGTTTTAGCAAAGGTGAAAGCTGAAATGGCTGATTCAGTAAAAAGGGACTAAGCCCGCCATCTACTGGCTGAATAGAATATTGCATATTATGAATATGCAATATTTCTTATTAATCTGATGAACAAAAAGGGAAACACATTTTTTTTTTTTAAATTTTACCTTTTTCAGCTCCGACCATAATAAATAAGGTGAAAAAATACATATAAAATTGCTATACATTAGCGGGCACAATAACATTTCTGAGGACTGGCGCATGGAGCAGTTATTTTCTTCTTTACAGAAGACTTTTCAAAATTCTGTTTTTGCAAAATACAAAACACTGTTTAATGTGAGATCCTCACACAATGGAAATAAGAGACTTTCTAATTTGTTAGCAGGATTAAACCAGCAACGCATTTCTTTAAATGTGCTAATCCTGGGAAGTTCTTATGTTAAGAGACATTATCATTAGTAAAGTATAACTATATAAATTGGGAAGGAAAAAGGAAAATGTGTTTTGGGCGTTAAACGGTCACTTCCAGACATATGAATTATTGCACAAATTAATAAAATCGAATTTATTGAAAATAACGAAAGAGAAATACATACGTACGTAAAAAAGGGGGGAATGAAGCATACACCCCTAAGACAGATAATACATTTACAGCAAAAAATACATAGAAACAATCAACAGCCAACATGTTTTGCAGTTAACATACACATCTGCTTCTTCAAGGCTTGTTTGCTTCTTAATTTGTTCAGCGTCTGTTTACAAACAAAAACATCAATATAAGCGAACGTATACATAATCCAAAATATGTGACACGTTTTAGAAGGGGAAAAAATAAGCCCCACACTTACCCCATCTATGGCGACGGGCGGCAGCTTCCCCTGCGTCTCCTCCTCAGCATCACGGTGGTCGTGCGTCTCCTCCTAGGCCAATAAGATCACTTTCTTCTTTCGGCCAATCGGGAAACGGGTCTCGCGACCCACTTCCTGTTTGGCCGTGAGGAGAATGAGTGTGACAATAGCAAATATGCATTCGCTATTGTCATATAATCAATCAAATCAATCAAATAATGACAGAAAGAACTGTGTATATGTAGCGATACCCCCAGTTAAGAGGGCCGCTGGTTTGTTTGGGTCCCTGAGTACAGCTCCACCAACCCCCGGCAATTTGCTCTACCCGCTCTGGCACAGTTAGTAAAGGGGTATGTATCTATGCACATATAAATATCACTTATACTCTAAGTGTAATGGACTTAAACTCACAAGCAGACTGCTGAGATAAGAATAACTGGCTTTACTTTGGCAGTAAGAAAAGAAATAGTAACATGCATTTAAACATTTGACTTACAATACATTAACAGGTCCCTGCAATATGCACTCAAACATGTACACATCTATGTATCAAAATGGCAATGGGGAACGGAGCGCCAAATGTAGCGACCGTCTGCTATGCACCCCCTGAGGTGCAATAAATCTATCTGTGCCTACCTAACGGACCAGGCCTGATCCCTAGCAATAGAGCTCAGTCCTTGAATAAGTACAGTATTCTTCACCGGCAAGAGAACTGCAGAGGTGGTGCACATGTAGCTTTAAATGGTGTATTTGTAATCCACAGAAAGAAACATCTGCTGCTCTGAGGTAAACTGTGCCTTGGCAGTTCAATAGGCATAGAAGTGAATGTAACAGTGTAGGATGAGCCTTTCAGCTCGATCACCACTCCTGGGGTACCGTCCTCAGCTCCGGGACCTCCACTGGTGGCGTCCGGCCTCCTCCGTCACAGCCCCTGCGCTCCGGTCCTCTCTCCGACCGACCGTCTGTAGGGAAAAGTCTCCGCTCCGCTGCTGCTGACTCTGAGGGGTGAGAATCTCTCTCCGCCTGCTGCAAGGCCCAGGCTTCAGGCCTTCAGCAGTCCCGGTCCGCACAGGTGTCTCCTCACTTGCAAGTCTCTGCGTCACCAGCCCAGTCAGAAGAGGAAGAGGCGGTCTCTCCTCTTCCCTTTTATCACCTCCCCCAGAAGCCTCTCGGGCGGAAACAAACAGCCTCCTGGGAGCCTGGGGAATTATGGGGAATGTAGTCTTCTCCCCTAAAAGGGGTACAGCCCCGCTACACACTCCCCCCACTTTGAATCTTTGGTCCCCAAAGACATTGTTCAAACTACAAGCTTTCTTTGAGACAACACGTTCACATAATTCAGACAGGGGAGCTTCCCACCAATTAGCATAAGATGGGGAGCTGTCCTGTCTACAGGTCACTTCAGTGTGGGCGACCTGTCTAACTGTGCCAGAGAGTGAGCTGGGGTTGCCCTCCACCAAATGAACAGTGGATGGGTCAGGGCTTTCAGCACTTCTCCTTGCTGTGGTAACAGAGTCCTCTGAACTTCTTCCCATTTGGGGGTAAGTCAACCTCTTGGGAGGCTTCACAACTCGGCGAGATCTCTGTTCTCTTGGGACTTCTTCAGGAACACATTCTGGCAACATCACTGGTTCTGGAACATCTACTTCTTCTTCTGAGTAGAGACCAGGGATATCTTCCCAGCACTCAGGCACAACACTGAATGGAACAAACTCTGTAGCTTCTGGGTTCAATGTTCCATCTTCCACATCTTCAGTAGGTGGAAGATCTATGGCGGAATTTCCTGGAGTTGAGGAAGGCCATAGCCATTCAAGTTCTCCTCTTTCTTCGTCTGCTGGTTGGGGGTCCTGTCCACCCCTAGCTTGGGATGTTTGAGACCGAGTATTAGGCCTGGGGGTATCCAGAATGGAAACAGATTCAGGTAAGTCTCTCGCTGGAGTTATTCTGACTGCTTCAGTGAGTGGGAGCAAGTGATTCCTATGCCAGGTCTTCAAAGGCCCCACTCTCCCTTCTGGCTTCAACTTATAGACAGGCAATCCTGGTAGCTTTCTACAGATGATATATGGCTCTGATCTCCATCTATCAGCAATCTTGTGTTTTCCAGGGATCCCTAGATTGCGTAACAGTACACGGTCCCCAGGCTGTAGGTCCTGCACTCGAACCTTCAAGTCAAAGTTCCTCTTATTTCGGGCCCCCCTCTGGTCAAAGGCCGCTTGAGCTTTCTCATAAGCTATCTTCAAACTGTGCCTCAGTCTGTCCACATATCCTTTGTGGGAGGCAGCAGAGGCATGGTCTAAGGAAATGCCAAAGGCCAGATCCACTGGCAATCTTGCTTCTCTCCCAAACATAAGCCGGTAAGGGGAAAAACCTGTCACATCACTGGTTGTACAGTTGTAAGCATGCACTAGAGCTGAAATGTGTTGACTCCAATGTTGCTTCTTCTCTGTTTCTAAAGTTCCCAACATGTTCAATAGGGTTCTGTTGAACCTTTCAGGCTGGGCATCACCTTGAGGGTGATATGGTGTAGTTCTAGTCTTCTCTACCCCCAGAGAATCTAGTAGCTTCCTGATCAGGCGACTCTCAAAGTCCCTTCCTTGGTCTGAATGGATTCTCTGTGGTAGTCCATAATGAACAAAGTACTTCTCCAAAAGTACCTTAGCCACTGTAGAGGCCTTCTGGTCCTTGGTTGGGAAAGCCTGAGCATAACGGGTGAAATGGTCGGTTACCACCAGAACATTTCCCAATCCACTCAAATCGGGTTCGAGGCAGAGAAAATCAATGCATACCAGATCCATTGGGCCTTGACTTTGTAGATGGCCCATTGGGGCAGCTTGATGGGGTAAAGTCTTCCTCTGAATGCATCTTGCACAGGAATGGCAATACTCCTCCACTTCGGCCCTCATACAGGGCCAATAAAACCGGTCTCTGACAAGTTGGAAGGTTCTCTCTGCTCCCAAGTGACCATGCTGGTCATGTAAGGCAATCAGCACAGTCTCTCGATGCTTCTCGGGGAGAAACAACTGCCACTTATCTTCTGGGCCATCAGAGGGGCCCCTTCGGTAGACTACCCCCTGATGCACCTGTAATTTGTCCAACTCTCTCCTCAGTAGGCGAGCTTCTTTGGAAGGGTGAAGGCGAAGTCCCTCTGGACTCTTGTTTTCCAGGGCTTCCAAGACCAATTTCCCCATGGGGTCTTCCAATTGGTCACACCTTAACTCTTTCTTGGACAGCTTCGGTAGACACTCTTCTTCTAGTTGAGTTACTCCACAGTAGCATCTTGGGACTCCCACTGTGGTAACTCCTATCTCTTCCGCTCTGGATCCTCCTCTGGCTTGGAGTTCAGCCCCCTGACAAAGGGCTCGCACTCCTTCTGGTGCCACTTGGGTCCAGTCTTCCCAGTCATCGACCATGACATGGGATCTTCGGGACAGGGCATCTGCATCCCTATTTCCAGCCCCTGGCCTGTACTTGAGGCTGAAATTGAATCCAGACAACGCCGCCAACCATCTGTGTCCAGTTGCATCCAGCTTGGCGGTGGTGAATAGATAGGTCAAGGGGTTGTTATCTGTCTTTACAGTAAACTCGGCCCCATACAGATAGTCTTTCAGTTTGTCAACTACTGCCCATTTGAGGGCTAAGAACTCCAACTTGTGGGTGGGGTAGTTCTTCTCGGAGGGGGTCAGGCTCCGGCTCACATAGGCCACTGGTCGCAGCTGGTCTTCATACTCCTGGTAGAGTACTCCACCTAGGCCCTCATGGCTGGCATCAACATGTAGCTCATATGGTCTAGTGGGGTCAGCATAGGCCAAAACTGGGGCTGTGGTGAGACTTCTCTTCAAGGTCCTGAAAGCCTCTTCACACCTTGAGTTCCATTGGTCTTGGACCGATTCACCGGGCCTCCTAGGCCCCAAGCCATCTTCCTCTCCTTCTGTCTTGAGCAGTTAGTTTAGGGGTTTTGCAATGCGGGCAAACCCATCCACAAACCTGCGGTAGTAGGAGCAGAACCCCAAGAAAGACCGAAGTTCTGTAACTGTTGTGGGTCTTGGCCACGAAGTAACTGCCTCCAACTTCTCAGGGTCTGTAGCCACTCCCTTTTCAGACACTATGTGTCCCAGATAGTTCACAGAAGACTGATAGAACCGACACTTCTCGGGGGAAAGTTTGAGTCCCTCTTCACTGAGCCTCTTCAGTACTTTCTCCAATCTGGCTTCATGTTCTTCCAAAGTCTTTCCAAAGACAATGACATCGTCCAGGTACACAAGGACTTCTATGAGGTTCATGTCTCCAACTGTCCTTTCCATTAGGCGTTGAAATGTAGCAGGAGCTCCAGACAGGCCCTGAGGCATCCTGTTGAACTCAAAGAATCCCACTGGGGTTATGAAGGCAGTCTTTTCTCTGTCTTCTGGATGCATTGGGATTTGATAGTACCCACTCTTGAGGTCCATCACACTGAACCACTTAGCTCCAGATAAACTCTGTAAGGCATCCTCTATCCTTGGCGTGGTGTACTGGTCAGGAATGGTCCTCCTGTTGAGAGTTCTGTAGTCAATGCAGAGCCTCAATGACCCATTCTTCTTCCTGACCACCACTATTGGGGAGGCATAGGGGCTTCTGGACTCCCGAATCACTCCCGTATCACTCCCGTCTTCTTCAGTTCCGCAAGCTGCTCTCTCAGATCCTCCAGATCTGCTAGCGGGACCCGCCTTACTCTCTCTCTGAATGGCTTGTCCTCTTGCATGCGGATTCGATGGGTGGCACTCCTCGCACACCCCACATCAAACTCATCTTTAGAGAAAATCTTCTCCCATCTGGTCAGCTGGGCCTTGGCTCTCTCCTTCCAAGCTCCAGGTAGGTTTGGGTTTTCCATGGAGAGTTTCTTCCAAACATCTTCTCCTTTACCCGCCCCTTTCACTTCTGACCAGCCAACTGGGACAGCAGGACTCACCTGTCCCAGCAGCATCCTGGCAGGGATCTCCACGGGCCGCTCCGTGGGGTTCCTCACACTCACTGGGACTCTTCCCCTGGCCTTCTTCAGGTCCTTGATTGGGATCACTTCTGGGATCACTTCCAGGCCTGATTGACCCTCCATTGGGTCAGATTCCAGCATCACAAAGGGACCAGGCTGCTCCCAATTAAGCTTCACCGTGGCCCTCAGGCAGGTTACCTCTCCAGGCTGTAACACCGCTCCTTCTTTTCCAAGCCTCCATACCCTGCCTATCCCCTCACCTGGGGTCTTCTGCTCTAGGACCAACCGCTGGTAGGCTGCCTTCAGCATGGGATGGATCTTGGGAGCTGAAAGATTCTCTTTCTTCACCAGGGGGGTCAGAAGCCTTCTGACTAGGTCCGTGTTCGTCCCTATAATCAGGGAAGTCTTGCTGGTTCCTGGTGGGCGGGGACACACCACTGCTAGGGTGTCAAACACTTCAGTCTTCCCAGCTACGGATGGGTCAAAGGTCAACCGTATGGGTAGGTATCCATCATAGGGGAAACTCTGAGTTCCCAGTCCCCTTATCTCCAACTCCTCTATCTTCTGTATGGGCAAATGGCGTAGGTGTCTATCATAAAAGTCTCTGTATAATAGGGTCACCTGTGCTCCAGTGTCCAAGAGGGCCTTCGTGTATATTCCTTCCACTTGGATGGGTACAGTAGGAGATGGACCAACTAGCTCTTCTGGGTAGGGCCGAGTTGATGCTGTCCTCTTCTGTGGACTCTTTGCTTTCTCACTTGATTTGCGCTTGATTCTTTCTTGAGCCTGGTATGCATTAATTTTCTCCCTCTCTTTGGGAGTATGAACCCGCTGAGGGACATTGTTATCTCTCATTTTTAAGGGTTCTCGTTTAGGAGTACTGTATTTCTTCGGAGGGGTCTTGCCCCCTTTCTCTGGAGTGTACCTTGGTTGAGGAACCCTGGGCCCCTTTTGAGGGGTTTGATCTCCTCGCTTTATTTTCCCGTTATACTTCTTGGAGCTCACTGAAGGTGATGGGCACCCGGTTGACTCCTTCACCGGGGCCCTTTGGCGTTTCCCGCCGGCTGGCGGCTTTCTGTTTTCTTCCTCTTGGGACTGGCACATACAGCTGCAATATGGCCCACTCCGCCACAGTTAAAACAGATCATCTCTCCGTAGTCAGGTGGGGATGCTGGTGCTGAAACAGTTGGAAATAATTCCCTCCTGCTTGTTTCTTTCTTGGGACTGGGCGTCTCTTTCGCCACTAGAGATGTCAGTATCTCCATCATCTGGGACATCTGTAACTTCAGGGCATCTACTTCTGTCTCTCTTTCAGGGGTTAAGGCCGACCTGACCGTGGCCACTGGAAGTTTTGTAGACCCCATCTCCTGTTTTTCCCGTTTCTCTTCCAACATGGCCTCGTCTTCTCTGACCATTCGAATGAGATCGGGGTAGTCCAGGCTCTTCCCATCCTGCCGGGTGCGTAGTATTAGTGCGACAGGGTCCAGGGATTGGGCTCCCCTCATCACCTGCTGGGCACGGGCTTCGTCTACCTTCCCCGGATCTATCCCCTTCTTCAGGATAATCCTATGCAGGATCTTGTCTATACGTCCCATGTACTCCGATAGCTTCTCCCCTGTCTTCTGGTAACAGTGTTCCAGTTGATAGGTAAGCTCCGTGATTTTCTCTGTCCCACCAAACACACTTTCCAGGATGTCTATGTAATCCTGGGCAGTGCAATCTTTCTTGCTTGTCTTCAAGTTGCGTATGGCCTCTAAGGCAGGCCCTTTTAGGCTCTCAACAATCCTTTGTTTCTTTCTACCTTCTGAGACCTCCCATTCTTCTAAGGCCTGCGTGGCACCATCTAACCACTCTTCAAATCCCTCTTCCCCCGAGGGTACAGGTTTCCTCCCAGAGAACATCCGGAGTTTTCTGTATCCCGACATCGGGTAGTCCCCGGGGTCTCTTCTGCACTGAGTCACAATCTCCCCTAGGACAGCACACAGTTCTGCACTAAGAGTAGTTTGTGCGGGTGCGGGACTTTCCGCGCCCTTCTGCTCTTCCTTCTTTGGGGATAGCATAGTTTTCACTGGAGAATAGTCTCCCTTGCGCGGCAGCGCATGCAGCAATTGATAGGTCTGACCATCCAGTGATCGTATGCTTTGGCTCCTGAACTGCTCTGGGGTCTCTTCCTGCCATTCTACTAGGGCGTATGTATACCCGGCATCAATTCTCATGTCCATTATCCGTGACTTGTGGCATGGGGATAGGGACATTATGAGCTGCTTGACTGCCTCTTCCTGCCATATCCCTGGCAGTTCAATGACCGCTATTTCGGCTGGATCAGTGCCCCATATTGTGGACCACCGTCCCACTTCTATCGGGTCCATGCCGGTACCTTCTGGCAGGTTTTCCCGCTGACTCAGGATCCCGGATTACGAGCCCCCACGTGTAGCGATACCCCCAGTTAAGAGGGCCGCTGGTTTGTTTTGGGTCCCTGAGTACAGCTCCACCAACCCCCGGCAATTTGCTCTACCCGCTCTGGCACAGTTAGTAAAGGGGTATGTATCTATGCACATATAAATATCACTTATACTCTAAGTGTAATGGACTTAAACTCACAAGCAGACTGCTGAGATAAGAATAACTGGCTTTACTTTGGCAGTAAGAAAAGAAATAGTAACATGCATTTAAACATTTGACTTACAATACATTAACAGGTCCCTGCAATATGCACTTTAACATGTACACATCTATGTATCAAAATGGCAATGGGGAACGGAGCGCCAAATGTAGCGACCGTCTGCTATGCACCCCCTGAGGTGCAATAAATCTATCTGCGCCTACCTAACGGACCAGGCCTGATCCCTAGCAATAGAGCTCAGTCCTTGAATAAGTACAGTATTCTTCACTGGCAAGAGAACTGCAGAGGTGGTGCACATGTAGCTTTAAATGGTGTATTTGTAATCCACAGAAAGAAACATCTGCTGCTCTGAGGTAAACTGTGCCTTGGCAGTTTAATAGGCATAGAAGTGAATGTAACAGTGTAGGATGAGCCTTTCAGCTCGCTCACTACTCCTGGGGTACCGTCCTCAGCTCCGGGACCTCCACTGGTGGCGTCCGGCCTCCTCCGTCACAGCCCCTGCGCTCCGGTCCTCTCTCCGACCGACCGTCTGTAGGGAAAAGTCTCCGCTCCGCTGCTGCTGACTCTGAGGGGTGAGAATCTCTCTCCGCCTGCTGCAAGGCCCAGGCTTCAGGCCTTCAGCAGTCCCGGTCCGCACAGGTGTCTCCTCACTTGCAAGTCTCTGCGTCACCAGCCCAGTCAGAAGAGGAAGAGGCGGTCTCTCCTCTTCCCTTTTATCACCTCCCCCAGAAGCCTCTCGGGCGGAAACAAACAGCCTCCTGGGAGCCTGGGGAATTATGGGGAATGTAGTCTTCTCCCCTAAAAGGGGTACAGCCCCGCTACATATATATAATATAAAAGTGCAGGCAGGGCACTTAACAAAGCACTAGGGACAAAACTGATGTGAAATGATTTGATACAGTAATGTAATCTACAAATTACAGTGTATTATGTGTGTTATGTTTTTTGTACTTTTTGAATTTGCCGCCGGGCTCCACCCCCAATGCGTTACGTCGCTCGCAGGGAACAGAGCCCAGAACAGTGATACATTGGGTGGCGGATATGGTGAAGGACACAGCGGGAGGACACCACAGGATCCTAGGGACAAGGTAAGTTACCTGTACCTGGATACTGCGATGCAATCCCGAGTGTTGTTTCGGGGTTACCGCTCTTGTTACTGAAAATTACCCCCGAGCCACACTCTGGATTACCGTAGGGAGGGTAAGCTCCAAGGGGCAGAGCAAAATGCATTGGTGCATGGCCTGGCTGGAGTCTGGGCTGAGGCTGCTATTCATCTCACTTCATGCACATGGACCTGCTTCATGATGTGCGGCTTATGGATCTTTTGCTTTGACAGCACTGCTGCTCTCTTTGGTCTTCCAGACCACAGGTTGCTCAGGGTGCCTCAGCCTTCTTGTCACAGCACCTTGCTGTACAGGCCAACTCCTGACCCCCCGATAAGGGTTGTCCAGCACCCCGTTGTAATAGAGAATTTGATAAACTGCAACTCCATTTTGTAATCTACCCTCCATTTTAAAAGCTTGTTTTTAAAGAATGTACGTGCCTTATCTTACACTTCTTTCTTGTTAAAGTTTTAGACTTTTTTTTGTTTGAACCAAGTTTCAATGAAAACTTTCACTGTATGACTCATTGTGTTTAGGCCGATTCTCAGAGTCTATGCAGATAAGCTACCTTTGTAAATACCTTTTAGCTGCCTAAAACTAATGATGAAATAAAAAAACCTGGTTAACCCATAAACTTAGGAGCGAGTTTACCCCACCCCTCTTTTGCTGTAACTCACATATAAAAGATATCATTCTTTTTTTTATAACTCTTTTCCTTTTTATTGATTTTCATATTGCAAAACATACAAAAACATAAATTGACATGCAGCATCACAAAAAGCAGCAAAAAAAGAGAAGAAAAACTATTACTATTTTATATTTCCTCTCCCACCCTCCCACCCTAACTGCTCCCAACCCAACTGCTCCCAACCCTCCACCACACACCAACCAATCATTAGTTATACAAATCTAATTGTCTATTATCGATCAAAAACAAGCAAAAATAGAGAAGGCACCAACTCTGAGGGCAAAGAAATGATGTAGGAAAGAGACCCCAGAGAGGAAAAAGGTGGAGGAGACGGGAGAATGGTGGGGAGCTGGGGAGGGATTCTACCCAGCTCCCCCCCCCATCGCCTCATAAGGGGCATCCCATCTCCTCCAGCCAAGGTCTCCACATTCAGTTGGGGGTATCATTTTTAATAAAGAGTTCAGACTCACTTTGCACATGAAAGCTGCCTGTTGTGTGTGTGTCATTGGGGTCTCCCGAATTCTGACGGGGTGGCTGTGGATTACCAAGGGTGGTCGGCTGTCCAGTAATCTATGCCATCACCTGGGTTCTCACACACTCCTTGGGAAATGAGACTTCCTCCAGCCTCCCTGGACTTGCTCCCAAGCAAGTCACCACCCTTCCTGACTGGAGGACAACACTCTCTTCAACAAAGGCTGTGTCCCGGAATGGCAGAAACTGCCCTGAGCTACTCTCAGGCCTGGCTTATAACGACCCTGCACACCTGTGCACACACACAGGCTGCAGGCGTCTAGCAAAGCCCAGACACAGGATTGAAGGTTCCGTCCCATCCTGAACGCTTTGAAACCAGCCAACTCCAGGCCCCTGACCTGAAAACTACCAAACTTGGAGAAAACATACAACACAGTTCTCCACTCACAGTAAACGCACAAGAGCTTCTCAAACCTAAACTTTGACAATTATGTGTCATATTTACACCCCTTTCCTAATCTCACACTGTGGCAAGGCCTCACACTGTAATGCCCCGTACACATGGTCGGAAATTCCGACGGAAAATGTCCGATCGGAACCATGTTGTCGGAGAATCCCACCGTGTGTGGGCTCCGTCAAACTTTTCCTGCTCTCAAATTTTCCGACAACAAAATCCGATCGGACTTTTTCCGATCGCGTGTAGAGAATTCCGACGGACAAAGTGCCACGCATGCTCAGATCAAATTAGGAGACCAAACCTATTAGCTACTAGCCTCTACATAGTTCCGTTGTAGGCAATGAACCTCACCACGTTCAAAATGATCGGATTTTCCGACAACTTTGTCCGACCGTGTGTATGCAACACCAGTGTCGGACAAAATCCGTCTGAAAAAATCTGACGGATTTTGTGGTCGGAATTTCCGACCGTGTATACGGGGCATTACACCCAGTTCTGGTTTTATTGGCCATCAGTGGCCCACTGGGCAGACTTTCCTGCAATTCCTCTCCTGTAGACACAACACGAAGTAAGAGGGAACCTCTCCAAAGTGAGAAAATGTTTCTCTTGGTCGGTTGTTTCCGTACCAAGTGTTCCAATTGAATGACTTCCCCTCTGTTCCAGTAACAACTCAACATTTTTGGATTTTCCATCACTTTCAGACCCATGGAGAATGAGTAATAGGACAAGTAGACAAGGTAAGTCTCACAGACAGCAATGTATATATCGGAAGGGGTCTGATCCTTTACCAATCTATCCAATTTATAAAAATTGTTTGGGTTCTAGATACTAAATAATAATACATTTTGTAGAACATAAAATGTATAAAGCAAGATCATACCTGTTAATTTTTCCTATTAATTTTATAAATAACATTTCCTATGTAAAATATGAATCATGCTAACACTATGCATTGGCTTGGCTGCTTATAGTCCACGTTGACAGCATGCATTAAAAGGTGACAATGCCAGAGCTGAATTAAAGTGGAAGTAAACCCATCGATTTAACAGTCTAAAAAAAAAAGGCATTCCGTGAATGCTAACTGCACATTGGCTGTGCTCTCAACCAAACAGTCAAACCATCCAATGGCTGGTGTCATAACGGATCACATGTGCAGCACTGTGGCAGTTGAAGATTAAACAGAGGCAAAGATGGCAGCTTCCTTGGCTGAAAACGATAGGGGGGTTTACTTCCACTTTAAGTAATTGTTACTGTAGAAAAGGAAATGACTGATTTAGATAAAAGCAGGAAATATATTAAAAAAGGATAAGTGTTTGACATTACAAAAATATGTGCAACAGCACAGTCTAGCTGGTCAAGTTTTTTTTTAGCTATTTTTAAAGTTTAGACTTTAGGGTTGCAATACCAAAGCTAAATTAAGTATAAATTGTTATCCTAAAAAAGGAAATGACTGATTTAAAAAAAAAAAAAGCAGCAACTCTATAAAAAAAGGATAAGTGTTTGACGTTACAATAATATGTGCAACAACATAGTCTAGGTGTTAGGTGTACAGTACTTTGTTTCCCTGAAAATAAGACCTACTCCGAAAAAAAGACCTAGTTTAAAATGCTTGTAACATCCTATAATCCACTCTATTATAGTAGAATATAATGTACAATGTGTGTGTTTCTGTAATACAATTGTGGGGAAGAGAGCTCCGGGGGGTCACAGAAGCACAGAGCAGTGCTATAACAAAGGTATTTGGCACAATTATATTACAGAAACACACACATTGTACATTATATACTACTGTAATTGAGTGGATTATAGGATTTTACAAGCTTTTTAACTTGGTTCACACTGGGGATTCTTGTCAGGCAGGGACAGAGAGGGGGAGAGAAGACAGTACATTACGTGGTAAGACCTACCCCGAAAATAAGCCCTACTGTGTCTTTTACTGACAAAATTAATAAAAGACCCGGGCTTATTTTCGGGGGAAACATGGTAGATACACAACAAGATAAACTATAATGGTATGTGTGCAATTTATTTTAGCTATTTTTAAAGTTTAAACTTTTTGCTAACTATATATAGAGTATAATATTTGTTTTGTCTATAAACCTCTAGTACATGAAAAAGGATTTCTCCAAGCACTACGGTTAATTTAAAGAGACGGTAAAGCAGAGCAGCTTGCTCCACAGTTCCTTTTATCTAAATGAATCTGAATCTCTGGACTTAGTGGACTTATAATGGAGGAGTCACTGCTGTTATAAATTATTTGAGTGCTGGTTATTAGATTGTAACTTCTGCCCTCCTGTATTCAATTGTATCGTAACTGCACTGTCTTTCTAATGTTAAGCGCTGTGCAAACTTTTGGCACTATATAAATCATGTTTGGTTGTAATAATAATAATAATAATAATGGGTCTGCTTTAGCAAAGGTGAAATCTAAAATAGCTGAATCAGTGAAAAGGAGCTAGGAGCACCATCTACTGGCTGAGTAGGATACTGCATATTATGAATATGCAATAGTTCTTATTAACCTAATGAACAAAAAAGGAAACAGCTTTTTTCAAATTAACTCTTCCAGGGGCTGACAATAATAAATAAGGTGAAAAAAAATACATACCAAATTGCTATACATTAGCAGGCACAATGCGGACCGACAAACGTCCAGTGGTGCAGTTTTTTCTTCATTACAGAACACTTACAAATGCAAATCACTATTTAACGTGAGATCTTCACACAATAGCCATAAAAAACGCTCTGATTTGTTGGCAGGATTAAATTACTCTAGATGCCCCTGAGATGTAACCTGGTTAAACAAGCTACACACTTCCTTTAACCATATTAATCCTGGGAAGTTCTTATGTTAAGTAACATCATCATTAGTATTGTTAGGTTTAAGAAGGACTATCAGGTTATGTGACTCGATGTCCTCCCATTTTTGCCGCGCATGCGCGCCCGGAGGGGGGGGGGGCGTGAAGTGATTGGTGGTGCATTGTGTCCCTGAAAATAAATGGTGTGCAAAGTCTTACAGCTCTATTTCCTTAGAAAGCAGCCACAGCCTGAGTAGCAAAGCCTGCTCCCTTCACCTTTTTGAGTCAGAACTAGAGCTATCCAATCAGAAAAGTTCATGCTCCATGTTGATTGGGGAAGGGGGATTAAAACTGATTCACAGGGGGTGTGTTGGATGCATCTGGAATGTATTCAATAGATTTAGGCTGGGTTCACACCTAAGCCGTATGCGGCTCGCAGCAGGGGTCCGGTGAGTCCCTGTTCTCTGTTTCAGGGATGAATCAGGGTCAAATTTTTGCCTGAGTTCAGACCTGAAACGGAGCTAAAGCCGCACAGGACTCCTATGCAATTTGCTCCGCTGCTGCCACGAAAACATGTGAAACGGCTCCATAGAGAGCCGGTCACCATCTCCTGTCGTGCGAATTGGATGTGGAGAAATCCACATCCAATTCGCACTAGTGTGTACCCAGCCTTTAACTGAAGGTTCAGTTGGGCTTTAACCCTTTCGCTGGCACTGGCATAAGGCTTATGTTGGGAGAAGCAGCAACTTTTAGGCCTCCTGCACACTGGATGTTTTTATAGCAGCTGTTTTTGGCTGTAGACGTTTTTTTTCTACAGTCATTAAACTCCCCATCATGTTATCCTATGTGTCCATGCACACACAGGCTGTTATCAGCATTTTTGGGCAGTGGCGTTTTTGAGCAGTAAAAAACCCCAGAACTAGTGGGTTCTGAGAGACGTTTTTCAGCTGTAAAAACGCTCTATCGCTGATAAACGCTGATAAACAACCTCAAGTCCAATCGTTGTCAAGAGTTTGTAGAATTCACCTCCGTAACATCTCTAAAATTCGTCCCTTTTTAACAAATGAAACCACAAAGCTCCTCATTCACTCCCTCGTTATCTCTCGCCAACTCCCTTCTCATTGGCCTGCCTCTTTATAGGCTCCTCCCCTCTTCAGTCTATCATGAATGCTGCTGCCAGACTTATCCACCTTACCAACTGTTCAGTGTCTGCCAACCCTCTCCTCCAATCCCTACACTGACTCCTGATCGCCCAGCAAATTAAATTCAAAATACTAACCACAACTTACAAAGCCATCCACAACTCTGCCCCGAGCTACATCACCAATCTTGTCTCCAAATATCACCCAAACCGTCCTCTCCGCTCTTCTCAAGACCTCCTACTGTCAAGCTCTGTCGTCTCCTCCTCCCATGATCGTCTCCAGGATTTCTCCAGAGCCTCTCCCATCCTCTGGAGCTCCCTACCTCCACCGGTCCGGCTATCCCCTACTCTTGCTACCTTCAGGAGATCCCTGAAAACTCATCTCTTCAGGAAAGCCTATCACGTCTCCAACTAATCTTCTACAACTTCCATCAGCTCATTCCCCACAGTTACAACCTTTTGTACCACCTGCCCCACCCTATTAGATTGTAAGCTCTTCTGAGCTGGCCCCTCTTAATCCTCTTGTATTTAATTGTATTATAATTTATAACTGTATTGTCTCCCTTTTTATATTGTAAAGCGCTGCGTAAACTGTTGGCGCTATATAAATCCTGTATAATGATACTAATAATAAACATCAATAAATGCTCAAAAACATCGCTCACCAGCGTTTTCTAACGTTTTTGATCCATTGAAAAAAAATAAAAAATGAAAATGTATTTTTTTCTTCAAAAAAAAAACCTGCTAAAATGGAAAAACGCAAAAAACACTAATAAACGCAAAAAAAAACGCTATTGCAAAAACGTTGAAAAAAGTTGAAAAACTCACTGCAAAGCTACTGGCGTTTTTATAATGTTATTTTACTGTCCAATGTGCATGAGGCCTTACACTTAGTCTTGGCTGCAGCCACCAGGAATGTCAATGTGTGTGTACTTTACATGCCGACTGCCAGCTGGAAATGATTTTGATTGCTGATCCTCCCTCTGGTGAATGATACAGGATGCAATGGGGTTGATTTACTAAAGGTAAAAAGACTGTGCACTTTGCAAAGTGCAATTGCATTCTGCAAATGCAGTTGCTCCAGAGCTTAGTAAATGAGCAGCAGCTCTGCTGATTTCCATCATCAATCATATGCAAGCAAAAATTCAGTTTTTTTTTTCCTTGAATGTGATTGGGTGCTCTTTGCAAAGTGAAGCCTTACCTCATTTACTAAGCTCTGGAGCAACTGCACTTGCAAAGGGCAACTGCCCTTTGCAAAGTGCAACGGCCCTTTGCAAAGTGCACAGTCCATTTGCCTTTAGGCCCCTTTCACTGGGGCGGTTTTCAGGCGGTACAGTGCTAAAAATAGCGCCTGTACACCGCCTGAAAGAAACGGCCCCATTCACTCCAGAAAGCCGGCGGGCTTTCACACTGGACACAGCGCGGTAATAGCGCCGCAAGGAGCCGTGTATTCACCGCTCCTATACGGCTCCTACCCATTGATTTCAATGAGACACCGCGGTAATACCGCCGCAAAGCGCCGCTACGGCTTTTAACCCTTTTTCGCCGCTCGCGGGGGTAAAACCACACCCCGAGCGGCCGAATACCGCGGCTCAAAACGACGGTAAAGCAGCGCAAAATTTAGCGCTGCTTTACTGTCACCGCGGCTCCCGCCACAGTGTGAAAGGGGCCTTGGTAAATCAACCCCAATGTGTATTACATCACTTCCTGGTTCGGAGCTGTCATTCCCCAGCATTGGTCGGGGAAGGAGCTGATGGAGGGTGACCTGTGCTCCACTGACTTCAGTGCAGGGGAGACATCAAGGGTTAAATATATTATAATAGCATAAAATGGTCTGGTTCTGAACCGATGCCTTGCCCATGCAGTTTTTGGATGACTGGCCATCACATTCATAGGGAACTTATTGAACATTCCATTCCAAAGCCATGAATATGGAGTTGCTCCGCTCCTCTTTGTGGCTAGAACAACCTTCACTTATCAGGGAAAGTTTTCCACGAGATTTTGGAGCGTGTCTGTGGGAATTTGCACCCATTTAGCAAAAGGAGCAGGCACTAATGTTGGATGAGAAGACCTGACTCAACAGTGGCATTCCAATTCATCCCAAAGGTGTTCAATAGAGTTGAGGTCAGGGCCCTGTGAAGGCCACTCAAGATCTTTCAGCCCAAACTCATCAAATCATGGGGGTTGATTTACTAAAACCGAGTGCAAAATCTGGTGCAGCTCTGCATAGAAAACCAATCAGCTTCCAGGTATTTTTTTTTAGAAATTCAGCCAGCAAAACTCTGATTGGAGCTTTTGGTTGGAAATTCCCACCGTGTGTATGCTCCATTGGACTTTTGCTGGCCGAATTCCCACCAGAAAAAGATTGAGAGCAGGTTCTCTATTTTTCGGTCGGAAAAAGTTCCGATCGGAAATTCCGATCGTCTGTAGCAATTCCGACGTGCAAAATTCCTACGCATGCTCGGAAGCATTGAACTTAATTTTCTCAGCTCGTCATAGTGTTGTACGTCACCGTGTTCTTGACGGATGAAAGTTCAGAAAACTTTTGTGTGACAGTGTGTATGCAAGCCAAGCTTAAGTGGAATTCCATCTGAGAAAATCATCCAAGTTTTTTCTGACGGAAAATCTGCTCGTGTGCACGCAGCATTAGACTCCATTTGACTTTTGGGAGCAAAGAGTTATAGAAGTAGGTACTTCCTGGTATGAGGAACACGTAACTAGCTCCCCTTTTTTTTTCCATATGACTGTGCTCCTGATTTCTGATTGGACACTCAGATACCATCATTGCCACAGGGATTTAGAGACAGCCCTCAGTCCTGAGTAAGCTCAAACTAGGAAAGAACTAGTCTTCTGTTATCTTCTCTGGTTGAGCAGCAGGTCAAGGAAGGGAAGAGATACTGTATAAGCTGCTGCAGGGTCCAACTTTAAAGAGTACATGTTGCTTTGCCCTACATAGATTAAGCATATACTCCATTAAAAAAGAAAAACTACTGTATATACTCGAGTATAAGCCAAGTTTTTCAGCACATTTTTTGTGCTGAAAGTGCCCCCCTCGGCTTATACTGGAGTCAAGCACTTTTCTGCAGCAGAGAATGACATTTTCCAAACCAATTTTGGGGCCCCGTATCGCGGGGCCACTTGATGCTAGGAAGAACATTTGGCGTGCAAACCCAGTGGAACCAGCACTACAACATATCAAAAGATGGGGTTCCAAGCACCAAGTGGCCCCGAGATACGGGGCCCCAAATTCGGTTCAGAAAATGTCATTCTCTGCTTCAGAAAAGTGCTTGATATTTTCCGAACCGACTTTGGGGCCCCGTATCTCGGGGCCACTTGGTGCCATCTTTGGATATGTTGTAGTGCTAGTTCCACTGGGTTTGCACACCAATTTTGGGGTCCTAGCACCAAGTGGCCCGAAATACGGGGCCCCAAAGTCGATTTTGAAAATGTCATTCTCTGCTGCAGAAAAGTACAACTGTGTCCATCTGCAGCAATATCATTTCAGGACCCTTTGGGTCCAGAGACCCCAAATTTTGGCTGCAGCTAGGGGGCCTCTAGGAACCCTTAGCTACCGAGTTTGAAGTTCGGGGAACCTATGGCGGCAAATGGGCACAGTGAGGCTGCAAATGGGCACAGTGAGCTGCAAATGGGCATTGTTGACCCTCTTTTTCCACTTACAGTAGCTGCGCATTTCTCACCCTAGGCTTATACTCGAGTCAATACGTTTTTCCCAGTTTTTTGTGGTAAAATTAGGTGCCTCGGCTTATATTCGAGTCGGCTTATACTCGAGTATATACGATACGCATTGTTATTGATTTAAAGGTGTATTGTTATAAGTGTTACCCACAATTTTTGGTATCTATTCCTTTTTTTCTTGCATAGATTTATGAAAGGAGAGTCAAGAGAGAGAGAAAATCAAAAAGGGGAATTCTCCTTAATAAGAGGAAGATCTCCTCCTACACTCCTCCTACACATAAGAGCGTCCTCTACTTCCCTTTCCATTTTTACTATTCACACAGACTCTCAAAGCTCAGTCTCGCTTTGACCCGAGCTGGGAAAGTTCTATCGCAACTCATTTGGATTATACTCATTTTTTTGCTACCGGGACTCGAGAACTGTAAGTACCTCCTAATCTTTCTTGTTGATTTATGGCCTGCTTCCATGAACCAGAATTTCAAGTATTACTGGCACATGCTTTATCCTGGGTTTGTATTTTTATCTGCACTTTGGACGCATTCCGACTTACTGTACAATCAAAATAATAATACATGATAAGTGCTGAAGCTGAAGACTGTTTAATGCAGCCTTTCTCTGCCTTTTCAACACAGAGGAACCCTTGAAATAACTTTACAATCTCAGAGAACCCCTGCTAAAAATTACTATATCTACAACACATGATACGTTAGTGTGATGGTCAGTAGGAAGAGTGCTACTAACCCTTGTGGACATTGTGAAAAATGACCCCCCTACAGATAGTAAAAAAGGTCAATGGTGTCGGTGGGAACTTATCTGAGGGGCAGAAATTGCTCATTGCTTGAGGAACCCCTAGCGACCTCTGAAGGAACCCTAGGGTTCCATGGAACCCTGGTTGAGAAAGCCTGGTTTAATGGATCAGCAAACCTAAAACGAAAGAGTCTATTTATGAGAAAGAACTTGTTAACTCATTAATGACACCTGTTTCCCGAAAAATGGCATATTTTATATTTTTAAATGTGTTTTGAGTTACCTGTTGGTCTATGTTATTGACTACTGACTAATAGGTATTGGGTACCAGTGATATTCCCCAAATACCCCCATTAGGTACCAATGATCTTCCCCAATCCCCCCCATTAGGTACCAGTGATCTTCCCCAATCCCCCCCATTAGGTACCAGTGATCTTCCCCAATTCCCCCCCCCCATTAGGTACCAGTGATGTCCCCCAATCCCCCCCATTAGGTACCATTGATCTTCCCCAATACCCCCCCCCCCATTATGTACCAGTGATCTTCCCCAATCCCCCCCCCCCCATTAGGTACCAGTGATCTTCCCCAATCCCCCCCCCCCCATTAGGTACCAGTGATCTTCCCCAATCCCCCACATTAGGTACCAGTGATCTTCCCCAATCCCCCCCATTAGGTACCAGTGATCTTCCCCAACCCCCCCCCCCATTAGGTACTAGTGATGTTCCCCAATCCCCCCCATTAGGTACCAGTGATCTTCCCCAATCCCCCCCCCCCCATTAGGTACCAGTGATCTTCCCCAATCCCCCCCATTAGGTACCAGTGATCTTCCCCTATCCCCAACCCATTAGGTACCAGTGATCTTCCCCAACCCCCCCCCCCCATTAGGTACTAGTGATGTTCCCCAATCCCCCCCATTAGGTACCAGTGATCTTCCCCAATCCCCCCCCCCCCATTAGGTACCAGTGATCTTCCCCAATCCCCCACATTAGGTACCAGTGATCTTCCCCTATCCCCAACCCATTAGGTACCAGTGATCTTCCCCAACCCCCCCCCCCCCCATTAGGTACTAGTGATGTTCCCCAATCCCCCCCATTAGGTACCAGTGATCTTCCCCAATCCCCCCCCATTAGGTACCAGTGATCTTCCCCAATCCCCCCCCCCCATTAGGTACCAGTGATCTTCCCCAATCTCCCCCCCCCATTAGGTACCAGTGATCTTCCCCTCTTCCCCAATCCCCCCCCATTAGGTACCAGTGATCTTCCCCAACCCCCCCCCCCCCATTAGGTACCAGTGATCTTCCCCAACCCCCCCCCCCCCCCATTAGGTACCAGTGATCTTCCCCATTCCCCCCCCCCATTCTGACCATTGTGGCAGGTGTAATCTCTGGGCATTTGGACTACTGGGTCCCTCTCTGTGCTACTGTTGTGTGAATGAAGAGTGCAATGGATGTTACATGTGTTACATAATAATGGCTGGTGCATTATTTATTGGTGTCGGTCACAAGAAGTGAAAGAACACAGTGGTGAATGCACACAAGACACTAAAATAAATACAGACTGTTTTTCTCATATTTTTTATAAGTAAGATTATTGATGCAAGAGACTTTTTTTATTTATTTTTATGATTTTTAAGGCGGATTGCACATGTAAGATTATTGATGCAAGAAACTTTTTTTTTATGATTTTTTATTTATTTAATATTATTTATTGTTTTTTTTTATTGATTTTTTTTTTAATGCACATTATCATCCTGTTTTCTTGTTTTACTTTTTTTATGTACATAATTGATTGTATATTAAGCACTGCACTTTTTTTTATTATTTTTGTCATAGCACACACATGGGAATGTTGATTCAGCTGCTGTTTTAACAGGCATTGCACATTGGGTGTAATTTAAAAAGTTTATCTATTAGGTGTTTTTTAAATGTAAGTTTCCATTTGTCTTTTAATAAATCTTTGATTGTTTAACCACTTAACCGTTGGGCACTTAAACTCCCTTCCTAACCAGACCAATTTTCAGCTTTCCGTGCTCTCACACTTTGAATGACAATTACTCAGTCATGCAACACTGTACCCATATGAAATTGTTGTCCTTTTTTTCACACAAATAGCTCTTTCTTTTGGTGGTATTTAATCACCGCTGGGTTTTTTATTTTTTGCGCTATAAATCAAAAAAGACTGAAAATTCGGTAAAAAAAATGATTTGTTTGTGTTAAGATTTATTGCAGAGTATTGGCGCGTATTGGCAGAATACTGGCAAGTATTGGCAGAGTATTGGCAGAGTATTGGCAGAGTATTGCAGAGTATTGCAGAGTATTGCAGAGTATTGGCACTGAGCAGCGCTGTGGGCACTACAGATCCAGCCCACAGCACTGCTGCAAAAGATCTCTCCCCCTCTCCCCTCGCACTGTACAGATCATGACATGACACTGGTATGTTTACAAGTGATCGCTCCGTCATTTGATGGATTGATCACATGGTAAACGGCCGCTACTAGCGGCCATTTACCGTGATGCACCGGGTCTTCTGGATCACAGATATTTCCGGGAGCGCGCCCCAAGGGATCAAGATTCGCAAGATCAAGATTCTGGGAGGACGTCCATGGACGCCCTCCCAGAATAAGCCAACCGCGCTGTAGTCGTCTTTCGGCTATGGCCCGGTCGGCAAGTGGTTAATCACACTACACTATGGGAGCTATTAATTTCATTCCCACATGTCGTCTGGAATCCTGCGGGAAATATTGGGAGCTGATAGCCAGGAGTCTGGAAGTGCGGGGGATCACCAGGGATATCCTTAAGGCTGATTCATAATTTTATGGAGGTGAGAGTTCTGTGAGCACTGAGAAGTTGTGTGAAGTTTCAGAATCACTCGTTTTAAAGGGATCGTTTTTGAAGGACTATTAATTTACTCACTTCAATTTCGGAGGATTTTTTTTTTTTTGGACTTTTTATTCACTTTGCACCTTTCACTTTATTAGTGGAGATATAATTGAGCTTGTCACTTTTCTACATGGGATGTTTATATATATAGTTATAGTCACTTGCTGTTTATGTTGAGAAATTTGCGCTGATCTCTTTATACACATTTATTAATAAATCTTGGGGTTTACATTACATCTGTGCAGACATCCCAACCTGCAAAAACTCGTTTCACAGAGGTGGCGCTTTAATTTATTTTTGTTTCTTATTTTTTTTTCACAATGCTTTTTGGGGGTGGGGGTGGGGGGTGGGGGTTGGGGCAGTGGACAGTGTTGGTAGGGCAGGGGAGAGTGGTGTCAGTAGTTTTTTTTTTCTTTATTTAAAAAAAAAAAATTATTTTCCTTAATTTTGTTTTACAATTTTTTTTATATTTTTTGGGGGGCTTTGGTGAGATGTCAGCATATACACTTGTATAAAAGTATAAAAAAAACTTCAAAGCATATATATATATATATATATATATATATATATATATATATATATATATATATATATATATATCAAGTGACAATGTGATTATATATACAGCAATTTTTCCATCACATATATGGGCTTTAATCTGTCATTAAAGCGGAGTTCCCCTCAAAAGTGAAACCTCTGCTTTAATTACTCCTCGCCCCCTGACATGCCACATTTGGCATGTCATTTTTTTGGGGGGGGATGGGGGCTGTTTCTGTATATAATTTTATATATATATGTATGTGTGTGTGTGAATATATATATATATATATATATATATATATATAAATATATATATATATATATATATGTATGTGTATATATACCGGTGTGTATGTGTGTGTATGTATGTAAATATATATATATATATATATATATATATATGTGTGTGTGTATGTGTTATATATATATATATATATATATATCTATATATATATATATATACATATATATATTTGTTACATTCACATCAGTCGTCGCCCCCACAAGGAGCTTACAATCGTATGTCCCTAACTCACATTTATACACACACATAGTGGGTTGATTTACTAAAACTGGAAAGTGCAAAACCTGGTGTAGCAGTCCATGGTAGCCAATCAGCTTCTAAAATCAGCGTGTTCAATAAACCACTTCAGCCCCGGAAGGATCTGCCCCCTTAATGACCAGGCCATTTTTTTGCGAAACTGCACTGCGACGCTTTAACTGACAATGGCACGGTTGTGCGACCCCCTGTACCCAAACAAAATTGATGTCCTTTTTCCCCACAAATAGAGCTTTCTTTTTGTGGTATTTGATCACCTCTGCTGTTTTTTATTTTTTTGCGCTATAAACAAACAAAGAGCGACATTTTTTTTTCTTTTTTTAACTTTTTGCTATAATACATATCCACCAAAAATATATAAAAACAACAAATGTATTTATCAGTTTAGGCCGATATATATTCTTCTACATATTTTTGGTAAGAAAAATCGCAATAGGCAGATATTGATTGGTTTGCTGTGAGCTAGGCCTGCTTGTTTTTGACCTGGGGGCAGGGGAGTGGTTTAGTGTAGCAGTAGGTGACTGACATGTGCCTCAGCTCTTGGGCGCCTCCTCTGTTTCCAGTGAGAAGGTTCTTGAAAAAAGGTAGGGCAGAGTGCTGGAGTGACATGGGGTGTATTTGGGAGCCCTGACCAATCCCCAACTAGGATTGGCAGGGGACAGGCCTCCTATCTCTCTCTCTCTCTAGCTCTCTCTCTCTCTATCTCTCTATAGCTCTATATATATATAATATATATATATATATATATATACATAGCTCCCAACTGTCCCTGATTTGGAGGGGCTGTCCCTGATTTGGAGCAATGTCCCTCTGTCCCTCATTCCTCCTCATTTGTCCCTCATTTTGGTCTGATCTATATAGTTGTATATAAAATGTACTTTTTATCTTTCAAAAAGTGTTTCCCAGTGCCTTTCTTCTAAATTCTAAATTGCTGCATTTATAAATTTTAAAAGCCAATATAAAGGAATAGTAGTGGTAAAAAAAAGCCCTTGTGGATTTAATTAACCTTTTTGTTTTTGGTTAATTCTCCTTTAAGGGGGTGTGGCAGGGGGACGTGTCCTATGCCTACATACGTTTGCTAGTAGGTGTCCCTCATTTCCATCTCAAAATGTTGGACGTTATGTATATACCCATGGTCAGCCTGTTGTGGGAGGAGTTGTCGGGTGGATGAACTGAATAATGGTGTGTTAGGCTGTGATGGCCCTTGAGGGACCCCCTTTTTTGGGGGGGGGTGTACCTCAGGCCTGGAGCTGGGAGGGAGCCTCTCTCTATACCATCATTGAGAGGTGTCCTGGAACAGGAGGAGGTGTCAGGGCTGGTCTCAGCCCTTCTGTCTCTGAGCTGGCTGCTCAGCTGTCGGCTAAGTGCTGCCAGCTCCTATCTCTCCACAGTGACTCACCTGTTGATGATCCTACTTGTCAGTCCTGCCTACTTAAGATGTCCAGTCCAGATGATCTCTGCCTTCCCCTTGGTCACATCTCTAGAGATGCTGTCCTGTGTTCCTGTTAAAGACTTGCTTGGCGGACATTCCTTCTGGCTCCAGATCCTGCTTGCTGTGCTACTACGCTGTTCTCTGGCTCCCTGAAGTTTTGGCTTGTCTGACTATCCGTTCTGGTTCCTGAACTCTGGCTATGTTTTGACTATGTTTACCTTTTTTTATTATTATTATTAAACAAGTGTGATTTAACTGTAAAGAAATACAATGGATAGTGGCGCAGGTTATGCAGGAGATTAGAGTCCATGTAAATGTCCTTTGAGCTGTTAAGCTCTGTGTGAGAAAACAGTCTATGCAGACAGGGCAGTCTTGCAGGGGAAGCCGAAGCAGACTCCAAACATGTAGAGAGAAAACAAACAGGAAGCAGGCATCTCTTAGTTAAGACTGTATAGTTTTAATAGACAAAGTGCATTAAAAACACTCACATTTAGGTTTCATTACTCAGGCACAGGTAGTCCGGTTACACCAATCTCCGTTACAGCTTCCAGCAGAGGGGGGTCACATCCTGTGAATCCTTCTCATGGCCAGTGTCCTGACCAGCAGGAATCTTCCAGCATGTGTGCAGAGTCCAAAGTGAGGCTTGGAGAGCAGCTGGTGGATTACAGGGAAGCACTGGAACACAGCATGTGGCGTGATGATATGACAGACAAAATCGCAACGTGTTTCCGAGCATGCTCACTAGGGGGATGTTGCGCGCTCCTTTCTCAGGCTTCCTGTTTGTTTTCTCTCTAGGATTTAACTGTACTTCTGTCTCGGTCTGATTCATAGTTTCTGACAGGAGGACAGTTGGGAGCACTGGTGGAGAAGTCATTCAGGAGGGATCCATGTTGGGGTCGGTGAGTGAGAAGCACAGTGAGAAGCTCTGCTAGAGACATGCCAGGATTGGATGTGGAGCCAGAGGAAGAGACTGTGGTGTTGTTGAAGTTAAGTCGCTGCAGCCAGGAGGGTTGGCAGGATTTGCATCGGACGTGCTGGGAGCAGTAGTCCAACAAAGATCAGTTAGCACAGTTATCTTCTTCATCTAGAATTGGACTGTGAAGGAAAGCAAGTGATCTCAAGTAGTGTGCCGGAGGAGATGTGCAGAAGAAGAGACTGTCAATTTAGATTCAACCAACTTTATTTTCCATTTAAGAAGTATTCATCGTTGGGCATCCCATGTCCCTTTTCCCTCATCCAAGTTTAACCCCCTAATAAAAACAACAAAAAAACAGCAAGAGACTGTTCATTGACTGGAGAAAGTGTGCTCAAAATGCATGTCTGACCAACAGGGCGGTATGTGTGGATGTTGAAACAGGCAGCGACCGAACGGGGGCACCGCTGCACACCCGTCATCAAATGGTCAAGCTGAACGTATGGTTCAGACCACCAAAGAGACTAACTGAAGAGAATTGTTCAAGGAGATTTCAAACAGAGACTTCCAAAGTTCCTTCTGCAACAACATGTGGCAACATGCTCAAGCACTGGTTGTAGCCCAGCAGGGCTCATAATGAACCGTCGTCTAAAAACATGTTTGGACCGTTTACACTCTGATCTGACATCGGAGTTACAAGAAAAGCAAGAACTGCATTTTAATAAGGATGTCTCTGTGAGAGTGTTTGAGCCTGACAGTGCTGTCTACATCAGAAATGATGCTGCTGGGCCTCGTTGGATACCGGCAAAGGTGCTTGTGATTACAGGACCTTTGTCATACAAAGTACAAATTACTGATGGTAGAATATTACGAAGACACGTTGATCAGATCCAAGAAAGAAGGAGTGAAATTGTACCTGCTGCTGGTTCTAATGGTACTGGGATTCCAGTGATGCCAGATCATGGTGAACCATTGGTTGCTACAGGTGCTGGTCCTTCAGGAAATGTTGTTGCAGAGCCAGTTTTCCTCTGACAAAGCACAAGAAGAATTGCACCCAACTGAGGGTCCCAGGGAACTGTCTCAAACAGTGGTCCTTATGCTGCATACACACGATCAGACTATCCGGCTGACTTAGTCCAGCGCACAATCCGCCGGACTTCCCGAACGAGCGGACTTGCCCACACACGCCCACACATGACCGGACTTTTCCAGCGGACTAGATCCGGCTTTTGGCGGAGGTCCGCCGGACTTTCCGAACGAGCAGACTTGCCCACACACACGCCCACACATGACCGCTCTAGTTTCCAGCGGACTAGATTTGCCCACACACAGACTTGCCCACACACAGAGGAAAGTTCGTTCATTTTGAACGTGACTCCAGGTAGACGGGACTAGCGAAGGAAGTCAATGTTGCCGCCTCCATTGGCGAGATTGCCACCTTGCTGGCCCCGTCACCTGGTATCGATTTAAAGGGGAACCCCTACGCTGAAAAAAACGGTGTGGGGGTCCCCCCCAAAGTCCATACCAGACCCTTAACCGAGCAGCTGGAGGTCCGCTAATTGCATATTCCTTGTCCTAAACCATACAGGTTTAGGAGATAGTTATTTTACCGACAGGTAAGCCTTATTATAGGCTTACCTGTAGGTAAAAGTTACAAATTAGGGCAAGATCTCCTGCCATATCCCCAGCACTCAGCTCCTCACAGAGGAATCTGCTAGGACTGCCAATGTAACATCAAATATTAGAAAGACATTTGGCATAATCTACTTAAAACTTCTATTTGCAATATACATTTGCAAACAGTGGCATACCTTGGGGTGTGGGACATGAAGAACAGTAAGCCTCGGGTAGAGCAAATTGGGGATGCTCTATAATCACATTCCAATTCACCTGCATGTACAAGCTCCACCCGGTGGCAGGAAGGGAGAAGTGCACGTCTAGAGGGAAGACAGGGGTGCTGTCTATTTTATAACACTGGGAAGGGAAGCGGCAGCGTGTCACCAGCTCAGTAACGTTCCGCTGCTCGAGCTGCTCTGTCTTTCTGAGTGACAGGCTCACCGACATTTTTGAAGAAACATTTTTTTCTTTGTTTCTGTTATAACATTTTGTTTTCTTCACTGACGGGCGCTGATGAGGTGGCACTGATGGGCACTGATGAGGCGGCACTGATGGGCACTGATGAGGCGGCACTGATGAGGCAGCACTGATGGGCACTGAGGAGGCTGCACTAATGGGCACTGATGAGGCTGCACTGATGGGGCTGCACTAATGGGCACTGATGAGGCTACACTAATGGTCACTGATGAGGCGGCACTGATGGGCACTGATGAGGCTGCACTAATGGGCACTGATGAGGCTGCATTGATAAGGTGGCACTGATGGGGCTGCACTAATGGGCACTGATGAGGCTGTACAAATGGGCACTGATATACAGTACTGATGGGCACCGATAGGCTACACTGATATGCAGCAATGATGGGCACTGATAGGCGGCACTGATGGGCACTGATAGGTGACACTGATGGGCACTGATAGGCGGTACTGATGGGCACTGATAGATGGCACTGGATAGGCAGCACTGATTAGGTGGTACTGACAGGCATTACTGATTGGCATCTGAAGGACACTTACAAGCATTAATGATGGGGCACTGATTGGTACTTGTGTGGGCACTTATTGGCACTTTTATGGACACTGCCTGGCGTTAATTATGGGGCACTGACTGGCAGCTGATGGGCACTGATTGGCAGCTGATCTGCACCTCTCATGGGGGCTGTGCTGATAATCAATGTGCTGATTATCTGCGCAGACCCCCCTCTGACAAGAGAGCTGCCGATCGGCTCAACCTGTCAGTGTGAACGGAGGAATGCTTTTTACCAGCACTTCCTGGTTCACGCTGTGATCAGCTGTGATTGGTCACAGCAGATCACGTGGTAAAAAGTCTCTGTCAGAGGCTCCATACCTCAAAACACCTCCGATCGCCGTGCTGCACGCCGGCATGTTGTCCTGAAAGACGTCATATGTGTCAGGATAACGAAACCCCCGCCCGGCCATCATTCTGCTCTAGGCTGGGTAGGACGTGGTTAAATACACAAACGATTTCTCCAGTTTTGGTCTCTCCCACCTTAGTAAACGAGAGGTGAAGTTCTGCTGACTTCCATCATCTGTAAACATTTCACCACATTCACTGAGCTCGTGGAAAATTCCCTTCCACTGTGCAACTTCCCTTTTAAAAGGAACATTCTATTTTTCTTTATCTGCTATTAATAATGGAAAACAAATATCCGGTGATCACTTAGGCTGTTTTCTGCCTTCATAGGAAGTGCTTACAGTGCCTTTGGGTAAAACCGGCCCCCGGCCCCCGGCTCACCCACTGGCTTCCACATTGGGGTTGGTCTACTCAAAGCAATATTAAACCCGAAAGCAAACATTTATTATATTGCAGTTTACCAATTCTTAGGTCTGTTGTTTTTTCACAGCACAAACTCTCCAGCAGAATGTATCAGTTTACAGGGATGAGACAAACCCTTTAACCCCGGCAAGGGTGATTAAAAGGATCCGCTTTTATTTATTCATGCAAAACCTTTATTCCAAAAGGGAAAAAAAAAACTGTTTGCTGTAACTGATTATGAAGTGTGAGCTGGAGTTTGCCTTTGATTTGTTTTTGTATTTAAATCTGCTAATATATTTAACACTCCTCTTCCACCAGACTGTCAATGCTGGTGTCTTCTGTGCCTCCTATGCTCATTCCTCCAGAGTTGTGTCTCACTGATACATGAGGTGTGTTACTGTCCAGATCACCAGGTGAAAACAGAAAGAAAAAGGTCTAAAAAAAAAAGGAAAGAAAACAAATGCAGCCACCACATCTAATGATTAGTAAGCTGCAATACATTACATTTTTGGGTTTAACTACTTCAATACTGAGCATTTACACCCCCTTCCTGCCCAGGCCAAGTTTCAGCTTTCAGCGCTGTATCTATTTAAATGACAATTGCACGGTCATATAACACTGTGCCCAAACAGAATTTTTATCATTGTGTTCCCACAAATAGAGATTTATTTTGGTGGTATTTTATCATCTCTGCGTTTTTTATTTTTTGCTAAACAAATAAAAGACCTAGATTTAAAAAAAAAAAAAAAAAGTTTTTCTTTTGTTTCTGTTATAACATTTTGTAAATAGGTAAATTTTCTCCTTCACTGATGGGCACTGAGGGATACTGATAAGGCGGCATCGATGAGGTGGCACCAATGAGGTGGCACTGATGGGCACTGACGATAGGCACTGATAAGCGGCACTGATGGGCACTGGTAGGCGGCACTGATGGGTGGCACTGATATGCAGCACTGATGGGAACTCATGGGTGGCACTGGTGGGCACTGATGGGCACTGATAAGCGACACTGATGGGCACTGAAAGGCTGCACTGATGGATACTTATGGGTGGCACTGATAGGCAGCACTACTGGGCACTGTTGGGCACTGATACGTGGCACTGATGGGCACTGATATGCGGCACTGATAGATGGCATTGATAGGCATCACTGATGGCACTGGCACTGGTAGGCATTGGGGATGGGCACTGATTGGCAGCTGCCTGGGCACTGATTGGCATTTCCCTGGTGGTCTAGGGTGGCATACCTGGTGGTCCAGTGTGGTGGCATCCCTGGTGATCCTGGCAGCATCCTGGTGGTCCTGGGTGGGCATCCAAGGGGGGGCTGCGCTGATAAACAGCACAGACCCCCCCTGTCAGGAGAGCAGCCGATCGGCTCGTGTCTGTCAGATGCGAGTGAGGAAAAGCCGACCAATGGCTTTACATCGTGATCAGCCATGATTGGACACAGCTGATCACGTGGTAAAGCGCCTCTGTCAGAGACTCTTTAATGAGATCGGTGTAGCGGTGTGTCAGACTGAAACACGGCACCACGATCGCCGCGTTGCATGCAAGAGCAGTCTTTCTGGAGGGCCCTCATTAGGGATGAGCCCCGATGTTCGAGTCAGGTGTTCGCCTGTTCGCCGAATAGCAAACAACTTGGGGTGTTCGCGGCAAATTCGAAAGCCGCGGATCACCCTTTAAAAGTCTATGGGAGAAATCAAAAGTGCTAATTTTAAAGGCTTATATGCATATTGAAGGGCCTGGTATGGAATTTGGGGGACCCCCACGCAATTTAGTTTTTTACATTTTGGTTCCCCTTAATATTCATACCAGACCCAAAGGGCCTGGTAATGGACTGTGGGGGAATCCCATGCTGTTTTTTTCAATGACTTTTATGTGTATTGCCGGGACCGACAATTTACTATAGCCGTGAGTACTTTTAAATGACTTTTTTTCCTTTAGAAATGTCATTTTGCTCTCGGACTGTTCTAAACACGGGAAACATGCACCGTTTTACAGGCATACTATAGACAGATTTGCGAAAGTGTCTCTCATGCATTCTAAATGTAGTGAAGAACGCACCAAATTATTGTACCTGTTTTAAACTTGTACTTGAATTTTGCTCACGCTGCGCCACTTTTAGAATGCACAAGAGACACTTTCACATAATCTATCAGTTATTTTCTCTGTATGCAAAACGAGAGTTGGTCTTAATTAGCTCCACTTTTACATTTGGCACATTTTTCTTTGCAAAGTGAACTACATTTGGTGCACAAGTCGCTGTCAGAACTAAACGTGTTGCAAATGCTTCATGAATTTAGAGCAATACATTAACAAAAGGGATTAGCACCAGAAAATTCTTAAATCCACCCCACCCAAGATTCGTGGCTAGCCCGTGGTTAGGTGGCTGGAAATCATTTTGCAAAATGAACAGGAGTCAATGTCTTTGAGTCATTGGCCCAGAACTGAAAAGCACATAGGAACTTCTATTTTTTATTCGGTCTTTCCTTATCTGCTTGCTGTGAGTCAGCGGCTCAGAGAATAATAAGCGCAGTGAGTCAGAATAATAGAACCAGAAAGGTTTCAGTGGCAGCTCAGAAATTTTCAAATGGCAAGTTTTACTTTAAAGGGGGAACGTATTAAACAAATAGCTAAATCCGGCCATAGACAGATCAAAATTTGACCTGTTTAGCAGGAAGCAGCCTAATTTCAATCCATCTATGGGCAGGCTGGTTGTACTGCTGTCATTCCATCCATCGACTTCAGCACAACCAGCCTGTCATTTTTTTTTCCGCGCCAGCAGTTATTGTTTTCTGACGGTGGGGAAGACTCCCCGCGCTCCCCGCCTGCAGAACACAATAGCATTGCAAGAGGGATTCCCCCATCAGCACTGGCTGTGGTTGAAGGAAAGAAAATTCCAAAATGTATGGCCTGTCTTAACCATTTTCAGACTGGACCATTTTGCTGGCTTAAGTCCAGAGCACTTTTTGTGATTCGGCACTGCATCGCTTTAACTGACAATTGCGCGGTCGTGCGAGGTGGCTCCCAAACAAAATTGCCGTCCTTTTTTTCCCCACAAATAGAGCTTTCTTTTGGTGGTATTTGATCACCTCTGCGGTTTTTATTTTATTTTTTGCACTATAAACAAAAATAGAGCGACAATTTGAAAAAAAACACATTATTTTTTACTTTTTGCTATAATAAATATCCCCAAAAAATATATAAAAAAACTTTTTTTTCCTCAGTTTAGGCCGATATGTATTCTTCTACATATTTTCGTTAAAAAAAAATCACAATAAGCGTATATTGATTGGTTTGCACAAAAGTTATAGCGTCTACAAAATAGGGGATAGTTTTATGGCATTTTTATTATTATTATTTTTTATTAGTAATGGCAGTGATCTGCGATTTTTATCGTGACTGCGACATTATGGCGGACACATCGGATAATTTTGACACTATTTTGGGACCATTGTCATTTAAACAGCGATCAGTGCTATACAAATGAATTGATTACTGTGTAAATGACACTGGCAGGGAATCGGTTAACCACTAGGGGGCGGTGAAAGGGTTAAGTGTGTCCTAGGGAGTGATTCTGACTGTGGGGGAGTGGGCTTCCACTCACATGACAGCGATCACTGCTCCTAGTGACATGACAGGGAGAAGTGATCTCTGTCATGTCACTAGGCAGAATGGGGAAATGCCTTGTTTACATAGGCATCTCCCTGCTCTACCTCTCCACACCGCAATTGCGGTCCGCAGGCGAACACACTTTTGATACTATTTTGGGACCATTGCCATTTATACAGTGATCAGTGCTATACAAATGCATTGATTACTGTGTAAATGACACTGGCAGGGGAGGGGTTAACCACTATAGGGTGATCATTTGGTGGGCACTGGTAGGCTGCATTTGTGGGCACTGGTAGGCTGCATTTGATGGGTACTGGTAGGCTGCATTTGGTGGGCACTGGTAGGCTGCATTTGATGGGTACTGGTAGGCTGCATTTGATGGGCACTGGTAGGCTGCATTTGATGGGTACTGGTAGGCTGCATTTGATGGGCAATGGTAGGCTGCATTTGATTGGCACTGGTAGGCTGCATTTGATGGGTACTGGTAGGCTGCATTTGATGGGCACTGGTAGGCTGCATTTGGCGGGCACTGGTAGGCTGCATTTGATGGGTACTGGTAGGCTGCATTTGATTGGCACTGGTAGGCTGCATTTGATGGGTACTGGTAGGCTGCATTTGATGGGCACTGGTAGGCTGCATTTGATGGGTACTGGTAGGCTGCATTTGATGGGCACTGGTAGGCTGCATTTGGTGGGAACTGGTAGGCTGTATTTGGTGGGCACTGGTAGGCTGCATTTGATGGGTACTGGTAGGCTGCATTTGATGGGCACTGGTAGGCTGCATTTGATGGGCACTGGTAGGCTGCATTTGGTGGGCACTGGTAGGCTGTATTTGGTAGGCACTGGTAGGCTGCATTTGATGGGTACTGGTAGGCTGCATTTGATGGGTACTGGTAGGCTGCATTTGATGGGCACTGGTAGGCTGCATTTGGTGGGCACTGGTAGGCTGTATTTGGTGGGCACTGGTAGGCTGCATTTGATGGGTACTGGTAGGCTGCATTTGATTGGAACTGGTAGGCTGCATTTGATGGGTACTGGTAGGCTGCATTGATTGGAACTGGTAGGCTGCATTTGATGCATTGATCTCTTGTATCATGTCCGCAGACTCTGACCATCTCCTGTACCCTGTATGCAGTCTCTGACCGTCTCCTGTACTATGTCTGCAGTCTCTGACCGTCTCCTGTACTATGTCTGCAGTCTCTGAACCATCTCCTGTATTAAGTCTGCAGTCTCTGACCATTGCCATAGAAACATTTGTAAAGGAGAGGAGTTAGTAAGATGACCACGCCCATGTGGGGCGCCAGAAATATTTCTGCACCCAGGTGCCTGTGACCCTAGGATCGGCCCTGTCTGCTGACGTATATGTGTGTGCGGCGGACGGCAAGCGGTTATGTGGGCTGTAAGATGTGAAGATACCAGGAATCAGGGCTTTTTTTTCTCAGAAAATAGGTGCAGGTACTCCCTCCTTCCGAGTCACCCAATTGCAGGACAGCTGTGCAGAGCGGAACATAGGTGAGCAGAGAGGAAGTGGGAACCTGTCAGAAATAGGTACCTGCTAAACAATCCGATACAGGCAGGGGAAGGGTGGGAAGGATGAGTGGAACTTTCTTTTGTAAGGGAAGTTACACTTTAAACAGGTTTCTTTGTGCCTAGAACATTTCCATTACAATATGTACTAGGGTTGCACCGATACCGGTATCTGTGCCAATGGTAAGTATTTGCACAAGTACTTTTACTCATGCAAATGCTCCGATACCCAAAATGATACTTTACATCTTATGCAATTTTAACAAGAATGCGGTGTCACATGCGGTTTCCCCACATGGCTCCTGTGTGAACCCAGGCTTGTCATAGTGACTTCAGCCTGAGTTCACAAAGGAATGTGCAGGAAACCGCATGCGATTCGGACAGGAATCATGTTGCATTCCTGTTCAAATCGCATGCGTTCCTTTGCAGTGCGATTTGAGCCCATTCGTTTTGTATGGGCTCAAATCGCAGGGCAAAGGTATCAGTGCTCGGTATCAGCGAGTACTTGACTGAAAGTGTCGGTACTTGTACTTGCCGGTAAAAAAAAAAAAAACAGTATCGGTGCATCCCTACTATGTACAGATTTTCCTGACCAGAAACCAGATTTACAGTCAGATTTTTTTTGTCATGAACATTTTACTAAAGTTTAGAGCCCATATAGAAAATAATCACCAAAAACATTACACCATTTAAGTGGAAGATAACAAATCATAAGGTACTTCAGCAAATGAGCGAGCCTATCAGAAAACACATATAACACATTGTACAATTGGTACTATTCTTGACCCATGAAAATCAGTCAAGAATACTAAGTCAAGAATGAGTCAAAAATAAGATACCCCGTCAATGTATTCCCTAATGCCCCGTACACACGAGCGGAATTTCCTTCGGAAAAATCTTGGATGTTTTTCCGATGGAATTCCGCTCAAGCTTGGCTTGCATACACGCGGTCACACAAAAGTTTGCTGAACTTTCGACCGTCAAGAACGCAGTGATGTACAACACTACGACGAGCCGAGAAAATTAAGTTCAATGCTTCTGAGCATGCGTCGAATTGTTTCCGAGCATGCGTAGGAATTTTGCGCGTCGGAATTTGTACAGACGATCGAAATTTCCGATCGGAACTTTTTCCGACCGAAAAATTGAGAACCTGCTCTCAATCTTTTGCTGGCTGGAATTATGCCAGATGGAGCATACACACAGTCGCATTTTCCAACCAAAAGCTCACATCGGACTTTTGCTGGCGGAATTTCCAATCGTGTGTACACGGCATTAGAGGTATTGTATATTCTAATGCCCCGTACACGCGGTCGGATATTCCGATGGAAAAAGTCAGATCGGATTATGTTGTCGGAAAATCAGATCGTGTGTGGGCTCTAGCGGGCTTTTTCCGTAGAGAATTCCAACGCACAAAGTGCCACGCATGCTCAGAAGATATTCGGAGACTAAAGCTATTGGCTACTGGCCTCTACGTAGTCCTGTCGTACGTCACCTGATACAACAACTTTGTCTGACTGTGTGTGTGCTACACAAGTTTTGGCCAAAATCCATCGGAAAAAATCTGATGGATTTTGTTGTCGGAATGTCCGACCGTGTGTACGGGGCATTAGTACCTGCTCTCTTTCGCCCCCAGCAGGCCGCTATTGGAAGGAGAAGAGAGAAAAATCCTCCCTTCAGCAGATTTTGAGGCTTTTGCTCCATTTGACACACTGCAGTCCCTCTTGTCAGTGAAGGGCCCGAGGACGGAGGGGCCAAAGCTCCTAATGCACATTTCCCTCCTCTACATATCTACACTGCACCCAGGGCGTGTGTCCCTTCTGCCCTCCTCCCCTTTTGTTCTGGCCCTGGATGTGACATTTAAACAATGTTGTAATAAGTTGAATAGGAACTCTATTATGTTATCAATATTAGCAAAGAAGGGAAACCAAAAGCAAATAAGAAACAGCGAGGTGAGTCAACCAATTATTACTCATCGGGAACTTCTATTATTGTGCTATCACCTAGCATACAACTGTACAAAACTGATAGGGGGGAGAAAATGATATATATATATAATATATATATATATATATATATACAGTGGTGTGAAAAAGTGTTTGCCCCCTTCCTCATTTCCTGTTCCTTTGCATGTTTGTCACACTTAAGTGTTTCGGAACATCAAACCAATTTAAACAATAGTCAAGGACAACACAAGTAAACACAAAATGCAATTTGTAAATGAAGGTGTTTATTATGAAAGGTGAAAAAAAATCCAAACCATCATGGCCCTGTGTGAAAAAGTGATTGCCCCCTAAACCTAATAACTGGTTGGGCCACCCTTAGCAGCAACAACTGCAACCAAGCGTTTGCGATAACGTGCAATGAGGCTTTTACAGCGTCCTGGAGGAATTTTGGCCCACTCATCTTTGCAGAATTGTCCTAATTCAGTTACATTAGAGGGTTTTCGAGCATGAACGGCCTTTTTAAGGTCATACCACAACATCTCAATAGGATTCAGGTCTGGACTTTGGCTAGGCCACTCCAAAGTCTTCATTTTGTTTTTCTTCAGCCATTCGGTGGTGGACTTGCTGGTGTGTTTAGGATCATTGTCCTGCTGCAGAACCCAAGTTCGTTTCAGCTTGAGTACACGAACAGATGGTGGACATTCTCCTTCAGGATCTCTTGGTAGACAGCAGAATTCATAGTTCCTTTTATCACGGCAAGTCTTCCAGGTCCTGAAGCAGCAAAACAGCCCCAGACCATCACACTACCACCACCATATTTTACTGTTGGTATAATGTTCTTTTTCTGAAATGCAGTGTTCCTTCTACGCCAGATATACTTGGACACACACCTTCCAAAGAGTTCCACTTTTGTCTCATCGGTCCACAGAATGTTGTCCCGAAAGTCTTGGGGATCATCAAGATGTGTTGTGGAGAAGTTGAGACGAGCTTTGATGTTCTTTTTGCTCAGCAGTGGTTTTCTCCTTGGAACTCTGCCATGCAGGCCATTTTTGCCCAGTCTTTTCCTGATGGTGGAGGCATGAACGCTGACCTTAACTGAGGCAAGTGAGGCCTGCAGTTCCTTGGACGTTGTTGTGGGGTCTTTTGTGACCTCTTGGATGAGTCGTCGCTGCGCTCTTGGGGTAATTTTGGGCGGCCGGCCACTCCTGGGAAGGTTCACCACTGTTCCATGTCTTCGCCATTTGTGGATAATGGCTCTCACTGTGGTTCGCTGGATTCCCAAAGCTTTGGAAATGGCTTTATAACCCTTTCCAGACTGATAGATCTCAATTACTTTCTTTCTCAATTGTTCCTGAATTTCTTTGGGTCTCGGCATGATGTGTAGCTTTTAAGGATCTTCTGGTGGACCTTACTGTGTCAAGCAGCTCCTATTTAAGTGATGCCTTGATTGTGAACAGGTGTGGCAATAATCAGGCCTGGGTGTGGCTAGAGAAATTGAACTCAGGTGTGGACAACCACAGTTATAGTATGTTTTAACAAGGGGGGCAATCACTTTTTCACACAGGGCCATGATGGTTTGGATTTTTTTTCACCTTTAATAATAAACACCTTCATTTACAAATTGCATTTTGTGTTTACTTGTGTTGTCCTTGACTATTGTTTAAATTGGTTTGATGTTCCGAAACACTTAAGTGTGACAAACATGCAAAGGAACAGGAAATGAGGAAGGGGCAAACACTTTTTCACACCACTGTATATATATATATATATATATATATATATATATATATATATATATATATATATATATATATATATACATATTACACTGTATATACATATACACCAGTCACAAGATGCAGTAGAAGACGACTTTGCCTATTCGGACATTCACTTTAGTGTCTTTTTTTTACTTTGTCCCTTCAGGAAAATTCTTCTCACTTCCTGTCCTATTGACGCCGTTATTGACGTTGAAGATTGAAGTGCGCCCACGACATATTTTTCATCTGATTGCTTTGTGCCACCTTGTTGATTTAGCACCTTGCGCTTGGGTGTAAAGCCTGCGGGAGTGAAAAATAAGGTAAGTAAAGCTGATTTTTATTGTTACTCTAGACAAATGTAACCACCTCAACACCTGGTACTTTAACCCCCTCCCTGCCCGGAACAATGTTCAGCTTTCAGCGCTGTCACTCTTTGAATGACAATTGCGCGGTCATACAACGCTGTACCCAAATTCCATTCTTAAATTTTTTTCCCACAAATGAAGATTTCTTTTGGTGCCATTTAATCACCACTGGGGGTTTTATTTTTTGCTAAACAAATTAAAAAAAGACCAAAGTTTTTGAAAAGAAAAAAAGGTTTTCTTTGTCTCTGTTATAACATTTTGTAAATAAGTACATTTTCTCCTTCACTGACGGGCACTGATAAAGCCACACTGATGAACACTGATAGGTGGCACTGATATGCAGCACAGATAGGTGGCTCTAATGGGCACTGATAGGCAAACAATTATGGCCACTGATAGGCAGCAATGATAGGTGGCACTGATGAGCAATGATATACAGCACTGATGGGCACTGATAGGCAGCACTGATAGGTGGCACTAATGGGCACTGATAGGCGGCACTGATGGTCAATGATATGCAGCACTGATGGGCACGGATAGGTGGCTCTAATGGGCACTGATAGGTGGCTCTAATGGGCACTAATAGGTGGCTCTAATGGGCACTGATAGACAGCACTATGGGCACTGATAGGCAGCAATGATAAGTGGCACTGATGGGCAATAATATGCAGCACTGATGGGCACTTATAGGTGGCACAAATGGGCACTGATATGCAGCAATGATGGCCACTGATAGGCAGCAATAATAGGTGGCACTGATGAGCAATGATATACAACACTGATGGGCACTGATAGGCGGCACTGATAGGTGGCACTGATGGGCACTGATAGGTGGCACTAAGGGGCACTGATAGGCAGCAATGATAGGTGGCACTGATTTGCAATGATATGCAGGACTGATGGGCACTGATAGGTGGCTCTAATGGGCACTGATAGGTGGCACTAATGGGCACAGATAGGTGGCACTATGGGCACTGATAGGCAGCAATGATAGGTGGCCCTGATGGGCACTGATAGGTGGCACTGATAGGCAGCACTATGGGCACTGATAGGCAGCAATGATAGGTGGCACTGATAGGTGGCACTAATGGGCACTGATAGGCAGCACTATGGGCACTGATAGGCAGCACTATGGGCACTGATAGGCGGCAATGATAGGTGGCACTGATGGGCAATGATATGCAGCACTGATAGGCAATGATATGCAGCACTGATGGGCACTGATAGGTGGCACTGTTAGGCAGCACTATGGGCACTGATAGGCGGCACTATGGGCACTGATAGGCAGCACTATGGGCACTAATAGGTGGCACTGATATGCAGCAGTGGTGAGCACTGATAGGTGGCACTGATGGGCAGCACTGATAGGCAGCACTATGGGCACTGATAGGCAGCAATGATAGGTGGCACTGATGGGCACTGATAGGTGGCACTGATGGGCACTGATAGGCGGCACTGATAGGCAGCACTATGGGCACTGATAGGCAGCACAATGGGCACTGATAGGCAGCACAATGGGCACTGATAGGCGGCAATGATAGGTGGCACTGATGGGCAATGATATGCAGCACTGATGGGCACTGATAGGCAGCACTATGGGTACTGATAGGCAGCAATGATAGGTGGCACTGATGGGCACTGATAGGTGGCACTAATGGGCACTGATAGGCAGCACTATGGGCACTGATAGGCAGCATAATGGGCACTGATAGGCGGCAATGATAGGTGGCACTGATGGGCAATGATATGCAGCACTGATAGGCAATGATATGCAGCACTGATGGGCACTGATAGGTGGCACTGATAGGCAGCACTATGGGCACTGATAGGTGGCACTATGGGCACTGATAGGCAGCACTATGGGCACTGATAGGTGGCACTGATATGCAGCAGTGGTGAGCACTGATTGGTGGCACCAATGGGCAGCACTGATAGGCAGCACTATGGGCACTGATAGGCAGCAATGATAGGTGGCACTGATGGGCACTGATAGGTGGAACTGATGGGCACTGATAGGCGGCACTGATAGGCAGCACTATGGGCACTGATAGGCAGCACAATGGGCACTGATAGGCGGCAATTATAGGTGGCACTGATGGGCAATGATATGCAGCACTGATGGGCACTGATAGGCGGCACTATGAGCACTGATAGGCAGCACTATGGGCACTGATAGGCAGCACTATGGGCACTGATAGGTGGCACTGATATGCAGCAGTGGCGAGCACTGATAGGTGGCACTGATGGGCGGCACTGATAGGCAGCACTTATGAGGAGACGCTGACAGGCATTAGTGGGTGTTCACACCCATGTGATCTGATTCATGTCTGAACTGTCAGTTCGCAGTGTGATATGGAAGCTGAAATGGGGGTGTCATTAACAATGTATTGACACTCCTGTCAGTTCACATAGGGCAGTGTGAACTGCTGTGCGAGTCGGGGGCGATGCGGGAACCCGCAATGGATTCCCAGTGTTCCCGCATCTCACAAGTGTGAACCCGAGCCTAAAGGTTTCCATCATGTCTCCCCTTTCCCTTCTTTCCTCCAGACTATACAATGTTTTTTTTTTTTAGATGCAAAAAAAAAAAGTGGAACATGCTGCGTTTTTTTTTTTCTGCACAGAACTGTACTGGAATGCAGCAAAATACATTAAAAATGCCCCAGAACGCCCCGTGCGTTCTGGGGCATTTTTAATGTATTTTGCTGCATTCCAGTACAGTTCTGTGCAGAAAAAAAAAAACGCAGCATGTTCCACTTTTTTTTTTTTTTTTGCACTAGAAATGACCGCACTGGTGTGAACTAGGCCATTGGAACCCATATGATCTACTATCCATGTGTTTTTGATGCAGAAAAAAAAAAAAAACGACTGAACTGCAACTGTGATTCTCATAATGATGGATTCATTGGAATTAATCGGTGACTTTCTTGGTAGCTACAATATTACTTGTTCAGTAATGAGTTATTGTTGTTTTTATTGCAGGCAACCAGCAAAGATGACCAAAAGTCGGATGTTTTGCATCATTTTCCTACTAAACATAAGTAAGTAAATTATGGAAATGATGGTTTATAAAATGTACAGCGACAAGACGCACACGGCGAGATCTCAGCTCATCACTTCCTTGTATCATTTTTCAGCTGAATACATCATGAAATGTTTTCCAGCTCCTCCCTCTGGGAATAAATAAAAAAAAATATATATATTTTTTTTTTCACTTACCAGAAATGGCTGTTGCTAGGCAGATCGTCCTAATCTGCCTCTTCCTGTTCCGCAGAGCTGTTCTGTCTTCTGCTCCTAGCGCCGTCTTCTAGTGAATGGGGCGCGGTGTGTTATGGGAACTGTGTGTCCCACAACACATTGCGACGACTCGCGCATGCGCAGTAGGAAACGGGCAGTGAAGCCGTAGTCTTCGCTGCATGTTTCCATTACTGAGGATGGCGGTGCTGGGACCGGAGCGCCGAGGGACATCTCGGCCTCCACGACTGCCCTGGGAGGGTAAGTGTACTTATTAAAAGTCAGCAGCTACTTTTTTTTTTTAGCTGCTGACTTTTAAAAAAATGTTTTTTTTAGCTGAAACACCCCTTTAATCATACCGCCAGGGAGGTTAACAAATTTTGACAAATTAGTTAATTCTGAAATTTTCGAATTTTTCAATTTCTGAATTTCCGAAATGTCCGAATTTCCGAAATGTCAGAATTTCCGAAATTTCCGGAATTTTCAAATTTTGAATTTCCGTATTTTGAATTTCAGAAATTACGAATTTTCAAATTTCCGAAAATTCGCAATTCGGAAATTCGGAAATTCAAAATTTGGAAATTCAAAATTCGGAAATTTGGAAATTCTAAATTTCAGAAATTCAAAATTCGAAATTCGAAATTCGAAATTTCATAAATGTAAAAATTCTAAAATTTGGAAATTTGAGAATCCAAGAATAAGAATGAAAATTAAAAAGAATAAAATTCTGAAAATTCGAAAATCTGAAATAATAACTAACTAATAATAAATATTAAATGATAGGTATTGGAATTGCCTTTCAAATTTGGCTGTTAGTGAACGTAACGAATACAAATTTATCCGAAGTTACGAATTATCCGAAATAACGAATGCCATATCTAAATGAATGGAACGTAACAATCTAAAAATAATAAATAACTATAATAATAATAAAACCTTTTTATTATTATTATTTATTATTAATTTGTTCCATTTCCTTCGTTTAGATGCGGCATTCGTTATTTCGGATAATTCGTAACTTCAGAAAAATTTGTATTCGTTACGTTCACTAACAGCCAAATTTGAAAGGAAATTCCAATACCTATAATTTAAAAGTTAGTAATTTCGAATTTTACTGATTTTCTTTTTTTTTTTTTCAGATTTTCGAAAAATCTGAAAATTCTGAATCCGAAAATTCGTAAATCCGAAAATTCGTAAATCCGAAAATTCGTAAATTCGTAAAGCCGAAAATTCGAAATTTGGAAATCCGAAAAATCGAAATTCGGAATTCGGAAATCCGAAAATTTGAAATTCGGAAATCCAAATATTCGGAAATCCGAAAATTTGAGAATTCGGAAATTCGGAAATCCGAAAATTTGAGAATTCGGAAATTTGAAAATCGGAAAATTCGAAAATTTGAGAATTCGGAAATGCGAAAACTCGAAATTCAGAAATCCAAAAATTCGGAAATCCGAAAATTCGAAATTTGGAAATCCGTATTTCCGAATTTTCGAAAAAAGCTAAAAAACTAATGAAAATGTTTAAATCCGAGCTTAACATGCCTACCGCATAACGTTTAGTGCGCTACTTATAAAAACATTTGCAGCATAAAAGTTAGAAACATCTTTGCAAACTGAACACATTTTACTGCATGTTTTCAAATACAATAACTCCACTATCATCAGTTCCATCTAGTGGCCAAATAGTGGTATATCAGCTCTCGGAGGTGAAAACTGTACCGCATTTTGGCCACTAGATGGAGCTGATGATACAGAAGTTAATCGTTTTTCAGGTTTTCTTCAGGTTTTCAGGTTTTCTTGCCTGCCAGGCTGCATGCCCGGATAAGGGTCTGGTATGGATTTTTACGGCGTTTTTATTTTATTATTTTATTGTGGTGCAGGGTTCCCCTTAAGATCCATACCAGACCCGAAAGACTAAGGGGGGGGGGGGCACGCCATTTTAATTTTTTTGTTACTTTTTTTTTACCGGCAATATTTTTATTATTCAGCTGTCAGCGGGGAAAGCCCACTGACAGCTGATGTCTCATCGGTTGTTAAGGATGGTGCAGCCGGCTTCCCGTCCCCGCTCCTTAACAACCAGATTTTACTGTGCCCTGATTGGGCAAAGCTTTGCCCAATTTGTGCAGGGTGGCTGTGTCAGTTTCATTCCGGGACACTGTGTTGTCCCGGGAATGAAGGTGACTGGGACTCGGGACAAACCTGCAAAATGCGGGGCTGTCCCGGGCAATGTGGGACTGTCCTGGGCAATGCGGGGCTGTCCCGGGCAATGCGAGGCTGTCCCGGGCAATGAGGGGCTGTCCGGGGCAATGCAGGGCTGTCCCGGGCAATGAGGGACTGTCCCGGACAATGCGGGGCTGTCCCGGGCAATGCGGGACTGTGCCCGGGTAATGCGGGGCTGTCCCGGGCAATGCGAGACTGTCCCGGGTAATGTGGGACTGTCCCGGGCAATGCGGGATTGTGCCCGGGGACACATAGTCACCCTACTCCAATGTGCAAGGTTAATGTTCGCTGGGTAAAATGGAACATGCTGCATTTAAATGCAGTGCAACTTGCTGCATACACACTACAGTCTGCTTCGACATGAATTAGGGAAAACAAAATAAAGTATTTTGGTTTCTGCTGAGGGAAAAAAAAACACAGCAACACAATAAGCTAAGGAAAAAAAGCATAGAAAAAACATGTGTGTGTTTAACTACTTGCTGACTTGCTGTAGTTGTACTGCGGCAGGTTGGCACGGCTCTGCGAATCGCTGTCATTGTACATCAGCTCTTTAAGAAGCTGTAGCAGGCGCACGCCCGCGCAGCGTCCCCCGGAGCCACGATCGCTCCTCAGAGAGCCGGGATCTGTCAATGTAAACAGACAGATCTCCGTTCTGACAGGGAAGTAAAGAGAGATCTGCTGTTCCTAGTGATTAGGAACAGCGACCTCTCTCTTCTCCCAGGCAGCCCATCCCCCCACAGATAGAAACACCTACTAGAGAACACATTTAACCCCTTGATCGCCCCCTAGTGTTAACCCCTTCCCTGTCAGTGACATTTGTACAGTAATCAGTGGCTATTTTTATCTCTGTATTAATGTCAATGGTCCAAAAAAAGCGTCAAAAGTGTCCGATCTATCAGCCGCAATGTCGCAGTCCCGCCATTACTAGTAAAGAAATAAATAACAAAAATGCTATAAATTTATCCCCTATTTTGTAGATGCTATAACTTTTGTGAAAACCAATCAATATACGCTTATTGCGATTTCTTTTTTTTTTTTACAAAAAATATGTAGAAGAATATATATTGGCCTAAACTGATGAAGACATTTGTGTTTTTCAATCAATTTGTTCCCTTCACTGGAACTAAGGGGCCAGGTCCAACCCCTGAAAAACACCCCCCACACCATAATCCCCCCCTCCACCAAAGGATTTGGACAAGTGCACAAAGCAAGGTCCACAATGACATGGATGAGCAAGTTCGGGGTGGAGGAACTTGACTGGCCTGCACAGAGTCCTGACCTCAACCCAATAGAACATCTTTGGGATGAATTGGAGCAGAGACTGCGAGCCAGGCCTTCTCATCCAACATGGTCAAACATTCCCATAGACACACTCCTAAACCTTGTGGACGGCCTTCCCAGAAGTGTTGAAGCTGTTATAGCTGCAAAGGGTGGGCCAACTCAATATTGAACCCTACAGACTAAGACTGGGGATGACATTAAAGTTCATGTGCGTGTAAAGGCCAATACTTTTGACAATATCGTGTCGTTTATGTTGATTTTGAGAGCGAAGTTCCGCTTTACCACAACTTACCCCCCCCCCCCCCCCCCCTATTGTTATTTTTATAGCTTCTATGGTAGATGGCGCCAAAAATGCCAAAGGAGTCGCACTGGTCAATGGCGTCGCTGAGTTCCGGTGCACGCTTGCAAAACTTGAAGGTCTCCCCAAAGAGAAAGTGGATATCTATTGGCAGCGAGGAGATGACGTTCTCAACTTCATGTCCCAAGGTGACAGAAAAGACCTAATCAGCAGTAGGTATTACAACCGCACCGTTTTAGAGGGTAACGGAAACCTGCAGATGTACGATGTGAACTTCGAGGATCGCGGCCTATACACGTGCTTCCTGCTTCTTCTGGGTGCAAAGGGGCGTGAGAAAGTGGATGAATGTACCTACCATCTGGATGTCCATGGTAAGTGCTGCTCTTACTTTATTATACTTTATGGAAATGTCACCTCTATAAACAACTTGCTCTGATAATAGATTGTTCTGCATGGGCGGTCTGTAGAGTGTATCCCCCCGCCCAGCCTTGGAAAAGACCCCGCCCACTTCAGACCACTTTTTACACCATGCTCGAATATGGGTGTATAATTGGAAATCAAATGGGCAGGGCTTAACGTGGTATTAAACCCAAAGCCCAAAATGTATTATATTGCAGCTCACCCATCATTAGATGTGGTGGCCGCATTCGTTTTCTTTTACTTATTTATTTTTTAGACTTTGCCCTCTGTTTTCACCTGGTGATGTGCCCAGTAACTAGACATGTGCACAACAAAAAAATTTGTTTATTATCGTTTCGTTTTTTTCGTTTCCGTTGATTCGTAACGATTCGTACATTCGTAAGTCGTCAGTGTTCGTATTCGTAACGATTCGTACATTCGTAAGAGTTATTTTTTCGTTGATTCGTTTTTTCGTTAGTTTAATTTTCGTACGCATTCGTACATTCGTAACATTCGTAACATTCGTAGATTCGTAATCGGAGCATAATTCATAATTTTATGTAATATGTGTGCTATTATTACATTTTAATAATTTACGAATCGAAAAAAAAAGTTACGAATCGAAAAAAAAAAAGTTACGAACGAAAAAAAAAAGTTACGAATCGAAAAAAAGTTACGAATGTACGAATTTTTTTGTTCAATAGAGATACGGAAATTGCAAATCGAAAAAATAAAAATAAAATTACGAATCGAAAAAAAAAAGTTACAAATCGAAAAAAAAAAGTTACGAATCGAAAAAAAAGTTACGAATTGACATTTTTTTTCAATTCGTAATGTACGAATTCGGATGTACGAATTTTTTTGTTCAATAGAGATACGTAAATTACAAATCGAACAAAAAATAAAAAAAAAAGTTACGAATCGAAAAAAAAAAGTTCCGAATCAAAAAAAAAAAGTTACGAATCGAAAAAAAAAAAAGTTACGAATGTACGAATTTTTTTGTTCAATCCATTCGAAGCACGTTTAGCAGCACCATTGTAAGGGACACGGAAAATTACCAATTCAACAAAAAAAAAAAGTTACGAATGTACAAATTTTTTCGTTCGTTTTCGTTTTTCGGATTTTCTTCATTAGTACATTCGTTGTTTCTAATTCGTTTTTTTTTTCGATTTTCGTTGTTTTTCGGATTCGTTCGATTCGAATGATTCGTTAATCGGATTCGTACGATTCGTTACGATTCGTTATTCCCGATTCGTACGATTCGAACGATTCGTTCATTCGTACGAAAATGAACGAACGAAAAAACGAAAAAAAAAACGAAAAACGAAAAAAAACTAAACGAATTGCACATGTCTACCAGTAACACACCTCCTGACCGCGGCACGCCGATATGCGTCGGCAGAATGGCACGGGGTGGGCAAAAGGGCGTACAGGTACATCCCCTTTAACCATCTCAAAACCGGGCATTTTCACCCCCTTCCTGCCCAGGCCGTTTTTTAATCTTTCAGCGCTGTCGCACTTTGAATGACAATTGCGCGGTCATACAACACTGTACCCAAATGAAATTGTTATCATTTTGTCCCCACAAATAGAGTTTTCTTTTGGTGGTATTTGATCATCTCTGCGTTTTTTTTTTTTTTTTTGCGCTATAAACAAAAAAAAAAGTCACAAGTTTGAAAAAAAACAATATATTTTACTTTTTGCTATAATAAATATCCTTTTTATTTTTTTAAATATTTTTTTCCTCAGTTTAGGCCGATACGTATTCTTCTACATATTTTTGGTAAAAAAAAAAAATCGCAATAAACGTATATTGATTGGTTTGCGCAAAAGTTATAGCGCCTACAAAATAGAGGATAGTTTTTATGGCATTTTTATTATTATTTTTTTCTTAACTAGTAATGGTGCCGATCTGCGATTTTTATCGTGACTGCGAAATTGCGACATATCGGACACTTTTGACACATTTTTGGGACCATTCACATTTATACAGCGATCGGTGCTATAAAAATGCACTGATTAGTGTATAAATGTGACTGGCAGTGAAGGGGTTAACACTAGGGGGTGCTGAAGGAGCTAATATGTTCCCTGGGAGTGATTCTAACTGGTAGGGGGAGGGGACTCACAAGGGGAGGAGACCGATCGGTGTTTCTTTGTACTGAGAACACACCATCGGTCTCCTCTCCTCAGACAGGACGTAAATCTGTGTGTTTACATACACAGATCCACGGTCCTGCTGTGTTACCGGGCAATCGCGGGTGCCTGACGGACATCGCGGCCGCCGGGCACGCGCATCGTGCCCGGAATAACATGGAATAAAACAGAACAGAAAATAAAGGAATAGAATAGAATAAAAAAATTATTTAATAGAAAATAAAATAATAGAATGGAATAAGACAGAATAGAAAATAAATAGAATAGAATAAAACAGAATAGAATAGAAAATAAAATAATAGTATAGAAAAAATCAGAATAGAAAATAGATGAATAGAACAAGATAGAATAGAAAAGAAAAGAAAATCATAGAATGGACTAATACAGAATAAAAATATAAAGAAACAGAATAGAATAGAAAATAAAATAGAATGGAATAAAACAGAATTGAAAATAAAAGAATTGAATAGAATAGAATAGAATAAAACAAAATATAATTTTAAAGAAATAAAATACAATAAAACAGAATAGAATAGAAAATAAAATAATAGTATAGAAAAAATCAGAATAGAAAATAGATGAATAGAATAGAAAATAAAATAATAGAATGGAAAAGGACAGAATAGAAAATAAATAGAATAAAATAAATTATAAAGAAATAGAATAGAAAATAAAATTGAATAAAACAGAATAGAAAATAGATGAATAGAATAGAGCAAATTAGAATAGAAAAGAAAAGAAAATCATAGAATGGACTAAAACAGAATAGAAATATAAAGAAATAGAATAGAATAAAACAGAATAGAAAAGAAAAGAAAATAATAGAATAAAAAAGAAAGAAAATAAAGAATAGAATAAAACAGAATTGAAAATAAATAAATAGAATATAATAGAATTAAACAAAATATAATTATAAAGAAATAAAATACAATAAAACAAAATAGAATATAAAATAAAATGGAATATAACAGAATAGAAAATAAAGGAATGGAATAGATTAAAAAAGAGTTTCATAGAAAATAAAATAATCAAATGGAATAAGACAGAATAGATAATAAATAGAATAAAACAAAATAGAATAGAAAATAAAATAATAGTATAGAATAAAACAGAATAGAAAATAGATGAATAGAATAGAGCAAAACAGAATATAATAGAAAATAAAAAAAAAATCATAAAATGGACTAAACCAGAATAGAAATATAAAGAAATAGAATAGAATAATACAGAATAGAAAATAAAATGGAATGGAATAAAACAGAATAGAAAATAAAGGAATAGAATACAACAGAATAGAATAAAACAGAATATAACAGAAAATAAAATCAAATGGCATGAAACAGAATAGAAAAAAAAATGATGATTCCTACTTAGGATGCTAGTTTATAGAACAGAAAAGAATAGAAAATATAGGAATACAATAGAATAGAATATAAAAGAATAGAATAGAATAAAATAGAATAAAGTAGAATAGAATAGAATGAATATAGCCATGATCTGAAATTTGAATTGATTTGAAAATAAGGAATATTCAAAAAAATCTGAAAACAATCATTCTAACATAACAAATATGAATAAATTAAATTAATAACAAATTAACTTGGCAAAGAAATCTGAAACAAAAATAAACAATCTTTTAAACTCTAGTCAGCACTGATTGAATGAATGAATGACTTATATGGTGCTGCAATGCGAACTGAATCGCCTCAAGACTGATTGGCTCATTGTGCTGCTTCTTCCTCTCACACTCCAGCCCTGCTGTATAGGGACTGATATCAGATTGAAATTCTTACACTGCTTGTATTGAAAAATTTAGTGTAACTAAACCCATCGATTTAGCAGTTTAAAAAAAAAACTGTTACATGACGGGAATCTAATGCCGCGTACACACGATCAGACTTTGTCCGCCGGACCCAGTCTGGCGGACAAACCGCCGGACTTTCCAGCGGGGCTTCGCCAGACTTTCCGAGCGTGTGACTTGCCCACACACGCCCGGACTTCTCCGGTGGACAATCCATGGGAAAAAGTCCGCGGGACTTTTGAAAATGAACGGACTTGCCCACACACGGAGCAGTCCGTTCATTTAGAACGTAACTGCAGGTAGACAGGGCTAGCGAAGGCAGTGAATGCCGCCGTGCTAGCCCCGTCACCTGGTATGGATTTAAAGGGAATCCCCACGCCGAAAAAACGGCGTGGGGGTCACCCCCAAATCCATCTCAGACTCTTATCTAAGCACGCAGCCCGGTCGGCCAGGAAAGGGGTGGGGACGAGCGAGCGCCCTCCCTCCTGAGCTGTACCAGGCCGCGTGCCCTCAACATGGGGTTGCCCTGGGGAAAGGGGGCCGTGCGCCCCCCCACCCCAAAGCACCTTGTCCCCATGTTGATGAGGACAAGGGCCTCTTCCCGACAACCCTGGCCGTTGGTTGTCGGGGTCTGCGGGCGGGGGGCTTATCGGAATCCGGGAGCCCCCTTTAATAAGGGGGCCCCCAGATCCCGGACCCCCACCCTATGTGAATGAGTATGGGGTACGATGTACCCCTACCCATTCACCTAAGGTGTAAAGTGTAAATAAAAAAAACACACAATTTTTAAAAAATATTTTATTGCACTTTTATTGCGTCTTCTTCCGTCTTGGGGGGTCTTCTCGCCGGACTCCTCCGCTATTTTACCTAGCTCTTTTACCGAGCAGAGGAGCCCAGCTACCTTCTTCGTCGTCGCCGCCGTCGTCTGGGGGTCTCGATCCGCCTTCGGGGGTCTTCCGGGGTCTCTTCTGTTCTTGCCACTGTCGTCGCTTTCTGCGCCGCCTTCTTCTTCTTCTTCTGATGTTGACTCGTCGCTCTCTCTGGCCGGAATGGCAGGGCCGCGCTGTGCTGGGACTTATATAGGGACAAGGGGACAGGGTCACATGCTCATGTCACATGGTGACCCCCGCCCCCCTATGATGTCACAGTCCCGGAGGATGCTGGGACTCTGACATTATAGGGGGTCGGGGTCACCATGTGATATGAGCATGTGACCCTGCCCCCTTGTCCCTATATAAGTCCCAGCACAGCGCGGCCCTGCCATTCCGGCCAGAGAGAGCGACGAGTCAACATCAGAAGAAGAAGAAGAAGAAACCCCGGAAGGCGGATCGAGACCCCCAGACGACGGCGACGACGAAGAAGGTAGCTGGGCTCCTCTGCTCGCTAAAAGAGCTAGGTAAAATAGCGGAGGAGTCCGGCGAGAAGACCCCCCAAGACGAAAGAAGACCCCCGGAGCAGTGCAATAAAATATTTTTAAAAAATTGTGTGTTTTTTTTTATTTACACTTTACACCTTAGGTGAATGGGTAGGGGTACATCGTACCCCATACTCATTCACATAGGGTGGGGGGGCCGGGATCTGGGGGCCCCCTTATTAAAGGGGGCTCCCGGATTCCAATAAGCCCCCCGCCCGCAGACCCCGACAACCAACAGCCAGGGTTGTCGGGAAGAGGCCCTTGTCCTCATCAACATGGGGACAAGGTGCTTTGGGGTGGGGGGGACGCTCGGATAAGGGTCTGAGATGGATTTGGGGGACCCCCACGCCGTTTTTTCGGCGTGGGGATTCCCTTTAAATCCATGCCAGGTGACGGGGCTAGCGTGGCGGCATTCACTGCCTTCGCTAGCCCCGTCTACCTGAAGTCACGTGCTAAATGAACGGACTTTCCGATGATCGGCAAGTCCGTTCATTTCCAAAAGTCCGGCGGACTAGCATACTAACGGCGGGATTGTCCACAGGACTGCCAAGTTCAGCGGACAATTTTAAAACAAAACTTTAAACCTAGTCCGCCGGACTTTTGGCGCCAAAAAGTCCGCCGGCGCCTACACACGGGGGGATTGACTTCAGTCCGGCGGACATTCCCGCGGGAAAGTCCGCTCGTGTGTACGCGGCGTAACTGTCACATTTTCTTGTGCTCTCAACCAAACTGTCAAACCATCAAATGGTTGGTGTCATAACTGATCACATGGGCAGCGCCATGGCGGTTGCAGATCAAACAGAAGCAGCTTCCTGGGCTGTAAAGGATAGGAGGGTTTAGTTCCACTTTAATGGTTCCAGCTGCATTCAGGTCTATTTATATCTGCCTAGAGCCTAACTCTAACAACTCAGCTTTTTTTTTATTACAGCCAATTACAGTGAGCCAGAAATCGGCTATGAACCTTCCGTCCAGATGGTAGATAACGGAACCTCTATGCATTTCAAATGCAGCTCAGGTCATGGATTCCCCCGACCTCAAAGAATGATCTGGGAAACGTCTTCTGGAAACAGAACTAAGAAATTTAACATATTGACCGAAATTAAAAACATCAGCAAAACATTTAATGCTTCCAGCGAGTTGTCATTGATGGTGGAGGAAGATGTCAACATCACCTGTGTACTGGAAGCCCACCACAATGTGACCTCTAAAGTCCTGCAAATAGGTGAGCGGGGGATGGGGAAATCCAAGCACATGTGCTAACTCTAAATCAAGGACCCCAATAACCCTCCTAAGCTGTGAACTCTATCTCTATGGTTTAACCATTAAAAAATAGCCAAATACGAACATAGGTGTGTGCAGCCTATTGCATTAGGGTGTGCACCCCAAAGCTCAACCACACATGTGTGTGCATGTGTAGCTATACTGACAGTGTCAGTATGGCAATGGACTGTGCCAGTAGTTTTTTTTTTCTTTTTTATTATTATTATTTAATTTTTTTTTCTTTTTTTTTTTAATATTCTAATTTACAATATATATTTTTATTATTATTATATCTTTCCTTTTTCTTTTTTTTAATATTCTAATTCACAATATATATATATATTTATTATTATTATTAGTATTATTATTAGTATTATTTCTTTCTTTTTTATTTAATTTTTTTAATTTAATAATTTACTATATAATATATATATATATATATATAGTATTTTTTTTTTATGAGCCCTATTATATAACGCTGCACTCTGCGCATAGTGCACCCCTGAAACTGCACTCTGTGCATAGGGTACCCCTAAACTCTGCACTCTGTACATAGCGCACCCCTGAACTGAACTCTGCACTCTGTGCATAGTGCACCCCAGAACTCTGCACTCTGTACATAGTGAACCCCTGAACTCTGCACTCTGTACATAGTGCCGCCCTGAACTCTGCACTCTGTGCATCGCACACCCCTGAACTGAACTCTGCACTCTGTGCATAGCGCACCCCTGAACTGAACTCTGCACTCTATGCATAGTGCACCCCTGAACTCTGCATTCTGTACATAGTGCCGCCCTGAACTCTGCACTCTGTGCATAGTGCACCCCTGAACTCTGCACTCTGTGCATAGCGCACCCCTGAACTCTGCACTCTGTGCATAGTGCACCCCAGAACTCTGCACTCTGTGCATAGTGCACCCCTGAACTCTGCACTCTGTACATAGTGCACCCCAGAACTCTCCTCTCTGTACATAGTGCACCCCAGAACTCTGCATTCTGTACATAGTGCCGCCCTGAACTCTGCACTCTGTGCATAGTGCACCCCTGAACTCTGCACTCTGTGCATAGCGCACCCCTGAACTCTGCACTCTGTGCATAGCGCACCCCTGAACTGAACTCTACACTCTGTGCATAGCGCACCCCTGAACTGAACTCTGCACTCTGTGCATAGCGCACCCCTGAACTGAACTCTGCACTCTATGCATAGTGCACCCCTGAACTCTGCACTCTGTACATAGTGCACCCCAGAACTCTCCTCTCTGTACATAGTGCACACCAGAACTCTGCATTCTGTACATAGTGCCGCCCTGAACTCTGCACTCTGTGCATAGCGCACCCCTGAACTCTGCACTCTGTGCATAGTGCACCCCAGAACTCTGCACTCTGTGCATAGTGCACCCCTGAACTCTGCACTCTGTACATAGTGCACCCCAGAACTCTCCTCTCTGTACATAGTGCACCCCAGAACTCTGCACTCTGTACATAGTGCCGCCCTGAACTCTGCACTCTGTGCATAGTGCACCCCTGAACTCTGCACTCTGTGCATAGCGCACCCCTGAACTCTGCACTCTGTGCATAGCGCACCCCTGAACTGAACTCTGCACTCTGTGCATAGCGCACCCCTGAACTGAACTCTGCACTCTGTGCATAGCGCACCCCTGAACTGAACTCTGCACTCTGTGCATAGTGCACCCCTGAACTCTGCACTCTGCACATAGTGCACCCCAGAACTCTGCATTCTGTACATAGCGCACCCCTGAACTCTGCACTCTGTGCATAGCGCACCCCTGAACTCTGCACTCTGTACATAGTGCACCCCAGAACTCTGCACTCTGTGCATAGTGCACCCCTGAACTGAACTCTGCACTCTGTGCATAGTGCACCCCTGAACTCTGCACTCTGTGCATAGCGCACCCCTGAACTGAACTCTGCACTCTGTGCATAGTGCACCCCAGAACTCTGCTCTCTGTACATAGTGCACCCCAGAACTCTGCACTCTGTACATAGTGAACCCCTGAACTCTGCACTCTGTACATAGTGCCGCCCTGAACTCTGCACTCTGTACATAATGCATCCCTGAACTCTGCACTCTGTGCATAGCGCACCCCTGAACTGAACCCTGCACTCTGTGCATAGTGCCCCCCTGAACTCTGCACTCTGTACATAATGCATCCCTGAACTCTGCACTCTGTGCATAGCGCACCCCTGAACTGAACTCTGCACTCTGTGCAAAGTGCCCCCCTGAACTCTGCACTCTGTACATAATGCATCCCAGAACTCTGCACTCTGTGCATCGCACACCCCTGAACTGAACTCTGCACTCTGAATTCTGCACTCTGTACTTAAAAACTCTGTGCATAGTGCACCCCTGAACTCTGCACTCTGTGCATAGCGCACCCCTGAACTGAACTCTGCACTCTATGTATAGTGCACCCCTGAACTCTGCACTCTGTACATAGTGCACCCCAGAACTCTGCTCTCTGTACATAGTGCACCCCAGAACTCTGCACTCTGTACATAGTGAACCCCTGAACTCTGCACTCTGTACATAGTGCCGCCCTGAACTCTGCACTCTGTACATAATGCATCCCTGAACTCTGCACTCTGTGCATAGCGCACCCCTGAACTGAACTCTGCACTCTGTGCATAGTGCACCCATGAACTCTGCCCTCTGTACATAGTGCACCCCAGAACTCTGCACTCTGTACATAGTGCACCCCAGAACTCTGCACCCTGTACATAGCGCACCCCCGAACTCTGCACTCTGTGCATAGCGCACCCCTGAACTGAACTCTGCACTCTGTGCATAGTACACCCCTGAATTCTGCACTCTGTACATAGTGCACCCCAGAACTCTGCACTCTGTGCATAGTGCACCCCTGAACTCTGCACTCTGTGCATAGCGCACCCCTAAACTGAAATCTACACTCTGTGCATAGTGCAACCCTGAACTCTGCACTCTGTACATAGTGCACCCCAGAACTCTGCACTCTGTGCATAGCGCACCCCTGAACTGAACTCTGCACTCTGTGCATAGTGCACCCCTGAACTCTGCACTCTGTGCATAGCGCACCCCTGAACTGAACTCTGCACTCTGTGCATAGCGCACCCCTGAACTGAACTCTGCACTCTGTGCATAGTGCACCCCAGAACTCTGCTCTCTGTACATAGTGCACCCAGAACTCTGCTCTCTGTACATAGTGCACCCCAGAACTCTGCACTCTGTACATAGCGCACCCCAGAACTCTGCACTCTGTACATAGCGCACCCCAGAACTCTACACTCTGTACATTGATTTAAATGGGTAAGTTTCACAGTTGCCAACTGTCGATCTCTATAAGCTGAGTTAAATTTGCTGCGACCGTGAAGCAAAACATTATGGCCATGGCATGTGTATGCCCCCCCCCCCCCCCTCCATCTGCCTTGCCAATCTCAACTCCTAATTTCCTTTGTGGGTTGACAACACTCAACATTTTTGTGGACTGAATGGTGTCAAATCTGCCCATTGTCTTTTGCAAAACTACAACCACTACTACTGTTTCCTTATCCGCAGCATATGGACTAATTGACTAATAGTCTTATGCCCCGTACACACCAGCGGATTTTCTGTCGGAAAAATCTTGGATGTTTTTTCCGACGGAATTCCGCTCAAGCTTGGCTTGCATACACACGGTCACACAAAAGTTCTCTGAACTTTCAACCGCCAAGACGTACAACACTACGAGAAAAATTAAGTTCAATGCTTCCGAACATGCGTCAAATTTGTTTCCGAGCATGCGTAGGAATTTTGCGCGTCGGAATTGGTACAGACGATCGGAATTTCCGATCGGAACTTTTTCTGATCGAAAAATTGAAAAACTGCTCTCAATCTTTTGCTGGCAGGAATTCCTCCAGCAAAAGTCCGATGGAGCGTACACACGGTCGCGTTTTCCGACCAAAAACTCACATCAGACTTTTGCTGGCGGAATTTCCGATCGTTTGTACGTGGCAAAAAAAAGGAACAAGGAGGGCTAATTAGTCTCTTTGAGGGAACAAAGCAATGTTTGCACTTATAAAACAGATCTAGCAAAACTTTTTCAAGGGTGAATTTAACAGACCAAAAAGGGCAAACAAAAGAAGCTCATTGGTGGGGTTTACATACACATTGAATTGCTTTGTATTGTATGACTGTCATAATGTTACCTAACAGCCAACTCCTGCCTGAATCAACACTACTAAAGTATTATTTCTTCACAGTGGTGAAAAGAGAAATTCCGCCAGACACCCCAGACAGGAGTCTCATCATCATCATTCTGAGTATCAGCTTCCTTGTTTGCTTCACGGCTATAACAATTCTATTGGTAGTGCGGAGAAAAAAAAAGCAGAGTAGAGCCAGTAAGTATCTTTTCTGTCTGTGTCAAGCAAAGTTATGTATTCTCCCCAAGTACGGACATTATATGTGGTGTGATATAAAAGTCTATAGCTTTATTAAAAAAAAAAAAAACAAGACTCAACATCATTAACCATTTTTTTTCAGTATGGTCTCCCCTAAAGTGGAACTAAACTCTCCTTTACAGCTAAGGAAGCTGCCATCTTGGCCTCTGATCTGCAATTGCCATGGTGCTGCACATGCGATCACGCTTGACACCGGCCATTTGATGGCTACACAGCAGGGCCAGATCTAGCCTATCTGATCTGGTGGTGCAGTAAAAAAAACAATGGGGCATAATGTCAACACAGTGTGTGAGTCATTGACAGTCTGTCACACAGTGTCACAACCTGGGAAATACTTGTATGAGGCTGTCATTACATTACAACCTTGTCCCCTTACATCAGATGTCTCTGTCAGAGTCTCACTTTACATCAGGGTCCCCATCAGAGTGCACTCTTGCATCAGATGTACCCATCAGAGTGTCCCCTTACATTAGTGTCCCCATCAGAGTGCCCCTTACATTAGTGTACCCATCAAAGTTCCCCCTTACATCAGGTGTACCCATCCGAGTGCCTTCTTACATCAGGTGTACCCATCAGAGAGCCTCCTTACATCAGGTGTACCCATCAGAGTTTCCCACATTAGTGTCCCCATCAGAGTGCCCCTTACATATGATCAGTTATCCCCATTACAGTGCCCCCTTACATCAGGTGTCCCCATCAGAGTTTTCCCCTTACATTAGTGTACCCATCAAAGTTCCCCCTTACATCAGGTGTACCCATCAGAGTGCCTTCTTACATCAGGTGTACCCATCCGAGTGCCTTCTTACATCAGGTGTACCCGCCATTAGAGAGCCTCCTTACATCAGGTGTACCCATCAGAGTTTCCCACATTAGTGTCCCCATCAGAGTTTCCCCCTTACATCAGGTGTCCCCATCAGAGTGTCCCCTTACATTAGTGTCCCCATAAGGCCCCTTTCACACCGGGGCGTTTTTCATGCGGTACAGCGCTAAAAATAGCGCCTGTTCACCGCCTGAAAAAATCCGGCCCCTTTAACTCCAGTGTGAAAGCCGGCGGGCTTTCACACTGGAGCGGTGCGCTAGCAGGATGACAAAAAAAGTCCTGCTAGCAGCATCTTTGGAGCGGGATAGGAGCGGTGTGTTCACCGCTCCTATACCGCTCCTTCCCATTGATTAGAATGGGACACCGCGGTAAAACCGCGGCAATACCGCCGCAAAGCGCCGCTACGGCGGCGCTCTGCGGGGGTGTTTAAACCCTTTTTCGGCCGCTCGCGGGGGGTAAAACCGCACCGCGAGCGGCCGAATACCGCTGTTAAAACGACGGTAAAGCAGCGCTAAATATAGAGCTGCTTTATCGTCACCGTGGCTCCCCGCCCCAGTGTGAAAGGGGCCTAAGAGTTCCCCCTTGCATCAAGTGTACACATCAGAGTCAATAATAGAAGAAAAATAAACCGCGCTAGACTGAAAATGAGATCCCTAAAAATCAAAAGGCTTTTGCTCGGAGTGGGATACACACACGAATATTAGACATCAAAGATAAAGAGCTGCGCCAATTATTCTAAAAAATTAATTAAATTAAATTTAAAAAGCTAAACCCATATCAAGTAAGTTAGGACAATATACAACTAAGTGAAATAATGAATGTACACCTAAATGAAATATTGAATGATAATCATGGAACAAAAAATGAAAGCAACTAGGCATTCAATAAAGTCCATGTATTACCATCATCTGCTTGGTAGATATGAATGAAAATCTTCTAGCAGGGAAAAGGTCATAATTCAAAGATTAACAAGACAGTCCAAACGTGACTCAGATCATACACCTCGGTGACTTTTCATATACAGTTGGTGAAGAGAAGTGCCCAACCACCTAGATGACAATGTGCTTACCAGATGGTGAAGCAGATGAAGCATAAACTGCAGCCAATCAGCCGACTGACAAGTGTATCACGGGCCTCTCTCTCCCCTAGATCAACACCTTGCACCAGATAGGATTATGGGATATTCCATCTCCACAAACTAGTTGGAATGATACTTGTAATCTTCTGTGTCCATCTCCCTGAGTGCCTCCTTACATCAGGTCTTCCCATCAGAGTGCCTCCTTACATCAGGTGTACCCATCAGAGTGTCCCCTTACATCAAGTGTCCCCCATCAGAGTTTCCCCCTTACTTTAGTGTCCCCATCCGAGTTCCCCCTTGCATCAAGTGTACACATCAGAGTGCCTCTTTACATCAGGTGTACCCATCAGGTGTCCCCTTACATCAGGTGTACCCATCAGGTGTCCCCTTACATCAGGTGTTCCCATCATAGTGTCCCCCGTACATTAGTTTCCCCATCAGAGTTCCCCCTTACATCAGGTGTCCCCATCAGAGTGTCCCCTTACATCAAGTGTCCCCCATCAGATTTCCCCTCTTACAGTAGTGTCCCCGTCAGAGTTCCCCCTTGCATCAAGTGTACACATCACAGTGACTCCTTACATCAGGCGTCCCCATCAGAGTGTCCCCCGTACATTAGTTTCCCCATCAGAGTTCCCCCTTACATCAGGTGTCCCCATCAGAGTGTCCACTTACATCAAGTGTCCCCATCAGAGTCCCCCCCTTACATTAGTGTCCCCATCAGAGTGCCGTCTTACATCAGGTCTCCACATCAGAGTTTCCCCTTACGTCAGGTGTCCCCATCAGAGTTCCCCCCTACGTCAGGTGTCCCCATCAGATTTCCCCCTTATGTCAGGTGTCCCCATCTGAGTTCCCCCTTACATTAGTGTCCCCATCAGAGTTCCCCCTTACATCAGGTGTCCCCATCAGAGTGCCCCCTTACATCAGGTATCCACATCAGAGTGTCCCTTTACACCTAGTGTCCCCATCAGAGTTCCGCCTTACCTCAGGTGTCCCCATCAGAGTTCCCCCTCACGTCAGGTGTCCCCATCAGAGTTCCCCCTTACATCAGGTGTCCCCATCATAGTGCCCCCTTACATTAGGTGTCCCCATCAGAGTGTCCCTTTACACCTAGTGTCCCCATCAGAGTTCCGCCTTACCTCAGGTGTCCCCATCAGAGTTCCCCCTCACGTCAGGTGTCCCCATCAGAGTTCCCCCTTACATCAGGTGTCCCCATCAGTGTCCCTTTACATCTAGTGTCCCCATCAGAGTTCCCCCCCCTACGTCAGGTGTCCCCATCATAGTGCCCCCTTGCATTAGGTGTCCCCATCAGTTTGCCTTCTTAAATCAACTGTCTGCATAAGACTGGCTCATGAATTGTGGATGCACTCCCAGAGACCTGGGTAGGGGCACAACTAAAATCTGGGGAGGCACAGCCCACGCCAGCACCCTCCTAGAACCAGCCCTGCTTGACAGTTTGGTTGGGAGAAGCAGCTGTGACAGTTGTCAATCACAGCATGCCTGGAATATAACGGTTTTGGGAAACTGTAAAATCAATGAGTTTAGTTCCGCTTTAAGAGTATAGTAAATTGTTTTTATTATTATGCTGGATTGAGCATGGAAGAGGTAGAAACAGGAGCGTGCATTGGTTACTTGTTACCTGGGGTTGCCATTTTGCCACCACCCCCCCCCCCCTCTGCTTTCCAGATGCCACCCCATGTTTGCCCCCATTTTGGTTGCTAGGACACTAGCACAGCAACCAATTACTCAGTGGTCCAGCAGCCAGCCTCCTGTGCAGTTGTGCGCCACAAGTAATTAGGATTACTAAGGATGCAGGTGGCTTGACTCTACAGCATCATTGTTGCATACGGGTGCCTGCACTATAACAGCTAATGTCATTGTGTGGGCCAGCCGCTAGTTTCCTAGCAACCAGCTTAGTAACATTGCCTTGTGTATAGCCAAGCCTTAGGCAACCGCCTAATTTGCTTCATTAAAAAGCCACCTCTGGTCGGTGTGTGGGGGGGTTAGGCAAATTAGGCAGCCGCGAGGCCCCTGTAAGAGCGAGGCCTTAGGCGACTGCCTGATTAAAGAGACGCCTCTGGTATAGAGAGCAATGATTCTAAGCTGCAGTGAGGACCAAGTGTCTGAACACTACAGCCTCAGTGCTGCCCCTCCCCAAGTTCCTCACTTTGCCTCATTGGCAACACGCTCCGGGGTAGAACATCTGGCCGGTTTTTACTGTAGTTCGTGTCCCCCTTGGATACAGATAAAAATAGGAATGTTCTGCACACACTCCACTACATCCCACAAAAGTTAGGGTTTGTTCATAAGAGCCCGCACTCTAAATGCATACAAGCTGGTGTACGCTGTAGGGGGAGCTGTGGCGCATTGTTACAATACTTTAGATGGTTTACATTTTTCTTTTAACTTGACACAAATCTATGAACTCCAGCACTGCACTGTAGTAACATGTGGTGATGTGCGTTGTGCTGCATAAAATTGCATGCATTATGGTGTGCACGGGGCACATAGAAAACAATTGTTTTCTATGTGCCCTTGTGTTTGGCCTGTATTAATCTATGCGCTTCAGTGTGGCTCAACCCACATGGTGTGAATGATAACAAGCTGGAGAATAAGTCCTCGCTCACACGGGGGCATATCAATGCATACCCCAGTGTGATGCCATGTTTACCCACACAGGGTTGCACAGGTGTTCCATGCACTGTATTTCTACTACTATACTCATACCTCCCAACATTTTGAGATGAGAATGAGGCAGGGGCGTCGGGAGGGAGTGGCTAGGGGTGGCTGAGGCCCCGAATGTGACCCCGAAAAGCCCTGAGTCTGCTGCATTCCATTGTTAGCCCCGAGCGTCTGCTAATTTTGGCCACACTCGCTAACAGAACGGTCCCCGGCGGCCGAAATTAGCCGAGTGCCATAGCGGCCGAAAGTGTCCGAAAGCGTCCGAAAGTGGTCAAAAGTGTCCGAGTGCCGCTGGTCCCGCCTTCTGGAGTGGGACATGTGACGGGACGTCCATCTTAGCCTTCAGGCTCCAGAAGGCAGGAACGCTACATCCCTGCTCGGGCGGGCGGCTCGGTTCTGCTACATCCCCACTCGGGCGGGCGGCTCGGCTCTCCTCACCTCTCCTCTCCCCAGTGACTGACTGCCTGCCTGCTGTGACCGCACACCACGACTGAGCTGAGGTAGGTCAGACACAGAGCGTATGTATTTCAGTGTCAGTGTGTGTAGGTCAGGCAGGTCAGTGGTCAGTGTATGTAGGTCAGGCAGGTCAGTGGTCAGTGTATGTAGGTCAGTGGTCAGTGTATGTAGGTCAGGCAGGTCAGTGGTCAGTGTATGTAGGTCAGGCAGGTCAGTGGTCAGTGTATGTAGGTCAGGCAGGTCAGTGGTCAGTGTATGTAGGTCAGGCAGGTCAGTGGTCAGTGTATGTAGGTCAGGCAGGTCAGTGTGTGTAGGTCAGGCAGGTCAGTGGTCAGTGTGTGTAGGTCAGGCAGGTCAGTGGTCAGTGTATGTAGGTCAGGCAGGTCAGTGGTCAGTGTATGTAGGTCAGGCAGGTCAGTGTGTGTAGGTCAGGCAGGTCAGTGTATGTACCCCGGTTCTTCGACTTTGGGCTGAAGCCCCTGGTCTTTTTGCCACCTAGCAACGCCCCTGGAATGAGGGACATCTACTAGCAAATGTATGTAGGCATAGGACACGCCCCCTACCACACCCCCTTAAAGGAGAATTAACCAAAAAAAAGGTTAATTAAATCCACAAGTGCTTTTTTTTACCACTAGCGTTCCTTTATATTGGCTTTTTAAAATTTACAATTGTAGCAATTTAGAAATTGGATGAAAGGTTTAGCATCGGGAAACACTTTTTGATAGATAAAAAGTGCATTTTATATACAACTTTATAGTTCAGACTAAAATGACTGACAAATGAGGAGGAATGAGGGACAGAGGGACATTGCTCAAAAATCAGGGACAGTCCCTCGAAATCCGGGACAGTTGGGAGCTATGTATGCTACTGTGATATTCATCTGCAGCTGATGCGTTTCCATAGCATGCTGCTGTTCTGCACCCACATGGGAATATCTGCAGATAGCTGTCTATGTAATATACAAAATATAACAACGACATACCAAGCAGCCCAGTGGGACGTCAGTATCATTGGTTTGCTGGTGCTTTATGTTAGTATACAAGTCTGACAGCATGTGGATCCAGTTCTTGTAGTAAAGAGTATGACGCATCACGGAAGGAAGATCTGCAGTCAGTTTGTTTTTATGATGCTGGGAAAGTACGGGGAATTCCAGGCATTCCATTTCAATTTCAGAATTAAAAAGATGAATAAAGCCATTCCATTGGATGAATCATGCATTGTAACTCAATAATATGTATTTTTTAGGTTAACACACCACTGCAGGTAGGCTGGTGGCAGAGCAGTCTCCCTAATTATTGGTTGAGCCATAAAACATGACAGTGATGATGTCATGATGATGTCATAAAACAGAGCAGTGCTACCTGTTGCTTCTCCAGTGTAGTTCAAGGCTCCATTCACACCTATTCTCCATTGAAGTCTATTGAAGCAAAAACAAAAAAAAAAACACCGTTATGCATTTAACCGCTTCCCGACTGGCGTACGACGATGTACGTCGACAGAATGGCACGGACAGGCATAAGGGCATACAGGTACGTCCCCTTTAAAATGCCGCCGTGCCATCGCATGCGCGCGCCAGTCGGGACCCCCGTGAGTCCGGTTGCGGATCACGTAGACTCGATCGACGCAGGGATTACCCGCGATCGTGTCACGGGATGGCTGAACGGGGAGATGCGGAAGTAAACAGCATCTCCCCGTTCCGCCTAGCAACTAGTGACACCGATTTCTGCTCCCTGTGATTGAAGCAGAGATCAGAGAGCACAGCCACGCCCCCCCACAGTTAGTAACACGCCTCTAGGAACACTTAACCCCTACACTGCCACCCAGTGGTTAACCCCTTCATTGCCAGTGTCATTTACACAGGAATCAGTGCATTTAAATAGCACTGATTGCTGTATAAATTACAATGGTCCCAAAAATGTGTCAAAAATGTCTGATGTGTCCGCCATAATGTCGCAGTCACAATAAAAATCGCTGATCGCCGCCATTACTAATAAAAAAATTTTTTTTAATAAAAATGCTATTAAACTATCCCCTATTTTGTAAACGCTATAACTTCTGCACAAACCAATCAATAATCGCTTATTGCGATTTTTTTTATTAAAAATATGTAGAAGAATACGTATCGGCCTTAACTGAGGAAAAAAAAAAAAAGTTTTTTTTTATATATATTTTTGGGGGATATTTATTATAGCAAAAAGTAAAAAATAATGTGTTTTTTTCAAAATTGTCGCTCTTTTTTTTGTAGATTTTTTTGTTTATAGCGCAAAAAATAAAAACCGCAGGGGCGATCAAATACCACCAAAAGAAAGCTCTATTTGTGGGTAAAAAAGGACGTCAATTTTGTTTGGGAGCCACGTCGCACGACCGCGCAATTGTCAGTTAAAGCGACGCAGTGCCGAATCGCAAAAAGTGGTCTGGTCTTAAGCCAGCAAAATGGTCCGGTCTGAAAGTGGTTAGAAAAAGTCCCTGACCCTTTCCAAAAACGCAGAGGTTCTAGAAATGCATTGATGCGAACGTGTGCCATAGGAACCCATGTTAAAAAGAATGTCCTGCGTTTCTGCACAAAGCATGAAAAAAAAACACATTGGGGGTTATTTATGAAAGGCAAATTCACTTTGCACTGAAAGTGCAGTCGCAGTGGGAAGTGCAGTCGCTGTAATTCTCAGGGGAAGATCTGAAATGAGGGGAAGCTCTGCTGATTTTGTCATCTAATCATGTGAAAGCTAAAATGCTGTTTTTTTATTTTCCGTGCATGTCCCCCTCGGATCTACAGCGAACTTTGCAGTGCAAAGTGGATTTTCCTTTAGTAAATAACGCCCGATGTGAATAGAGCCTTACCTACCAAAACCACTCCCTTCCCATTAAACAGGAGGGATTGTCACTGTCAGGGCGAACGCATTTCTTATGCCCCGTACACACGGTCGGAAATTCCGACGGAAAATGTCCGATCGGACCATGTTGTCGGCCGTGTGTGGGCTCCATCTGACCTTTTCCGTCGGAATTTCCATTGGAAAAAGTTTGAGAGCTGGATCTCAAATTTTCCGACAACAAAATCCAATCGGACTTTTTCCGATCATGTGTCGAGAATTCCGACGCACAAAGTGCCACGCATGCTCAGAAGAAATTGGAGATGAAAGCTATTGGCTACTGGCCTCTACGTAGTCCCGTCGTACGTGTTCGGCGTCACCTCGTTCCGAAAGAATTGGATTTTCCGACAACTTTGTGCGACCGTGTGTGTACAAGACAAGTTTCGGCCAAAATCCATCTCAAAAAATCTGACGGATTTTGTGGTCGGAATGTCCTACCGTGTGTACGGGGGCTTACACTTGCGGGATAGAAGATATACAAATCTGCTATTTTTTTTTTTTTTTGTAAGGCCCCTTTCACACTGGGGCGGGGGTGGCGTCTGTGGTAAAACGCTGCTATTTTTAGCGACGCTTTACCGTCAATTTTGCATCCCTATTCGGCCGTTAGCGAGGTGGCGTCAGTGGTAAAACGCTGCTATTTTTAGTAACGCTTTATCGTCAATTTTGCATCGTTATTCGGCCGTTAGAGAGCCGCTTTTACCCCCCCCCCCCGCTAGCGGCAGAGCGCTGAAGCAGCGCTGTGCCGGCAGTATAGCCGTGCTGCCCCATTGATTTCAATGGGCAGGAGCGCTTTAGGAGTAGTGTATACACCGCTCCTTCACCGCTCCAAAGATTACTTTTTTTAGCGTCCTGCCAGCGCACCGGGGGCTTTCACATTGGAGAAACAGCAGCGGCTCATCAGGACGCTTTGCTGGCGCTATTTTTAGCATTATAACGCCTGCAAAGTGCCCCAGTGTGAAAGGGGTCTAACTACAATTATCTGCCCCCTGATCGTGCGCATGCTGATGAGCGTTGTGTAGGGGGTGACACAATCTGTTGTTACAATGTATCACACTGTTTACTTTTTATAATGAAGCATCACAAAATGATACTTTATTCAACACATTGCAACGTGCGTTGTACCGCATTGTGCCGCATTTTTTTTTTAGCTGTGCATTTTTATGCAACACACACCAGTGCAACTGTGCAGTATCATGTGAACATGGCACATAGAAAGCAATTGTTTTCTCTGTGCCCTGATGTTGAGCCTGCATTGAACAATGCTGATCAGTGCACATCATTCGAATGAACCCTAAGGCTAGGTTCTGCGCATGTCGGGAAGGTACGGAAAATTGCACACTTTCCTTACAAGCTGCCTTTTAGAAGATGTACAGCAAGTTAATAGCAGCCCCATGCAAGTGCCATGCAAACTACATGGCATTGCAGCACTATGCAGTTCGGTGCCACATGTTTTTGGACTAGAATCAGGGACTTTGAGTTTTTTCACGCATAGGGCAACCCATTAAAGTGAATGCGCTGAAAACACACAGAAAAACGCACCACTCTCCGACGCATCTGTAGGTGTGAACCATGCCTAAAGTTAGTGTGCTTTTTTCTTTTGACCTGGACTCGGAGGAAGAAGGTTGAATGATGCTCGCCATCAGACCGAGGACATCTAGTGGCAGAAAAATATACTGGGGATTGTACAGTGGAACCTTGGTTTATGAGTAACGTGGTTAATGAGCTTTTTGAAAGACGAGGATGGGGGCGCCGAGGACACTGGGAGAGGTTTGGAGCCGTTCGGAAATACTCGGCATTACTCGGAAATATTTAGAAATACTCAGTTTCCGAGCCTTTCCAAGTTCAGCCGAGCTGTCCCCGAGTATTTTCGAGGCTCTCTGGCGCCCCCCACCTCTGGCCACATGCGGTATTGCATGTAATAAAAGTCAATGCGGAACGAATTATCTTTGTTTCCATTGACTTCTATTGGGGAAACTCGCATTCATATGCGAGTGCTTGGGATTACAAGCATTCTCCTCGGAACGGATTATGCTCATAATCCAAGTTTCCACTGTAGTTGCATACTGCATCAAAAGCTGTATTTATGTTATATTTTAATACTTCATTCATTTTTTTTTATCTTTTTTATTTACTGAGGAAATTAAAGTGATATTAAAGGCAGATTTTTTTTTCTTTTAGTAACAAACATGTTATACTTACCTCCTCTGTGCAGTTATTTTGCACAGAGCAGACCTGATCCTCCTCTTCTCCGGTCCCCCACAGGAAAGAATAAACCCTGTCATTCATATAAGAAGCAATGTGACTTTTTCTCCTTAGGCCTCTTTCACAGGGGCATTCTGATCAGGTCAGCCTGTCAGTTTTTCAGGTGGACCTGATCAGAAGGTCCATGTAGCCCCATGGACAGGTGGATGTAAAGGCACTTGTTTCCGTTTACACCCGCCTTCCTCTGGGTCCACCCAGGTCCAGAAAGAAAAACGGAAAAGAACTGCATCCTTTGCTTGATCTGGTCCATAATAAAGGGTAATGAAATAGAATGATGTGGTCCAAGGCACCTTAAGTAATTGGCCTCCATCCCAAATTTAAACAAAGAAGAGGGAAAGTTTGGTCGGCGGGACTTTGAATGAGGCCAATCACTATATAAAGTAAACATGTGGAATATAAAACACAGTGTTGCTTTTATGGGTTCCAACAAAACTTTGAATGAGAGACGTATACCAAAGAGCAGTCTTGGCAAAGAACATTTTATTATACCTTGTGAAATTATGTACAGCATACTGAATGACACAAGAAAGGCATATACAGAATTGCATACACACAGGGCATGCTAAAAAACGCATATAAATATTGACACCATGGTACTTGGCATATCATTAGGTAAACACAAGTCCTGCACAACATGGGCCACTGGAAGGGCTGAATGGTGTTGGAAAATCTAGAGTAAAACAATATATAAGACATAAAATGATCTGTATGGACATCATACATTAAGCACAACACGTTTCATTGGGGTATACCAACTCTTCAGGGCCAAATGCAGCGGTGATCTATAAAGAAACATAACCATATGGTATAATATTGTAACTGAATAATACGAATAAGTAATGAGTGTAAGGGACAGGATAGACATCCCTATAAATATTCACGTCAACTGCATAGATGTGAACAGAGGATCAGAGCCGTAAAGGCCTGGCATGGGAGCTGAGGTAGAGACACGTGGACAAGCAGGGAGCACTGTGGATTCAACAGGGTAAATGTGCAAATGTGGGTAACGGTGAGCCAACACAAAGGGTAAAGTCGATTTTACACCCAGGTGCCCAGGTGCCAAAGTCCATTTTGTCCAGGTCCGCCGGGAAGAAGCTGAATTGCCACAGATGTGACATCCCTCCTGTTTGGCTCTGATCAGCAGGGGATCTGTGAGCAGATCTGTGAGCAGATCCCCTGCTGATCAGAGTGGACTCTGCTCCATGTGAAAGGAGCCTTAGGATAGTAATCTGAATCCTAAGTATAAAAACATTTTATAGTGTATTTTTTTGTTTTCTGGCTTGTAGTATGTATATATTGTTTAAACTGATAATGTCTCTATTTACAGGTATTAATGGGGGCAGCAGAGGACAGCAAATGGGACCGGTAGCAGCAGTCTCTCCGTACGTATGACATACAAGACTCTACTGAGATAATTGTCTTATAGTGGAGAGATTTTTGGTCCTTTTTGGGCCACTTCCCATAACCTTAGAGCCCAACCCGGGCAAAAAAATAAGTTTTCCCATGCAGTGATGTTGTGCCCTCACTGCACGGGTCAACTGCTCTTTTTGTCCAGGGGAGAGGAGAAAGCTTATACTGTACTTAATCCAGGTGTGGACTGTTCCTGACATCCTCATGTCCAGGACCAGTCTATGGGTTTGATGACATCAGGAACAGTCTACCACACAAGACTGCTAGACCATGGGGGCAAAAGTCACAGGGACTGTTGTTGAGCTAGGAGGCGCATATGATTAGTTAAAGAGGTGTTCCGGACGAAATTATACTTTTTAAATAAAAATACCCCTATAATACACAAGCTTAATGTATTCTAGTAAAGTTAGTCTGTAAACTAAGGTCTGTTTTGTTAGTTTTTAGCAGTAGTTTGTTATTTTATAAACTTGCAGCAGGCCGTGGCCATCTTAAGTGTGGGCATCTGAAGCCAGACTGTATTTCTTCCTGGATCTCATCCTTGCAGATCTCGTACATGCTCAGCAGTGGCGGGACAAGGTAATTTAGAGCCCAGGGCGAACATGCCAAATTGCCCCCCCCCCCCCCCCCAAGATGTATGGGCATTATGTGTCCCATCCCCACTCCCAACACAAATCCCCCCAAATCACAACTCCTAGCATACCCTCCCTAAATTTGCCCTCCTAAAGCAATTCTTACCCCCTGAAGCCCCCCAAATCCCCCTTTTTTTAACACAAATTCTCTCCCCCCTAATCTCCTTTTGGTGCCCCCCCCCCCCCCACCTCACATGATACCACAGTGCCCAGGGCAACCGCCCCTCCTGCCCACCCCTTGTCCTGGCCCTGATGCTCAGTGCAGCATAAGCAGTGTAATAGGTTTCAGGTCAGGTTTCCATAGCAACGGCAGTGTCAGAGGAAGTTGCTGCCCCTTCCCAGGAGGCATTGCAAACAGGAAATGATGCGATGGGCCGCGGCCAGGGAGGAGGAAGTGAAAAATGAATACAGCAGATATACAGTCTGTGCTGAAAAAAAAAATAAAAAAAATATCCAATTTGTTTACAGTGCACAGTTTAGTGAGGGATGCTGAAGAGTTGTAAAAGTGGGTGGAACTCCACTTTAAGTATATTTCTGTTCTCCTCACCCCTAGACAAAAATGACCAGTTGACCCATTCAGTGTGGGCACAGCCCCACTGCATGGGAATACTTTTTTTTATGTCCGAGTTGGGCTCTAAGATTAGGCTTTCAAGTTGAACTCCGGCCTTCCTTTCAATTACCTCTTTCTTAGACATGTGCAATTTGTTTAGCTCTGAAATAGTTTTTTAACGAATTTTGACAAATTTGTTAATTCTGAAACTTCAGAATTTCCGAATTTTTCAGTCTCCTAAATTGCTGAATTTCTGAATTTCGAAATTATGAAATTCGAAATTTTGGAAATTCGAAATTCGGAAATTCGAAATTCAAGAAATTCAAAATTTGAGTATTCGAAATCTCATATATTTAAAAATTCTAAAATTTGGAAATTTGTAAATCCAAGAATAAGAATGAAAATCTGAAAATTCAAAATAAAATTTGAAAGCCGAAAATCTGAAATAATAACTAACGAATAATAAATATTAAATTACAGGTATTGAAATTTCCTTTCAAATTTGGCTGTCAGTGAACGTAACAAGTACGAATTTATCCGAAGTTACGCATTATCCAAAATAACGAATGCCGAACAGCCAAATTTGACAGGAAATTCCAATACCAATAATTTAATAGTTAGTTATTATTTCAAAGTTTAATGATTTTCTTTCTTTTTTTCAGATTTTGAAATTTTTGAATTTGCCAAAATCCGAAAATTTGGAAATTCGTAATTCGAAAATGCAAAATTCGGAAATGTGAAAATCCGAATTTTTCGTTTTTCTGAATTTCCAAATTTCGAATTTCCGAATTTTTGAATTTCTAAATTTCCAAAAGAAGCAAAAAAACGAATGAAACGAAAACTAAAAAAACAACAAATTTTTTGTCAGTGCGCATGTCTTTCTTTTAACTTGACACACATTGGCACTTTATTCAAATCTATGCACTCCAACACTGCACTGAGGTAACATGCGTTGTGCTGCATAAAATTGCAGACCTGCTCACTGCACCTTTTACTGAAATTGCTTGTTCTAATTTCACTGCACACTGCGAGCTTCTCACAATGTGCGTTTTTGGAAAGGCACATGACCGGATTTTACAGGCTCTAAAGACAAAATAGAACACTATTCGAAAATTAAATAATTTTTATTTTGTATATACAAAATAAAAATTATTTAATTTGAGTAAAGTGTTCTATTTTGTCTTTAATACTTTTAAAATCCCATCATGTGCCTTTGAAAAAAATTTGATATAAAATTCTGGAATGTGGTGCTTCTATCCTTGTTATCTCTAGCAAATCTATCCAAAAATGTTTCTTACAAGGTGCATTAGAAGCTGCCACAAGTCAGATGGAGCCGCCTCATTTCCTGGCTGGATGACATTCAGCATCATCTGCCAAGAACAACTTTCCCTGGCCCGTTCCTTTCGTTAATTGGATTTCGGTTTGCTCAATTATAGAGGCTCAGCATCACATGTGGGTGTTACCTAGGGTGGCCTGCATGCAAATACAGCCTGCCTATGAACACCCATTCCTCCAGACTGATATCCACCCATCGAGGCATTTTTCTTTTCCAAAAATTCAGTCAAGGCATTTTTATATGTGCATAACTCCTCCCAAAGTCAGCCCACTGCTTGCATCAAGGCATGAGGGTTTCTGAAAGCAGTACACCACCCTGTTTACTGTCATCACATAGAGTGAAAGAAAATTCAAAATTTTGGGTTGCCACCAGAACAGGAATAGAGAGGAAATCTTCGAATGGGGACTCTATTTTTTTGTGACACACAGGGATATGAGGCGGTTATGGGACAGAAAAATCTGCAAGGGTTTAGAACCCTCCCTTATTCTACTTAAATTAAAATAACGTGCTAAAATTAGTTTTACTTTAAACTTTACTTTATATTGTAGAAATTGATTGATTACAGAAATGATGTCATTTACAGAAATGGCACCATGAATGTTGCGGCCTACAAACTTTTTCAAGTAGAAAGGTAGTGACCATCAATAAGGCACCTTTTCAATAGCAATATATACTATGATCTTAGAGACCACAAATGCCGGAGAAGCACTTCCCATGGAGGAGTTATACACATTACTGAGTCACACTGAGATGCCCAGTTTGTCCTCCTGATGGACATTTTCAAGAAGCTGGCAGAAGAGATGCCCTAAAACTTAAAATCTTGTGAGCAAACCAAATATAACTTAATGATCATACTAATTAGTTCAGCTGCTGGCGCTGCTCACAATCCCATATGTTACCCTGTATCTCCTGTACCCTACCCTCCTCTTCAGGTTCTTCCCTCTATTCCATGTTCTTTCTCTCTCCCTAACAGATGGGGCTCTATCCCTGACTTACTCCTATACTGAGAGTGCGCTGAATGACGCAGAAATTGCATTTTTAACACGTCTGTATCAAAATGGCTGCCTAAACCTTAATGGGATTGTGGCATCCAATAGGAGATGCTGGCATCCCAAAGATGGCTGCTTGGAGCCCCCAAATTAGTCCCAGATGGCCTCCTGTCAGTCCAAAGAAGCAAAACAGTACCACCCTAAAATTGCAGACAAACTGCAGCCAAAAACCTGCCTACACCAGGATCTATAAATAAAGCCCCCCTGATTCCCGGTATTGTAGCAAGATAGAATAAGTGCCAACAATTTTCAGAAAGATATTTTGACAATGGCAGTCTCCATATATCTTGTATGATGTTTCCTTTAATTACAAGTCCCTTTTGTTTTTTCAGGGAGCAACATAATCTGATGTCTACTGAATGTGAGACAGCAACCAGCTAATGATCGAGAAATACAAATCAAGACACATTAAGACAATTCTGTTTTGTGGTCCTAGTTCTCTGTATGTTTACATTTCGAGAATGTCTTGGAAAACATCAGTTAACATCCTAAAAGTTGAACTCTGATGCAGTGTAATCTTCTGATTCCATAATTAAATTTCTAAAGCCATAGAGATCCCAGGAAACGTTGCAGATATTGAAGCTACACAAATTATGGTCCGCTGTAGAAAAAAAAATGTGTTTATGAAAGCAATTCTGCCTGGAAACTCCGATACTGGAAGTGCATGGAATTTGGAGCTTACTCTGAAACATTCTAAACTTGCGTGCTGTACTCTGATGTTTATAGTTATCAAAAGGGAATTGTACTGTCACTGGGAAAGCAAGACAATCTGACATCCTAACAAGGTCATCAAAATATGTTCCTCAAAACAAGATGTGGTTTCCTAATTTTATCGTAAAACATTTTGGAGAATAGACCCTCTGCAGGTCGAGGGAAGCCAGTTTGCACACATTTCTTACGCCAAAGGGACCATTTCTAGCTAGGATGCATTCATCCCAGTCGACTAAACATGTTATGTAATGATGAAGACTTACTGCTTAGCCAAGCGGCTTCTTCAGTTAATGTTCAGGGGATGTTTTCATGTGTCAAGAGGTTGACATCCCTCAAATTTGCATGTTCTATTCATGAACAAACAAAACAGTACTGTAGACATGCTCAATTAATGTTGATAAGCTGGACTTGCAAGGAAATGTTTTAATTTTCCTGGAGTGTTTTTTTGTTCATCTTCATGATGGACGTGGATGAAGGTGTTGTGGAAGGAGCGAGCAAAACTAAACATCATAATGTGCCAAGATAAAAGAAGAGTTCTGGTTGGTTGCTATATATTGTTGTGTGCTGCACATCACTCCTTGCCCAAGGGATCATTGTTTAAACTTCCTGTACTTATAATGTGAACCAATTAAAGGGAATGGGCATGGAGCAAGAAAATCAGACAGTTTGGGTTATTTGGATAAAGGGACTTGATTTTATTTGACATAGGGCTTGTCAGTACTGGAATAGCACCTGTGTACCACACCCAGTGTGGACCTCATGGTAGGAGTTTTGTGAGTTGAACCAATATTCAGTGCATTAGACCCTGGAAGATCTTTGGGTTACTATCTCCTTAAAAAAAACATGATCCTACCTGAAAAAATTAACTCCTACACTGTGCAGGCCCAACAGGTCAAAAAAGTAGTCGAGCTACCCTTGTATAGATAAGTGCACCAAATAAATCTGCTAACCCAAAAAGAATGTTAACCTTTCCTATGGAAAGGGTATGCTTGAATATTTTTCACAATATTTTTTCAGGGTACTGGTACTGGAATTTAGGGCTCAGTACAACCTCACCCTCTATCTCGGCGCTTTTTTTTGCCCCTTTACAATAGGTAAACCTTTGTATGGTATATTTTGCTATCTTATATTAGCTGCTATATTGCATATGTATTTTCCTGCTGTTATGGTTTGTTTATTATATTTTTATACTTTGAAATACTTTATTCTTGGTGTTCGGTGGGGGTATTGTATAACGTATTGTATCAACATCAGTTCTTTCACTAAGGTTTAGAAACTTTAAAAGCCTTCTGTTGACTTTTCCTGACATATGTAGGTCATACTGATTGCATATTTAATGATCAGCCATATAAAATAGATATTTTGATTATGAAACCTAGTGGCCTGATACACCCAGTGACTGCTTATATGTATTGGAGACTCCAGCAGAGAGGACTCCCTGACACCATTCCAGGTTCTCTTCCTTCCAACCTTGGGATTTTGGGTCTTTCATTTTCTCCTGTTACATTCTTCATATTTTAAAGTTAATCTAGGTGCTCAGGCCTCCAGGGGAGGTGAAAAGAACTTGGAATCAAGCAGCACTCCCCACTGGTTTTCCAAACAAACCGTTAGCATCTCCAGTTTTTGGTAGACTCTTTAACTTGTGTTTTTTTCAGAATATTAACTTATAAAATAACTATTTTATTTATAAAAAAAATCGTAAGCTATTTTTTTTTATACCAAAGCTTCCCCTTGTGTCTTTCTTTCTGCCAGTATTCTGAGTAATGTATTATTTTATGAATGTTGCAATTATTTGTGACTACAGAATTATTAATTGGTCAGATATCACTCTCCTACTGAACAAATGTTGTAACCATTGGTATATGTGTTGAACAAGAAAAACAGTATACTCTATCAAACCTCCTAGTATTAAAGCCCAACTCTGGGCAAGTTGTTTCCCCCCAACCCCTAACACTCCCGTCACCTTTCTAGATGAAGCCCCATTTTTTTTCCTATACCTAACTTGCCTCCAAAGCTGGCCATTTTTTCAAGTCAAGTCTGAGTGACTTCATCCCATGGCTTCATCTGGCTCGAAGATCTTTCAACTCCAGTAGAGATGGAGTTAGAAGTTGAGGAGGCCGGTTGATGGCCAACACCATCAACTGGCCTCCTCAACTTCTAACTTCAGCTCTATTGGAGTTCTTCGAGCCAGATGAAGCCATTGGATGACGTCACTCAGACTTGAAAGAAGATTCCAGCTAGCCAGTTTGGTTGACAGGTCTTCTCAACAGGAAATGCTGCCTCTACAACATTTAGCAGGTGGAATTTTCTAACCAATTAATGGTGAAAATAGTTGGGGACCAATTAACCACTTTCAGACCGGACCAATTTGCAGCCAAAGGACCAGGCCCCTTTTTTGCAATTCGGCACTGCATCGCTTTGACTGACAATTGCGCGGTCGTGTGACGTGGCTCCCAAACAAAATTGATGTCCCTTTTTTTCCCACAAATAGAGCTTTCTTTTGGTGGTATTTGATCACCCCTGCGGTTTTTATTTTTTGCGCTGTAAACAAAAAAGTGCGACAATTTTGAAAAAAAAAACGCATTCTATTTATTTTTTGCTATAATAAATAGCCCCCAAAAATATATAAAAAATTTATTTTTCCTCAGTTTAGGCCAATACGTACTCTTCTACATATTTTTGGTAAAAAAAATCGCAATAAGCGATTATTGATTGGTTTGCGCAGAAGTTATAGGGTTTACAAGATAGGGGATAGTTGTATAGCATTTTTATTAATAATTTTTTTTTTTTATTAGTAATGGAGGCAATCAGCGATTTTTATTGTGACTGCGACATTATGGCGGACACATCGGACATTTTTGACACATTTTTGGGACCATTGTCATTTATACAGCAATCAATGCTATTTAAATGCATTGATTCCTGTATAAATGACACTGGCATTGAAGGGGTTAACCACTAGGTGGCAGTGTAGGGGTTAAGTATGCCTAGAGGTGTGTTTCTTACTGTGGGGGGGCGTGGCTGTCAGCTAGTGAATGCTGATCTCTGCTCCAATCACAGGGAGCAGAGATCGGCGTCACTAGTTGCTAGGCAGAACAGGGAGATGCTGTTTATTTCCGCATCTCCCCGTTCAGCCTTCCCATGAGACGATCGCGGGTGTCCCCGCGGCGATCGAGTCCGCGGGACCCGCGACCGGCCTCATGGGGGTCCCGACGTCCTTTAGCTGTCTTGCTTTTGTACCCTTCTACTCCCTCTTCCTCCCTTAAAGCGGAGTTCCGCCTGCAAAAAAAATAAATAATTAAAGTCAGCAGCTACAAATACTGCAGCTGCTGACTTTTAAAATAAGGACACTTACCTGTCCAGGGCGCCCGCGATGTCCTCAACCGAAGCCGACCCACCCCTCGGCTCTGGGTGGAGGCGCCGGCATCTTAAGTAAGGAAATCAGGAAGTGAAGCCTTGCTGCTTCACAGCCTGTTTCCCTACTGCACATGCGTGAGTCGCGGGTGTCTCCCAAAAGACAGCAGGAGGGGCCGGACATGTCGTAAATCGCCACTGATACTGCGGCGATCTTTCAACGAAAGTGAGAGCAAATACCTATATAAAACAGGTATCTGCACCCCCCTCCCCCTTGAAAGGTGACAAATGTGACACCAGAGGGGGGGAGAAACCGGATAAGGGGAAGTTCCATTTCTGGGTGGAACTCCGCTTTAAACTTTTTGTTTTAGATGCTTTGGGGAAGGGCCATTGCCAGGGGTGTATTGCAATCTACTGTATGTCCTTATTGGGGAGATTACTCTTCACTTCCTATTAGGACATCTTATCAGCAGAGACACTGACAAAAATTTAAAAAAAATTTGTCGAGTGAGGAAGGATTAGCATATCTGCCATTTTTTTTCTCACTATGGCTTTCTGTTCTGGTCACAAATGAACCCTGGTTTCTTATACAGGTGTTGCAGGGTCATGAAATGAGGGAAAATCTTCCCGATTGGGGTCATAGGCAGCGTTTTTGCACATTTTAAAATTGTATGTATTGCCTTTCCGTTCTATATTCACTATTTTTGGCCATGTGTTTTTCATCATCTAGCAATATTTTATAATTACTCTGGAATCCAAGGAGCTTCTGCTACACATATATGTTATACTTACCTGCTCTGTGTAATGGTTTTGCACAGAGCAGCCCCCGATCTTCCTCTTCTCGGGTCCCCTGTCTGCATTCCTGGCTCCTCCCCCTTGACCATTCCCCACATTAGCAAGCCATTTGCTACTGGGCACTGGTGCATGCTCGTTCCTGTCCATAAGACACATAGAGCTAGAAATGTGCAATTTGTTTAGTTCCAAATTCGTCTTTTAACCACTTCAGCCCTGGACCAATTGACAGCCAAAGGACTAGGCCCCTTTTTGCGATTCGGCACTGCGTCGCTTTAACTGACAATTGCGCGGTCGTGCGACATGGCTCCCAAACAAAATTGGCGTCCTTTTTTTCCCCACAAATAGAGCTTTTTTTTGGTGGTATTTGATCGCCCCTGCATTTTTTATTTTTTGCGCTATAAACAAAAATAGAGCGACAATTTTGAAAAAAAATGCAATATTTTTTGCTTTTTGCTATAATAAATATCCCCAAAAAATATATAAAAAAAATATTTTTTTCCTCAGTTTAGGCCGATACGTATTCTTCTACATATTTTTGGTTAAAAAAAATCGCAATTAGCAAATATTGATTGGTTTGCGCAAAAGTTATAGCGTTTACAAAATAGGGGATAGTTTTATAGCATTTTTATTAATATTTTTTTTTACTAGTAATGGCGGCAAACAGCGATTTTTATTGTGACTGCGACATTATGGCGGACACATCGGACATTTTTGACACATTTTTGGGACCATTGTCATTTATACAGCAATTTAAATGCATTGATTCCTGTATAAATGACACTGACAGTGAAAGAGTTAACCACTAGGGGGAGGGGAGGGGTTATGGGCTGTGACGTGTGTGTTTTCTTTAACATTAGGGGGCGGAGCTGACGTCTGACGTCATTGATCGGCTTTCCCGATGACAGGGAACAGCCGATCAATGACAGGCAGAGTAGGAAGCGTGGGGAGAGGTTTGTTTACACAGACCATCTCCCCGTTCTTCAGCTCTGTGACCCGATCGCGGGACACCAGCATTCCCTCCCACCATTCTGCCGACGTACATCGGCGTGAGGCGGTCGGGAAGCGGTTAATGAATTTTGACAAATTTATTAATTCCGAAATTTCCGAATTTCCAAATTTTTCAATTTCCGAAATTTCCGAAATTGTGAATTTCTGATTTCCGAATTTCCGAAATTGCGAATTTCGAAAATTTTGAATTTCGAAAATTTTGAATTTCGAAAATTTTGAATTTCGAAAATTTTGAATTTCGAAAATTCAGAAAATCAGAATTCGAAAATTTGAAAATCCAAACTTTCGTTTTCCGAATTCCGAATTCACAAATTTTGGAATTTCCGAATTTTGGAACTTCCGAAAAAAAGCAAAAAAATTTATGAATCGAAAACGAACACATTTTTTGTCAGTGCTCATGTCTACATAGAGCCATGGCTCGGACCCGCTCCCTGGTCCCTCATTATTGGCTGACAGGCTGTGATTGACAGCAGTGGCAGACAATTTCCCAGCCAATAAAGAGAGAGAGACACAGGAAAGCCAAGGCTCCTGTGTACATCGCTCAGGGGGGCTCAGTTGAGTGTTGGGGGGTTACGGGGGTAGCAGCACACAGAATATTTTTTACCTTCATGCATGTAAAAAACATTCAGCCTTTACAACCACTTTAGCTATCCTGCACCTGTTATTGCGAAAAAGAGCAGCCCCTCATTAGCCTCATTATTATTTTACTGTTTCCTTCATAGAAAGAAAAAAATAGACAGTGGGAAATAAAAATAGATTGGCTGCAGAATAAATTTCTTTAAGTTCACTCCCCCCGTTTCTAATAAATATCTAGAGGTGGTAGGAAAAATGTGGTTCAAAGCAACAACAACAAAAAAAGTTCATGTGCAATATTGAGATAATCTAGAGAAGATGGTGATGGTGGGATAAAGGGAAATTGGAAAGTGATTGACCAAAATGTTTATTTATAGTATATGCATTTTTTTTATGGTTAACAATTAACTGAACTTTTGCACCTTAGCCAGCTTCTTGCCATTTCCTGCTTGCAATTTATATTTATTTTTTAATTTTTTTGGTAACTTGTTTTTAGGAGTTGTAAAAGAGTGTCACGCTTTGGGATATATAAAGCAGTGACTGTGACATTCATCATACAATCACTATAAATAGAGCATATGCACAGCGAAGACACTCCTGGAGTGATGTATTGGTACATTTCAAATTCACTGCTTTATATAGTCAAATATACACTATATTACCAAAGCACATTTGTGAGGTCAGGCACTGATGTGGACAAGAAGGCCTGGCTCGCAGTCTCCGCTCTAATTCATCCTAAAGGGTTTCTATTGGGTTGAGGTCAGGACAGTCAAGTTCCTCCACCCCAAACTCACTCATCTATGTCTATTTGGACCTTTCTTTGTGCACTGGTGCGCAGTCATGTTGGAACAAGAAGGGGCCATCCCCAAACTGTTCCCACAAATTTGGGAGCATGAAATTGTCCAAAATGTCTTGGTATGCTGACGCCTTAAGAGTTCCCTTCACTGGAAATAAGGGGCCAAGCCCAACCCCTGAAAAACAACCCCACACCATAATCCCCCCCCCCCTCCACCAAATGATTTGGACCAGTGCACAAAGCAAGGTCCATACAGACATGAATGAGCGAGCTTCTGGAAGAATGGTCAAACATTCCCATAGACACACTCCTAAACCTTGTGGACGGCCTTCCCAGAAGAGTTGAAGCTGTTATAGCTGCAAAGGGTGGGCCAACTCAATATTGATCCCTACGGACTAAGACTGGGCTGGGATGCCATTAAAGTTCATGTGCGGGTAAAGGCAGGTGTCCCAATAATGTTTGTAAGATACTGTTTTTATATATATATATATATATATATATATATATATATATATATATATATATACACATATTCTATAGATAGATATATGTAAAAAATTCAATGGAAATTCATCTCTTCAGGTCCATACAACTACTTTTCACTATAAGGCTAATTGGATGCGGGATTCCTGCATCTAATTCGCAATAGCAGGAGATTTTGTCCGGCTCTCTATATCTCTATATCTCTACAGCAGGTCTGGTACGTTTTGCAGAAAAACGCTGTGCATTATTTGGTCCGTTTCAGGTCCGAATTCAGCCCAAAATTTGGGCTGAAATCGGACCCGAAAACTGTGAACCAGCACGCACTGGACCCCTGCTGTGAGCCGAGCCTAAATCGCTGCGTAAACTGTGGGCCCTATATAAATCCTGTATTTAATAATAATAATAATAATAATAATTGCAAAGCATCATTAAAAACCGTAAGCTAAAAAAGAAAAGCTAAAGACTATAATTCCATGTCCCCTATTTTAAACATTTAAGCTCTTAAGGCACTGTAAATACCTTATGCATTAAAATGAAAATAAAACAACCCAAGTAATGTTGTTGAGCAGTTTCTATGCATTTACATGTATTGGATAAAATTCAAATAATTAAGAAAAATAAAACTGTGTATTCAACTGCATATGTGACTTGGTCCCTTTAATCATATTTCAATTTGGAACTCATGCCTTTATCATGCATTTTAACATTTAATTAAAAGAGAATGTAGATGGCTTCTGTATATATTTTTCTTGTTTCAATATTATAGTCGAGACCAAAAACAAATGTATTGTAAAGCCCAATTCAGCTTTAAACTTTAAATACAGATTTTTTTGCAATGAACACCAACGTGGAATGGATTTTTAGTTGAACACCAATGGAAAGTTCACATTTTGCACTGAGCACAACTGCAAATATTTTTTATCTTATTAATCATTATACGGTATGGTATTATACCGATCCCTGATCACACTAACGTTCCATTTGCTGCAAATATTGTAAAAAAATATTTTTCAGGGGTTCCCTGAGATCTGAACATTTTTTCAAGGGCTAAAAATGGCTGCTATAGAGTGTGACTTGAGTAACAGTTCTGAGTCTGCTGGAGCTGCTAACATCCCAGCAGCAGTCTCAGGGCTTTTAGATGCCTACACAAGGGAGGCTTTTACAGGTAAAAAATATGCATAAAATAAAATAAATGCACATATAATCATATAGGATTTTTAAAATTACCTATGCTATTCCTTTAGCTATCCCTTCTAACAGTACCTGTACATAAAGGCTGTTGTAAGCTTTTTATTATTCCCCCTAGCCTGTCACAACTCAATTGGAATCCCTAGATAGCAGCTGTGAAATTGTGTGTAAAAATCAACGGAATGTATGCCACTGTAATCGGAATGGCCAATGGCATGATTGGTTATTGGCAGTACTGTGAACTATCAGGTGTACAGTACTAGTACCAGTGAAGATCAGTGGTGTTGCTACTAGCAGTTAGTTATACTCAACTGCAGTGGTGGCCCATCCATACGGGCGCAGGGGCGCCACCCCCCTAATCAATGCACCTGGCCCCTAATCTACATGCAGGGAACCGGACGCATGGATTTCAATGTTTTTTTTTAAGCATATGATTAGAGCCTGAGGCTCTATTTGACTTAAAAAAAGGGTGGGTTTGGAGCGCAGAGCACTGAGCCCACCCAGTTGTGTGGCAATAGTGAATTAATATTCGCTATTGTCTTCCTGCAGGAGACGAGCGATGAAGGTTCTGATCAGAGGCAGACGCTCAGGGGCCATTGCTTCTTCTACTGTCCAATCAGGAAGCGTGTCCTGAGACCCAATTGGCAAGGGAGTCTTAGGACTCCAGGCCAATCGGGTCTCAAGACCCACTTCCTATTCAGCTGGGAAGATAAGCAATGGCCCCTGAGTGAGGAACAGCAGGCTTAGCCTCCTCATCTGCCTCTGATCGGCGCCTTCACCGTCCGTCTCCTGCAGGGGGGGAGGGTCTGATCGCTGCCTTCCGGTATGTCTTCCATGTGTGGGGGGGGATCGCCGCCTTCCTGTACGTCTCCTGTGGGGGGGAGGGGTGGCGATAGTTTGCCACCCCCCCAATAAAATATTAAGCACCAGCCGCCACTGCTCCACTGGACTTGTTCTGTAATGTTGAAGATATTCCACATCTTATTCAAGAAGCCTCTTCGATTCTAATGAGGAAGTAAAGAAGATGCATTAGAACTTAACAAGCAGCTTCAAATCTCTTCAACATTACAGAATAAGTCCAGTGTAACTAACTAAATCTATTGATACCTTGATCTTGAATATTGGAATAATGAGAACCTTCATAGACATCCATGGTGTTGGTGGTTTCATTTTTAGGAATGCTAACTGTCACAATTGCTTGTGCTCTCAACTAAACTGTCAAACCATCAAATGGCTGGTGTCATAACTGATCTCATGGGCAGCATCATGGCAATTGCAGATCAAACGGAGGTTAAAGTGGCAGCTTCCTTGCCTAAAAAAAGCATAGGAGGGTTTAGTTATGCTTTAATACTGTATAATTGAATTTTTGTTGTTTACTTGATGATCAAAATTAGAAATTATATTTTTGGCAGCTGCTACACAGTTTTTTGGTCGACATATGAAGGATAAAAATCTGTATGCCTTTTTTTTTACTTGTGTCTGCTCATTTTTTTTATAATGCAGACATTGTTGTAATATGTGTAGTGTTAATTATTTTTTACTTAATTTCTGTGTTTGCATTTTTTTTTCCATTATGCATTTGGTTTTTCTTCTGTGTTTGCATTTACATATTTCTACATTTTTAAAATAAATTTATTTATGGCTAAAGTTGTTTGTGTCTGTTTTTGCAGCCTAAATAAATTGCATTTAGCATTTTGTAAATCATTGGTAGAAAAAAAAGTGTATAACTATGCAATATTCAGGTGAAGCAATACAATAAAGCAGGGGTTGGCACACAAGCGGGTCTATTTATAAATGCAAATGGCTATTGGAATGTCTAAGCATTCCCACAGCCATCATGAACAATCCTCATAATCTATCTATATCAGTGTTTCTCAACCCTTTTTCAGTCAAGACACCCTTTAAAATTATGGAAAGTCTTGAGGCACCCTCCAAAATTATGGACAGTCTTGAGGCACCCTCCAAAATTATGGACAGACTTGAGGCACGCTCCGAAATGATGGAGAGTCTCGGGCACCCTCCAAAATGATGGACAGTCTCAAAGCACCCTCCAAAATTATGGACAGTCTGGGGGTACCTTCCAAAATTATGGACAGTCTCGAGGCACCCTCCAAATTATGGAAAGTCTCGAGACACCTTCCAAAATTATGGATAGACTTGAGGCACCCTCCAAAATTATGGACAGTCTTGAGGCACCCATTCTAGAAATGTAGTAACTATTCTAAAAGTTTTACATAATATCGCAACAGCAATACACGTAGGACACCCAACATTAAAGGTGATTTATTCTTCCAAAGCAAATACATTTTTTCACAATGGTACTGACTAGTATTCCAATGTTTCTCTTCTCCCTCAATTTCTCTCAATCTCTTTGATAATGAGACCCCAAAGCTGATGGAGAGAGGCAAGGGATTATCAAACAAGGATGATATGCCAGCAACTAACATCGTTCTTATCAACTGATGATGTCATTGGTCATTAGGAGGTTGTCAGCTAGAAGGCTGTAATGGTGCACAATGAAAACCTGTGGCTTTGTGTAACTAAAAGGCAAGTTTCAACCATCCACCGGCTTGTATACAATTTCTGGCAATTTTTAGGCATTTTGCCAAGGCACCCCTGAAGAAACCTCAAGGCACCCTGGTTGAAAAGGGCTGGTCTATATGTTTATGTCCTATGATCGTCAGCTCCATCTAATGACTATAATTCAATGTTTTCCTGACTGAGGTAATTCAGGAAAATTTGTATTATAGCCGCTAAAGGGAGCTGACGAACATAGGAAACATAGTAGACACACTATGGGAATTGTTTGTGTTGCTTAGACACAATTTTTTTTTAGTTTTTATAAATAGACCCCTAAGGGGGAGATTTACTAAAACTGGTGCACACAGAATCTGGTGCAGCTGTGCATAGTAACCAATCAGCTTCTAACTTCAGCTTATCCAATTAGGTTTTGACAATAAGGCTGGGTTCATACATCCCCATGGATAGTTGCCACCATGCTTCTTGGCTTAGGTCAGTACCTAAAAGCCAGTACATAAGGCCGAAACGCAATTGTACCGAACAGGATGCATTTTTAGTACAGGCAGAGACCCTTACACAGAGATTCCTGGAGAAGGGTTATTCAATGGCGTTACTGTTGGATACTCTCGATCAGGTTAAATTGGTAGACAGGGCAGACCTTTTGAAGGAGAGGCCGTTGAACCAAGAGAGACATAACACCTTTAAGAATCCTTTATTATGGGTTTCTCCAATCAGCATCAAAATATCAAGCATATTGTTAATAAACACTGGGACATCCTGGGTAATGATAGGATATTGAGTACTATCCTGACAGCTAGACCCCAGGTATTATTTAGGGGTGTTCCCTCCTTGAGAGATAAATTGGCCCCTAATGTTCTCAATCTTCCCACCATTAAACCCATTTTTTAAAATTCCTTTGAGAAAGCCACGTGGGCGTGGCGATACACGTGAGGAGTCAGAGTCAGGTGACCTAAGCACGATCTCGGCCGGGGTCGGGCTTTGTTAATACCGCTGCTTGTAATTTTAATTTCCAACTGTAAGTTCATTTATTCTTAAATAAAAAAATTATTTTTTGAACTCTACACAATGGAATGTCTCCCTCTTTCTGCCCCTATGTCTGCGGGACCTATGGAGAGAAGTTAAGAGGGCAGTAAGGACATGTATCCGGAGAAACCACAAGGAAGGGATTTGTCTCCTTTTCTTCCTGTCACTGAAAGGCTGTTATCCTCTTGCTTAAAGGTAAGAGGCTGGGGAAAACATTTTTTCGGCATTTTCTTGCATGGAAGAGATCACCACCACCACACAAAGAGTGCACTCTGAGTAGGAGGAACCATTACACAGGAGCTGTAGATTGTATCGTGTATGGGAGTTCTATTGTTAATGGCAATCCTGATTGCACTGCACACTTTATTCTAGTATATTAATTTTTAAACACTGGACACTTTATTGTAGTATATTTATTTTGAATACACTGGACATTCATTTATTAATTCAGTCAATATTTGGATTTTTACATTTTTAGGTGGTTGTGTTTGTTTCTTTCTCACATGCTTGTTTTGCACATTTTTTTGCTATTCCTTAGCTTTTAATTGGATGAACCCCCTTTTTTTGCACCTGTTTATAATCTTTGCAATAATTGCATTTTTTGCATTTTGCACATTTAATAGCACATATTTATTTGCTTACCATTCAGAAATTAATTTAATTGATAACCCCCCCCCCCCCTTTTTTTGCACTTGTCTAGTAATCTTTGCATTAATTGCATTTTTTGCATTTTGCACATATATTAGTACATAGTTATTTGTCTACTATTCAGTAATTAATTTATTTGCATACCTATTTTTGTATTAATTCACGCATCGTGTTGTGCGTTTTCACCACCTATATTTATTCATACACTTTATCAATTATTTTTTATTCACTTCACGTATTTATGTGTTATTTCCTCATTTTGGATTGATTTATATGAATTATCTCATACATATTAATATAGCACGGTCCAATACATTGTTGCTATATATACTGGAACATTGTTATTATTAAGTAGACGCTTCTGTGGAACCGTTCTTTGGAGTTTCCTCCCCCCTTAGGATTGGTTTCTGGGCCTGGATGAAAGCGCCACATTTTCCTTAGAATTTTATGAATCATTTTTATTAAGAATTTTAAATGTTTCAAGCACTCATTTTATATAATTTTCTATTTAGGTAATTTATTCCATATAATTTAATCGTAGTGCATTTTAACTGTGATTTTTAGTATTGTTCATTTACTTTGCAAGCGCCACATTTCTTACTTTTTCATTTACTATTGGTGTGGGAACACTTTAATGGTGGCTGCGGCATTCTCTGTTTTTACTTAGTGTTTTATATTGATCCCCCCCTTGGTGGTTTGCGCATTTGGTCTCCCCCCTGTACGCAAACTCTTAAGTAATATCTTCCTGGTTTCTGCTTAGGGTGTTCCTAACACACATTTCTTTATTATGGTTTTTGTTAGCAGTTTTAATCCCATGTATCATGTGAACTCGTTCTGAGTCTCGGATTGTTTTTACATGGGAGGTTATTGGCCATTTAATGGAATATCAGTGCCCTGTGTTTTTGATTACAAGCCAAAATATTTCCTATAATGTAAAGATATTTGCACTTTTTGGGTGACATCTATGAGGATCACCTATTGGACACCAGGATGCTCTTATGAGATTGGTATTTTTTAGGTGTCCAGTAGGGTTGTCCCGATACCACTTTTTTAAGACCGAGTACAAGTACCGATACTTTTTTTCAAGTACTCGCCGATACCGATTACCGATACTTTTTTTAATGTCATGTGTCAGTTTGACTGATGGGGACTGATAGGTGGCACTTATGGGCACTGATGGCACTGATAGGCAGCACTTATGCAATCTGATAGGTGGCACTGATAGACGGCACTTATGGGCACTAATAGGTGGCACCGGCAAGTGGCTGGAACTGATAGATGGCACTTATGGGCACTGACAGGTGTCTGGCACTGAAATGCAGCAATAAATGACATGAGGAAAGATTTATTTTTGAAATGCTGTGCTGTGACGCCCATCTTGGTACACCCTGCCGCAGTAAGCAGCAGCAGACATCTTGTTATACCCAGCTGGGCTGGGTGTAACAAGATGTCCGCTGCTGGTTTACTACAGCCGAGTGCAGGGTGTACCAAGATGGGCGTCGGGATGTTCAGCCGCCGACGGCTCTCTCGGATGTCTCTCTCTCATGCCCCTCTCTCTCTGATGTCCCTCTCTCTCTGATGTCTTTTTCTCTCATTGATCGCTCTCTTGTATGTATTTCTCGCTCGCTGTTGTCGCTTTCTCTGATGTCTCTCTCTGATTTCTCTTTCTCTCTGATGTCTTTCTCTGATCGCTCTCTCTGATCGCTCTCTTGTATGTATTTCTCCCTCTGATCTCTCTCTCTCTGATATGTCTCTCTCTCTCTATCTCTGATATGTCTCTCTCTCTCTGTTGTCTCTCTCTCTGTTGTCTCCCTCTCTGTTGTCTCTCTCTGTTGTGTCTCTCTCTGATGTCTCTCTCTCTCTGTTGTGTCTCTCTCTGATGTCTCTCTCTCTCTGATGTCTCTCTCTCTCTGATGTCTCTCTCTCTCTGATGTCTCTCTCTGATGTCTCTCTCTCTCTCTGATGTCTCTCTCTCTCTGATGTCTCTCTCTCTCTCTCTCTCTCTCTGATCTCTCTCTCTCTCTCTCTGATGTCTCTCTCTCTCTCTCTCTCTGATGTCTCTCTCTCCGATGTCTCTCTCTCTGATCTCTCTCTCTCTCTCTCTGATCTCTCTCTCTCTCTCTCTCTCTCTCTGATCTCTCTCTCTCTCTCTCTCTCTCTCTCTCTCTCTGATCTCTCTCTCTCTCTCTCTCTCTCTCTCTCTCTGATCTCTCTCTCTCTCTCTGATCTCTCTCTCTCTCTCTCTCTCTCTCTGATGTCTCTCTCTCTCTCTCTGATGTCTCTCTCTCTGATGTCTCTGTCTCTCTCTCTGATGTCTCTCTCTCTCTCTCTGATGTCTCTCTCTCTCTCTCTCTGATGTCTCTCTCTCTCTCTGGTGTCTGTCTGTGTCTCTCTCTCTGATGTCTGTCTCTCTCTCTCTCTCTCTAAAGTCTGTCTCTCTCTCTCTCTCTCTCATGTCTGTCTGTCTCTCTCTCTGATGTCTGTCTCTCTCTCTGATGTCTGTCTCTCTCTCTCTGATGTCTGTCTCTCTCTCTGATGTCTCTCTCTGTCTCTCTCTCTCTCTCTCTGTCTCTCTCTCTCTCGCTCTCTCTGCCTGTCTCTCTCTCTCGCTCTCTGATGTCTCTCTCTCTCTGACATCTCTCTCTCTCTCTCTCTCTCTCTCTCTGTCTCTCTCTCTGTCTCTCTCTCTCTCTCTCTCTGGTGTCTCTCTCTGTCTCTCCCTCTCTCTCTGGTGTCTCTCTCTCTCTCTGTCTCTCTCTCTCTCTGATGTCTCTCTCTCTCTGATGTCTCTCTCTCTCTCTGGTGTCTCTCTCTCTCTCCCTCTCTGGTGTCTCTCTCTCTCTCTGGTCTCTCTCTCTCTCTCTCTCTCTCTCTCTCTCTGGTGTCTCTCTCTCTGTGTGTCTCTCTCTCTATCTGGTGTCTCTCTCTCTCTCTCTCTCTCTCTCTCTCTCTGGTGTCTCTCTCTCTCTCTCTCTCTCTCTCTGGTGTCTCTCTGTTGTCTCTTTCTCTGATGTCTCCCTCTCTGTTGTCTTTCTGTCTCTCGTACAGGGCAGCAGAAGACACGCCCCCTTCACACAGGCACCCGTGTAATGTGTCTCGTTACACAGGCTGACTCCGCCCACCAGCTCACTCCGCCTGCCCGCTCCGCCCACCAGCTCACTCCGCCTGCCCGCACCGCCCACCAGCTCACTCCGCCTGCCCGCTCCGCCCACCAGCTCACTCTGCCTGCCCGCTCCGCCCACCAGCTCACTCCGCCTGCCCGCACCGCCCACCAGCTCACTCCGCCTGCCCGCTCCGCCCACCAGCTCACTCTGCCTGCCCGCTCCGCCCACCAGCTCACTCCGGCCGCCCTCTCCGTCCGCCCTCTCCATCAGCCCTCCATCCACCAGCTGACTGCCCGCTGACCAGGTATCGGGTCAGGCATCGGGAGCATTTGTGCGAGTACAAGTACTCGCGCAAATGCTCGGTATCGGTCCCGATACCGATACTAGTATCGGTATCGGGACAACCCTAGTGTCCAGTATGGTTTCCTTTTGGATATATGATATCCATGATATCAGTTTTGGCTGTGGATGTCATATGAGACATGAGTCACTATACATTCCTAATTGTGTGATATCTTTCAATTTTTATCACTTTATTTTTATAATTTTTTATTTTTATTTTTATTATTGATGTATATTTTTTACAGATAAATGTTCTTTATAAATAAAATAATATTTAATATATAATATTCCTTAGTAATAAGGAAGAGAGGTTATGGCAGCGTCTTTTTCTTTGTTTATATTAATTACAGGTTCATGTCTGCCATCCTAGATTATCATTAGGTCTAGCTACATGGAATATGCATAAGGGTTAAATAATGCCCTTAGTGCTGGATGTTATATATTTTTTAGGGGCTATTTACCTATTCAAATATAAATATATAACTGGGCCAATCATCAGGACAGTTGTGATGTGTGCAGGGGTGTGAAAACAATTGTGTGGCCGTTGTTCCCATCACCGTCTACTATGTCCCTCGGCGAATGGGTTTTTCTTCTTAGACTTCCCACAATCAAAATGGCGCTAATAGCATCCACTACTCAAGGCTCAAACCGAGGCTTGAGTGGGCATGTAGACTATTTATAGCGGTGTGTCAGTACACCACCCGTGCCCCAGGAGGACGTCAGATTAGTGACGGAATGCGACGGGTGGAGCGACGTGCTGATGTCACTGCGCTATTTTTATGTCACACTTGTACGGGCGTGTTGTACTAGTGTTTGCCGGCTGGCTTTCTTATGGACTTTTTAAACATGTGCATTTTATACTTGTAAGCACAATTTTTTTAATTTAATAAAATACCACCCGGTTTTACCAATGGCAATTCCTCTTTATTCTGTTTTTGGATTGGTATGAACACTTACACCAAGCTGATTCCAGTGGCTGGCTGCTGATCGTAGGACACATCCATAGTCTCCAGGAATGCTTGGCTCATCGGCTATCGGAGGTGCTAGGAGGATTAAAGGCCGTGGCTGGGTATTAGCTACAAGTTCAAACAGCTTGTGTAGCTGGTAAGCTTGCACTCTATGTGGTGGTGGATTCACGTTGTCTTACAGAAGTCATGGAAGATTTCATTACACTGTGTTTCCACAATCACTTATCCACTTACTATTGGAGGATTTAAGGACTGTTGATATATATTACAGATTTTTATTCTCTTTTTATTTTTATTTTTATATTCACTCCCATTGGTTTATACATCATAAACATGGGAGACTCACCATAAATACATTATTTTCCATATATGCATTTACCAATTCCCTTCTTTTTCCTCTTTTTGCATTTTTATTTTGGATTTATTATATATTCTTGTGGATCCACTTATCAGACTGATCCATTCACTTGCACATTATTTGTTTACTCATCAATTTTATATGTGCAGCTCCTTATGTTTTGTACATTAAATAATACATTGCATACATACAGGATACAGCATATAATACATTGTATACATACAGGATACATTATATAATACATTGTATACATACAGGATATATTATATAATACATTATATACCGTATTTATCGGCGTATAACATGAACTTTTTTCTCCTTAAAATCAGGGGAAAATCATATGTGGGTGTTTTACTTGCTGATCCTCGCCGATCTCCACTGATTGTGAGGGGAGAGGAGCGAGCGCTGCTGATATACACATAGCCGAGTGTACTCGGCTAGGCTCGGCTCCTCTCGGCTCTGCTCACAGTCACGCCCAGTCCCACCATTGGACCTGTGTTATGTCCATCATAGGAGGCGGGCCAAGGGGTGGGACTGCGAGAGGAGCCGAAATACAGAGGACATCCAGCTCTGTCTATCTCGGCGGCGCCAATTTTAAACAATCAGCCTGCAATGACACTGACAAGACTGCAAATGACACTGGGCAAGGCTGCAATGACACTGGGCAAGGCTGCAATGACACTGGGCAAGACTGCAGATGGACACTTATCATTCTGCAATGATGGACAAGGCTGCAGATGTACACTGATAAGGCTGCATTGATGGGCATTTAAATGTAAGTTTTTTTCCTTAAAATTCCCTGATAAATACGGTACATACATGGTACAATAAATATAACATTGTATACATGCGGGATCCATTATATAATACATGGTATACATACAGGATACATGATATAATGCATTGTATACATACGGGATCCATCATATAATACATTGTATACACACAGGATACATTGCATACATACAGGAACCATTATATAATACATTGTATACATAAAGGATCCATTATATAATCATTGTATACACACAGTATACATTATACAATAAATTGTATACATACAGGATACATTATATAATACATTGTATACATACAGAATACTTTATATAATGCATTGTATACATACAGGACCCATTATATAATACATTGTATAAATACAGGATACATTATATAATACATTGTATACATAAAGGATACATTATATAATACATTGTATACATACAGGATACATTAACCACTGGGCACTTCCTAACCAATTTTCAGCTTTCGGTGCTCTCACACTTTGAATGACAATTACTCAGTCATGCAACACTGTACCCATATGACATTTTTGTCCCTTTCTCACACAAATAGAGCTTTCTTTTGGTGGTATTTAATCACCGCTGGGTTTTTTATTTTTTGCGCTATAAATCAAAAAATACAGAAAATTCAGCAAAAAAAAATGTTGTTGTCTCTGTTCAAATTTAGCAAATTAGTAATTTTTCTTCGTAAATTTTGGCCAAAATTTATACTGCTACATATCTTTGGAAAAAATAATCAAAATTGGTGTATATTATTTGGTCGGTGAGAAAGTTATAGAGTCTACAAGTTGTGGCGCCAATCTCTGAAAATTGATCAAACCTGAAGTACTGACGGCCTATCTCATTTCTTGAGACCCTAACATGCCAGGAAAGTACAAATACCCCCCCAAATGACCCCTTTTTGGAAAGTAGACATTCCAAGGTATTTAGAAAGAGGCACAGTGAGGTTTTTGAAGTTGTAATTTTTTCCCACAATTCTTTGCAAAATCAAGTTATTTTCTTTTTTTACAAAATGTTCATATTATCAGGTTATTTGTCACACACAGCATATGCATACCACAAATTACACCCCAAAACACATTCTACTACTCCTCCTGAGTATGGCGATACCACATGTGTGAGACTTTTACACACCGTGGCCACATACAGAGGCCCAACATGCAGGGAGCACCAGCAGGCATTCTAGGAGGCATAAATTTCAAGTCTAATTTGACTATCTAATTACACTTTGAGGCACTGTAGTAGCATGGCTGTGTAGCTGCCCCGCCTCTCCTGGCCCTGGGACAGCGCTGCCAGCATACTTTAAAGTTAAGAAAACATTACTGACAGACCTTTCTCATACACCGCTCCTCCTGTGTCACTCTCAATGTAAATGGAAGCCTCTAAATACCTCAATTAACGCCGCTCTTTCTAGCTGCTCTCCTCCTCCCGCTCCGCCCCCTCCTCGAGTGTAGCTTTCGATTGGAGGAGGAGAGTGGTCATCTGGCCATCAACAAAACAGCAGAGAAGAGCAGTCACATGACCGGGTCCACGAAAGAGCGGCGTTAATTGAGGTATTTAGAAGCTTTGATTTACAATAAGAGCAACAATGGAGGATCGGTGTATGAGAAGGGGCTGACAGTGATGTTTTCTCAACTTTAGAGTATGCTGGCAATGCTATCCCAGGAGACTGGGGGTCACACAGCCCCTTTTCATTATACAGCCCCCCTGCACTCCCAGGAGACTGGGGGTCTCCTGGGAGTGCAGGGGGTCTGTGTACTGTACAGGGGGTCTGTGTACTGTGCAGGGGGTCTGCGTACTGTGCAGGGGCTCTGTGTACTGTACAGGTGGTCTGTGTACTGTACAGGGGGTCTTTGTACTGTGCAGGGGGTCTGTGTACTGTACAGGAGGTCTTTGTACTGTGCAGGGGGTCTGTGTACTGTACAGGGGGTCTGTGTACTGTGCAGGGGGTCTGTGTACTGTGCAGGGGGTCTGTGCACTGTGCAGGGGGTCTGCGTACTGTGCAGGGGCTCTGTGTACTGTACAGGGGGTCTGCATACTGTGCAGGGGGTCTGCGTACTGTACAGGGGGTCTGCGTACTGTGCAGGGGGTCTGCGTACTGTGCAGGGGGTCTGTGTACTGTACAGGGGTCTGCTTACTGTGCAGGGGGTCTGCATACTGTGCAGGGGCTCTGCATACTGTACAGGGGGTCTACGTACTGTGCAGGGGCCTGTATACTGTACAGGGGGTCTGCGTACTGTGCAGGGGCTCTGTGTACTACGCAGGGGGTCTGTGTACTGTGCAGGGGGTCTGCTTACTGTGCAGGGGGTCTGTGCACTGTGCAGGGGGTCTGCGTACTGTGCAGGGGGTCTGTGCACTGTGCAGGGGGTCTGCGTACTGTGCAGGGGGTCTGCGTACTGTGCAGGGCTCTATGTACTGTACAGGGGGTCTGCGTACTGTGCAGGAGTCTGTGTACTGTACAGGGGGTCTGCGTACTGTGCAGGGGTCTGTGTACTGTACAGGGGCTCTGTGTACTATGCAGGGGGTCTGTGTACTGTGCAGGGGCTGTGGAACGTATTATACGCTGATAAATACGGAAATAAAAACATCCCAAAGTTTGTAGACAATATAACTTTTGTGCAAACCAATCAATATACGCTTATTGGGATTTTATTTACCAAAAATATGTAGCAGAATACATTGGCCTAAATTGATGAAGAAATTTGATTTTTTACATTTTTTTATTGCATATGTTTTATAGCAGAATGTAAAAAATTGTGATCAAATGCCAAAAACCACCAAAAGAAAGCTTTATTTGTGGGGAAAAAAGGACATACATTACATTTTATTTGGGTACAGCGTCGCAGGACCACACACTTGTCAGTTAAAGTAACGCAGTGCCGTATCACAAAAAATGGCCTGGTCATGAGTAGGGGGTAAACCTCTCGGAGCTGAAGTGGTTAAAGGAGAAGTACAGGCAAGGCTCGTTTGGCTGTACTACGCTGCGCTGCCCTGCAGGCATGCGAGAAAAGCCGTTCTGCGGCAATGTCATTTGATGACCCCGATCTCTGTAAAGAAGCCGATGACGTGGCTCTTTAACCATGAGATCCGCTGTGTCCAATCACAGCTGGTCACATGTAAATGCGAAAGTGCCGGTAATCGGCTCTCATCGCCCCACACTGACAGAGTGTATGGCGAGGAGAGCCGATCAGTGGCATCTCCTCGCATGGAACACCCAGACAGGTAATCAGTGCCCTGATTACATTAAAGCCCCCCAGTGCCCATCAGTGCCACCAATCAGTAGACATGTGCACACTGAAATATTTCGTTTCGGAATTTCAATTTCGTCCGAAAAATAAATTTATTTAGTTACTCCCGAAATTCGTTTTGATTTATTTAGTTTTTCGTTAAAAATTGCATTCGTCCGAAAATTCAAATGAATTAAGGTCGAATCTGTCATTGAAGGCTTATGGTGTCTGTCGAATGTTCAAAGAAGATTCGACGGAGCAGCTAAACTGTATGACTCTGTATAGTTTAGCTGCAATTCCACCCAATTCCAGCAGCAATCTTTCCTCTCTACGTCGAATTTTTCCTTTCTACGTCGAATCTTTCCTTTCTACGTCGAATCTTTCCTCTCTACGTCGAATCTTTTCTCTCTATGTAGAATAATCTTGGACTAATAGAGTTAAGTTTAGGCACATTCGACCACATGTTCAATGGACACAGATTGTTATTGTCAGCGTCGAATCTCCTATCTATATCGAACTGTTGTTACAACGAAAATAAAGCATTTGTTTATGTCGGATCTTTCGTTTTTCGGATTCTGCACTTTCGTTATCGTTTGTTAAAACGATAACGAAAATACCTGAAATTCGGACGAAAATGCATTCGGACGAAAACGAATGCACATGTCTACCAATCAGTGCCCATGAGTGACACCAATCAGTGCCCATCATTGACACCAATCAGTGCCCATTAGTGATGCCAGTCAGTGCTGCCTTTCAGTGCCCATCAGTGCCTGCTCATCAATGCCCATCAGTGCCGCCCCTTAAGTGCATGTCAGTGGCGCCTATCCGTGCCCCCTATCAGTGCCCATCAGAGCGGCATATTAGTGCCTCCTCGTCATCAGTGCCACCTAATGAGTGCCGCCTCATCAGTACCCATCAGTAAAGGAGAGAAATTACTTATTTACAAAATTTACTAAAAGAAACTAAAAAAAAACATATTTTTTCTAAACTTTCTGTCTTTTTTCGTTTGTTTTGTATAAAATAAAAAACCCAGCAGTGATTTAATACCACCAAAAGAAAGCTCTAATTGTGTGCAGAAAATGATTAAAAATGTAATTTGTGTACAGTGTTGCATGACCACACAATTGTCATTCAAAGTGAGACAGCGCTGAAAGCTGAAAATTGGCCTGGGCAGGAAGGGGGTGAAAGTGTCCGGTATTGAAGTTGTTAAAAAAAAGATTGACGAAAAAAAACATCAGGAGATATCCATTACCATTTCCTACCTTATGAATGTTTGATTTGTCCTGAAAAAAAAAAAGCAGTATAATCCACCTGGATATATTAAGAACTGATGTACAGTTTTACTAACACATGTCAAAGTTGCAAAATTGTGTTCAGGCATTAAGATTTATCCTCTGTCACTAATAGGTTAATGTTATGTTATTTATTTCATTATGTAAAAAAAAAGGCTACTGTAGCCATTTAAACTGTCACCCAGTCTGTGTTATCATTTAAACTACCTTGCGACCGCCGGCCGTCAATTGACGGCCAGGCGGCGCAGCTCTCATCGAGGAAGGGCGTCATATGACGTCCTCCACTTCAGTGCACTCCAGGGAGCGCGCGCGCGCATGTCTCTGGGCACCCGATGCGCTGGGCACCCGCGATTGCCCGCTAACACAGCGGGACCGTGGATGTGTGTGTGTAAACACACAGATCAACGGTCCTGTCAGAGGAGAGGAGCCGATGGTGTGTTCTCTTTACAGAGAAACACCGATCGTTCTCCTCCCCTTGTGAGTCCCCTCCCCCCACAGTAAGAATCACTCCCAGGGAACATATTAGCCCCTCCCCGCCCCCTAGTGGTTAACCCCTTCACTGCCAGTGTCATTTATACAGGAATCAATGCATTTAAATAGCACTGATTGCTGTATAAATGACAATGGTGCCAAAAATGTGTCAAAAATGTCCGATGTGTCCGCCATAATGTCGCAGTCACAATAAAAATCGCAGATCGCCGCCATTACTAGTAAAAAAAAAAATATTAATAAAAATGCTATAAAACTATCCCCTATTTTGTAAACGCTATAACTTTTGCGCAAACTAATTAATAATCGCTAATTGCGATTTTTTTTTTTACCGAAAACATGTAGAAGAATAGGTATCGGCCTAAACTGCGGAAAAAAAATGTTTTTTTATATATTTTTTGGGGATATTTAGTATAGCAAAAAGTAAAAAATATTGTTTTTTTTTTAAATTTGTCGCTCTTCTTTTGTTTATTGCGCAAAAAAAAAAAAAAAAAACGCAGAGGTGATCAAATACCACCAAGCGAAAGCTCTATTTGTGGGGAAAAAATGATAACAATTTCATTTGGGTACAGTGTTGTATGACTACGCAATTGTCATTCAAAGTGCGACAGCGCTGAAAGCTGAAAAATGGCTTGGTCAGGAAGGGGGGTGAAAATGCACTGTACTGAGGTGGTTAAAGGACAGTACAAGGAGCGAGGCTGACAAAACCTTTAGTTAAGTCATTGTGACAATGTCCTTCACATTCCCAAAATATTCTGGGAATTTCCATCACCACATAGACTTGCACTGATTGGTCATAGTCCAATTTAGTCAGAAGACTTGAAGATTGGGATTTTCCATAACACGCCTTAAACAATAAACAAAAGCAATACAGTAATGGAAATATTCTTGGAAAGACAAACACAGTGCAGGTATTCTCATGGAAAACGTGACTTAATTGGGTTCTCATCACCATTACAAACTTAAAGGGACTTGAAAATAGTTTTAGTTCAATTATTATTTTTTTCTCAATGTTTATAAGCTTTTAATCTCTTTTTTTTATCATATCTTTATTTTACAAATAAACTTTTTTTTAAATATGACAAAGAATTCCTAGAGGGTAAATTAATGTAAACTCTAAAGTCAGTTTAACCACTTCAAGACAAGGCCTATGTCTGACATTTGTTGCTTACAAGTTAAAATCAGTATTTTTGCTAGAAAATTACTTAGAACCCCCAAACATTATATCATTTTTTTTTTTTAGCAGAGACCCTAGAGAATTTTATGTCACACTGTATTCGTGCAGCGGTCTTTCTTGGATGGGGTAAAGGGAACATGGGATGCCCAGATCAATAGCAAAAATAGATAAATAATTGGTTGGAATCTCTATCTGCAGACTTTAAAGCTTCAGACTCCTCCAGCACAACGCTACTTTAACCACTTAAGCCCCGGTCCATTTGGCTGGCCAAAGACCAGAGCACTTTTTGCGATTCGGCACTGCGTCGCTTTAACTGACAATTGCGTGGTCGTGCGACATGGCTCCCAAACAAAATTGACGTCCTTCTTTTCCCACAAATAGAGCTTTCTTTTGGTGGTATTTGCTCACCCCTGCAGTTTTTTTTTTTTTTTTTTTTGCGCTATAAACAAAAACAGAGTGACAATTTTGAAAAAAAAAACACATTATTTTTTACTTTATTCTATAATAAATATCCCCAAAAAATGCATTAAAAAAATATGTTTTTTCCACAGTTTAGGCCGATACGTATTCTTCTACGTATTTTTGGTAAACAAAATCGCAATAAGCGTATATTGATTGGTTTGCGCAAAAAAGTTTTAGCGTCTTCAAAATAGGGGATAGTTTTATGCCATTTTTATAAAAAACATTTTTTTTACTAGTAATGGCGGCAATCAGCGATTTTTATCCTGACTGCGACATTATGATCGGACACTTTTGACACATTTTTGGGACTATTGGCATTAATACAGTGATCGGTGCGATTAAAAATGCACTGATTACTGTAAAAATATCACTGGCAGGGAAGGGGTTAAGTGTGTCCTAGTTTTTGTTCTAACTTAAGGGGGATGGGGACTGTGCAGGAAAGATAACAGATCGTGTGTTCATACTCTGTATGTCAGAGAATCGGAAACTGTATGTTTACTAGACATGTGCATTTATTTTCGTCCGAATTTGGGTATTTTCGTTATCATTTTAACAAACGATAACGAATGTGCAGAATCCAAAAACCGAAAGATCCGACATAAACAAATGCTTTATTTTCGTTGCAACAGTTTGATATATATATGAGATTCGACTTGACGCTGACAATAGCGATCTGTGTCCATCGAACCTGTGGTCGAATGTGCCTAACCTTAGCTCTATTAGTCCAAGATTATTCTACATAGAGAGAAAAGATTTGACATAGAGAGAAAAGATTCGACATTATAGACACAATAGCAAAAAAGGTCAAATGTGCCTAACCTAACTCTATTAGTCCAAGATTATTCGACATAGAGAGAAAAGATTTGACACGAAGATTTGACGAAGCAGTCGCCGCGAGCGGACATTTATGGTCAAGTGCTCCGCCCATAGGCTATCGAAGAATTCTAATGTTGGTTGACTAGTAATAATAATTAATAAATATAATTATTACTAGTGTCATACAACATTAGAATTCTACTATAGCTTGTAGGCGGAACATTCGACCGTAAATGTACGATTGCGGCGTCGTACAGTTTAGCTGCTCCGTCGAATCTTCTTAGAACATTCGACAGACACCATAAGCCTTCAATGACAGATTCAACCTTAATTATTTTGGATTTTCAGACGAATGCATTATTTAATGAAACAAAATAAATAAAAATTGATTTTGGGAGTAACTAAATAAATACATTTTTCGGACAAAAACGAAATTCTGAAACAAAATATGTCTAGTGTTTACACACACAGTTCTGGGTTCTCCGTGTGCCCCGAGTGATCGTGGGAGCCCGGCGGTTATCGAGACTGCTGGGCACTCTCATCGGCTCGGGGGGCGAGTGGGCGGGGGTGCGCGCGCGTGCCTCCGGTGGCACGCACGCGTTCCCTAGTGGCCACAGGGCGAAGCGACGTTACATAACGTTGTTTCGCCCAGCCGTGCCATTCTGCCGCCGTACAACTGCGGCGGCTGGTCGGCATGTGGTTAATGACCTGTTACTTCCTCTACTGTGTGATACTCAGTTCCTGGCACAGCTAGCACATGGTTAGGACCCACTCTGAATAAGGCCTAACAGTTAAGAATCAGCAATTTTCTGTCAGGGGACTGCTGGTCCCTTTGGTGCAGCAACCAATAGCATTGAAGAAAAAGAGTCTTTTGTGCTAGCTGTACTTTGGTGGACTACTGGTCCCACTCAGTCTTGTGTGAACTCTGTCAGCCCTCCTGGCTGCAGCAGCCCGGCTTCAATGCCAGCAACATCACAGTCTCTCCCTCTGGTTCTACATCCACTCCTGGCATGCCTCTCCCAGATCTCCCGACTATGCTTGTCACTCACTGAACCACAGATGGATCCCTCCTGAGGATTTGCCCGGCAGTGTTCCTCTCTGTCTTTTCCTGCTCCTGTTCAGGACACCCCTCATTTGGGTTGTATGGAGGGGTTCCTTCCCAGCTCTCTGAGCCCTGGCCCAAGGTCACCCCCCCAGATAGGGGGTTCCCTCAAAGCCTAACACTCCATCACTCAGTTCTTCCACCAGACAACTCCCCCCCCCCCCCAGCTGGGCTGACCCAAGGTATTTAAGGAGACCTGCCCCCTGCCAATCCTTTTTGGGGATTGGTCAGGGCTCCTTGCCACTCCCCAGATGGCTCCATCTCTCTTCCCCTCCTCTGCTTCCAGAATCTTCTGAGAGCCAGAGGGAGGTAACCAAGAAGTGACACTGCCTGTAAATCCCCAGCCTACACTAAACCACTCCCCACCTCCCAGATCAAAACAAACAGCTAGGCCTGCCTTAATTTACCTGAACTGGCCAAAACTCTAACTCTAGCACCTACCTAGGTAAAGGGAGCTACACAAGTTTTCCTGACTCCATGAGAAAAATGGGGACAGGGGAGGAACCTCCAGCTGATTGACAGCCTCAGCCCTGTTCCTGTGAGCTGTGTGAAGGGAGGGTTTCTTCCCTGCAATCAGCTCTCACTGAGCACCGCAGAGTGTAACTTTAGCTCTCTGCCCCCTTTTTTCGGAACTCTCAGGCAAATTTATTAATTTAGCACTTTAGCAACAGATGTAGAGAGGAGCAGATATACATCTACAACTTATGTAGAAGGATTTGTTTAATTTCTGTGTATCGTCAGGGGTTAGTCCCTTCACTGGGTATATGGAAGGAACTTCCCAACCGGCGCACGATGATGTACGTCGGCAGAATGGCATGTATAGGCATTAGGGTGTACAGGTATGTCCCTTTAAAAATGCCGCCATGCCATTGCGTGTGCGCCGCCAGCGGCGCACACGCGTGCCGGTCGGGACCCCCGTGAGTTAGGTCGCGGGTCCCGCGGACTCGATCGCCATGGGGATACCCGCGATCGTCTCACGGGGAGGCTGAATTATTATTATTATTATTATTATTATTATTATACAGGATTTATATAGCGCCAACAGTTTGCGCAGCGCTTAACAAAATAAAGGCAGACATTACAATTACATTACAATTTGGTACAAGAGGAATCAGAGGGCCCTGCTCGTTAGAGCTTACAATCTAAAAAGAAAGGGTCAATTGATACAAGAGGTAATAGCTGTGGGGGATGAGTTGATGGAGGAAGTAAAACAGTGTTAGTTAGAAGCAGGATAGGCTTCTTTAAAGAGAAAGGTTTTCAGGGATTGTCTAAAGATGGATAGATTAGGGGACAGTCGGACAGATTGGGGTAGAGAGTTACAAAGGATGGGAGAAGCTCTGGCGAAATCCTGGAGGCGAGCATGGGAGGAGGTGACAAGGGAGCTAGAGAGCAGGAGGTCTTGGGAGGACCGAAGAGAGTGGCTTGGTTGGTATTTTGGGACTAGGTTAGTGATGTAGCTGGGGGCAGAATTATGGATGGCTTTGTAAACTATTGTTAGTACTTTGAATTTTATTCGTTTGGTGAGTGGAAGCCAGTGGAGGGATTTGCAGAGAGGGGTGGAGGACACTGAATGGTTGGTAAGGTGGATGAGTCTTGCAGCGGCATTCATTATGGACTGAAGGGGGGATAGTCTATGTAAAGGTAGTCCAATGAGGAGGGAGTTGCAGTAGTCGAGGCGAGAGATAACCAGGGAGTGAGTTAGAAGCTTGGTGGTGTCATTCGTTAAAAAGGGGCGTATAATAATGGGGAGATGCGGAAGTAAACAGCATCTCCCCGTTCTGCCTAGCAACAAGTGACACTGATCTCTTCTCCCTGTGATTGGAGAAGAGCTCAGTGTTCACTAACACACAGCCATGCCCCCCACAGTTAGTAACATGCCCCTAGGACACACTTAACCCCTACACTGCCACCCCTGGTTAACCCCTTCACTGCCAGTGTCATTTACACAGGAATCAGTGCATATGTATAGCACTGATTGCTGTATAAATGACAATGGTCCCAAAAATGTGTCAAAAATGTCTGATGTGTCCGCCATAATGTCGCAGTCACAATAAAAATTGCTGCTCGCCGCCATTACTAGTAAAAAAAATATTAATAAAAATGCCATAAAACTTTCCCCTATTTTTTAAACGCTATAACTTTTGCGCAAACCAATCAATAATCTCTTATTGCGATTTTTTTTACCAAAAATATGTAGAAGAATCCGTATTGCCCTAAACTGAGGGGAAAAAAAGTTTTTTTTTAAAATATTTTTGGGGGATATTTATTATAGCAAAAGTAAAAAATAATGTGTTTTTTTTTTCAAAATTGTCGCTCTTTTTTTGATTATAGCGCAAAAAATAAATACTGCAGGGGTGATCAAATACCACCAAAAGAAAGCTCTATTTGGACGACTTTTGGATGGCTTTTGGCTCGATTTGGACGACTTCTATAAGGACGTCAATTTTGTTTGGGAGCCACGTCGCACGACCGCGCAATTGTCAGTTAAAGCGACGCAGTGCGGAATTGCAAAAAGTGGTCTGGTCTTAAGCCAGCAAAATTGTCCGGTCTGAAAGTGGTTAAATAAATCAGGTCTTCTGCCCTGCCAGATTGGGCTGTGTTGTGTGGCAAAGCTGTGTAAATCTCAGAACTGGATAGACAGAAATATGGATCCATGTAATACAGTTCTCATGTATGTATTTCTTTTGTATCTTTAGCTGATTCTCTGGAGTGCAACGTTAAATCACCTGATTACCAGGAATCAACTCTTACTTGCAGGCTTTTATGGAAAACGAGAATGGGTTTTCCCAGCTACCTATGAAAACAATGACTTGGTGTCTAATCGATAGTTTCAGATTCTTTGAAAAGAATGACATAATTGAAGAATGATGGGAGGATTGCAAGAATTAGTCGGTAAAATATTTTCCTTTATAATTACTAGGGCAAGACATCTAGGTGAAGGTTCCCAGGTCTGTTGTTGTCCAAGTGTTGAAGGTGTCAGATTGGTGCCACCTACAGCGTGTTTAATCTCCTTCCACAACCAGTTCAAAGGCTCAATAAACTTAAACGAATTACTATACCTATATATTTGCCCCGGTAGGATGTTAACTCCTTTCGAAATCACAGTTTATAACAAAACATACAGTTTATGTGTGATACTACTTTCAATTACCTGGAAGAAATAAACAAACAGCTGTCTCTTAGTAACTGTTATGGACAACAGAATGATGGGTTTCCCCATAAGCCTGGGTGTAACAAGCCAAGCTCTTGAGTTTCTTATCAGCAGTTTTGGAGTCTAGAAGATGACAAGAAGATTCCAGTACAATGCTTCTTAATGGGGACTTCCCAGTGTAAGTTCTCAGAAATATAGCTAACATGGCCATCCAAGTGTTCAAAGTCCAATTTCGTAAAGTTTAATATTTGATCTGAATAAGCCCCCTGGTGGTTTGATATGTCTTAAAAACAACAGTTGTATATTATATCATGTAAAATTATAAAATTACTTCCGTCATTTCTTTCCTGGCCTATCTTTATTTCAGCATATTCATCGGTTCAGCTCCTCCTCTGACCCCATAGGACCACAATTAGTTAACCTACATAAAAGAGCAACTGGAACACCCCCTGCGTTCTGTCCTTCGAGCACAACGGACACCACAGAACAGGATTGTATACTGACATGAAGATAGGCCAGGAAAGGAAAATTATGGTAATTATGTAGCCATCTGTAGGCCATCTGTAGGTGGCGCTGGATCCAGGGATATGCGGTGAGGTCAGTGGCTGGTGAGGCACTGGATAGTATCAGAGCCAGATACACACAGGTTACATATTCACAAGTTACATATTTGATTCTCATTATGTAGGCCAGGGGTCTCCAAATTTTCTAAACGAAGGGCCAGTTTACTGTCCTTCAGACTTTAGGGAGGCCGGACTGTGGCCACTGGAAGTAGAAAAATGTTCTGGCATCAGCAGGAATAAACAATGCCCCATCTTTGGTGTCAGTGAGAGGAATAGTTCTGGCCAGCTCAGTAGATTGGTTTAAGAAAGGCCTGGATTCTTTCTTAAATGTACATAATATAACTGTGTACTGTGACATTTATAGGTGATGTAACCTGTTCAATAATATACAGTCTAATATATCCTATATAACTATTGCCTATCCCTATATGATATTGGACCATGTCGACTTCCAACAATAGGTAAATTTGATCCGGGGAAAATCCGATTGCCTCTCTGGGATCAGGAAGGGATTTTTTCCCCTGCTGTAGCAAGTTGGATCATGCATTCCTGGGGTTTTTCACCTTCTTCTGGATCAACTATGGGTATAGGATTGTGTATATGGGATTGTATGATATTTTTTTTATTTTATTTATTTTTATGGTTGAACTAAATGGACTTGTTTCTTTTTTCAACCTGACTAACTATGTAATAGTGACCCATCGTTGGTGTCATTGGGAGTAACTGTTCCCCATTGTTGGTTTCATTAGGAGGGATTGTGCCCCTTTGTTGGTGTCAGTGGGGGGGGGGGGGGGGGGCGACTATGCCCCATTGTTGGTGTCATTGGGAGTAACTGTGAAGATATTTGCCAGCACACCATAGAACGACACAAATAGCGTCCAAACGGGTGATTTATTGCATGATCACAACACAAGGATAGTGCAACGTTTTGGAGCCGTGACTTGAACCAGTATCCAGCTGGTTGTTGCAGCAGCACCCAAATCCAAAAGCGCATTCAGGAACGTGTGCGATAGGAATATGAAGTACTAATTAGACATGTGCAGGATGAAAAAATTTGTTTAGTGTAGTTTCAATTCGTTATTTAACTAAATTTGTTTAGTTAAATTCGTTGCATTCGTTACGTTCGTTTTCGGGATTTGTTTAGTTTTGTATTCTAATTCGAAAAAAATTCTACCGCATTCGAAAAAAACTATCAAGTTCGAAAAAAATTCTACCGCATTCGAAAAAAATGTAACCGAATTTAAAAAGGAAACCATTTCATTCTATTTCTATATAACCATTTTCTGAAATTCGAATTTCGTATATATATATATATATATATATATATATATAAAACATCTTCTGAAATTCAAATTTCATATAGACTGAAATCAAATTTGAATAGAAAATATTAGAATAGAATAAAAAATTATAGAAAAGAATACAATAGAAAAACACTAGAACAGAATAGAATAAAATATAATATATATTATATTATATTATATTATATTGTTTTTCTATTGTATTCTTTTCTATTATTTTCTATTCTATTCTAATCTCTATTCTAACCTCCGATGACATGGGAGTCTACAAACATGGATCTGGATTTTCCTTTCCTATAGGACTGGTGCAACAAATTATGTAAGTTTTATTTTTTTTGTATTATGATGGTAATATGTGGATAGTAAAATATCATTTATATTCCAGAGTGGTATCTTATCCTTGAAGAAGATATTTGTAATCAATATTTCAAAACGTGTTGGAGTCCCTAAGCTAGGTGGGCCAACCAGTAATCCAATAACTGCAAGCCAAATCGTCAGCTGTGGGGGATACCATTTGGATCACACTTCTTGCTGTTTTTAACTAGGGTTGTCTCGATACCACTTGCCGATAACAATTACCGATACTTTTTTTGTCATGTGACAGTGGAACTAATATGCAGCACTGATGATGTGTGGACTGTATCAGTCGTTTTTATTTATTTATTTATTTTTATTTGTGGACTGTGTCCGTGTGCTTTTTATTTTATTTTTTATTATTTTTACAATTTACCTTTTCAATATTTATATTTATTAATAGTTATGAATGGACAGTCAGTGATCACTGACTCCGTGCATTCGGAAAAGGAAGGAGCCAGTAAATGACAGATTTACCGGCTCCTTCCTCCGCTCTCCATCCTGACAGATCAAGGACAGAGGGGGACCAGAGGGGGACTGGAGGAGGATATGAGGGACAGTCAGGGGTGATCGGTGGGGGGAGTTACAATTACCGATCACACTGTATAAATTTCAATAAAGCAGCTGAAAGCCGCGGGAGGGAGAGGAGGAGAAGCGGCTGTCAGCTGCTTTATTGAAATTTATACAGGGATATCAGTGATTGTAACTCCTCCCCAGCACCGCACCGATCATTCCTGACTGCCCAGGCATCGGGTCAAGCATCGGAGCATTTGCCGAAGTACAAGTACACAGGCAAATGCTCGGATCGCCGCCAATACTGATACTAGTATCGGTATCGGGAAAACCCTAGTTGTAACCCAATTTTGTACAATATTTTATACACGTGATGTAATATATAGGAAGCTGATTGATAGATCAGACAAACATTTTTGATCTTTTTGCTAAACAATAAAGCACAGCTCTCAACTGTCCCTGATTTGGAGGGACTGTCCCTGATTTGGAGCAATGTTCCTCTGTCCCTCTTTCCTCCTCATTTGTCCCTCATTTTGGTCTGATCTATATAGTTGTATATAAAACGCACTTCCCAGTGCTAAACCTTTCATCCAATTTCTAAATTTCTGCATTTGTACATTTTAAAAGCCAATATAAAGGAATAGTGGTGGTAAAAAAAAGTTCTTGTGGATTTATTTAACCTTTTTTTGGGTTAATTCTCCTTTAAGGGGGTGTTGCAGGAGGTGTGTCTTATGCCTACATACGTTTGTTAGTAGGTGTCCCTCATTCCCATCTCAAAATGTTGGGAGGTATGAATAAAGCTCTGGGAATTTTGTATACACTGCAGTAAACTGGTCTGCTAGAGGCATCACAATGTCTTCAGAATCTGGCAACGTGTAACTTTCATTTTTGACCCCAAGATGGCAGCAACACTGCACTTTTCAGGGCTCTCCAGTAAAGGAATACATTGTGTTATTTTGGATATAATTTTTTTATTTATGAATTAAGTTCATAACTAAATAATAGAATTTTGCACATACTTTTTGACATTAAACGATATCCTTATTCTCCACAATAAAATCTATAAACATCCATACTTAATGGGGTTGATTTACTAAAACAGGACAGTGCAAAATCTGGTGCAGTTCTGAATAGAAACCAATCAGCTTCCATTTTTTTTTTTCTGTCAAAGTTTAACTGAACAAGCTGAAGTTAAAAGCTGATTTGCTACCATGCATGTCTGCACGATATTGTGCACTCTCCAGTTTTAGTAAATCAACCCCAATAGCTCTGTAATCTATTTTTCATCTCCTGACACCCTGTAATAGTAGGTAACTTATCAACCCCCCATGTCTTTTGTGGACATTATTGAGTTATAGTCATTTTTATCTTTTCATTATCCCTTTCTATATTTTTCTATTTGTATTTGTATTTTATTATTTTTATTTATATCCCTGTTTTTATTTTTTATTTAATTAAATTTAAATTTTTTATTTTATTTAATTATTTTATTTTATTATTTTATTATTATTATTATTATTATTATTATAATACAGGATTTATATAGCGCCAACAATTATTTACCACTCATTATCATTATCTTCTTCCATGTGTACATTATTCTCTTACATTTTCCACTTTACTATTACTACTGTATTAGTGTAATGCTGTGACATGTCCTAACCGGTTTTGTGCCTTTTTATTCTATTAAGTAGGGATGAGCTTCGAGTTCGAGTCGAACATTGCCTGTTCGCCTGTTCAGCGAACAGCGAACAAATTGGTGTGTTCGCGGCAAATTCGAAAAAGCCGCGTAAAAGTCTATGGGAGAAATCTTAAGTGCTAATTTTAAAGGCCTATATGCAAGTTATTGTCATAAAAAGTGTTTGGGGACCTGGGTCCTGCCCCAGGGGACATGTATCAATGCAAATTTTTTTTTTTAAAAACGGATGTTTTTTCAGGAGCAGTGATTTTAATAATGCTTAAAGTGAAACAATTAAAGTGTAATATTCCTTTAAATTTCGTACCTGGGGGGTGTCTATAGTATGCCTGTGAAGGGGCGCATGTTTCCCGTGCTTAGAACTGTCCCTGCACAAAGTGTCATTTTTGCAGGAAAAAAAGCTATTTAAAATCACTCGCGGCTAATGAATTGACGGCTCCCGTAACACAGAGAACAGTCATTCATTGAAAGTCATTGATAAAAAAAAAAGTCATTGATAAAAAAAAAGTCATTGATAAAAAAAAAAAAAAAAAAAAAAAGCGTGGGGTTTCCCCCAAATTCAATTACCAGGCCCTTCAGGTCTGCTATGGATATTAAGGGAACCCCGCTTCAAATTAAAAAAAAAAATTACGTAGTGGTCTCCCTAAATATCCATCCCAGACCCTTCAGGTCTGGGATGGATTTTAAGGGGAACCCCGGCCAAAAAAAATGACCGTGCCCGGGGGACCGGCAAACTCAATGTCCGCCAGTCTGCCGGCGATCGTGTCAAGGAGCCGCAGAACGGGGAAGTGCCAAGGCATTGCCCCGTTTCTGCCTAGTCACATGACAGAGATCACTGCTCCCTGTCATCAGTGATTGTTGTGTCAGTGGAAGCCCATCCTCCCCACAGTTAGAATCACTCCCTAGGACACACTTAACCCCTTGATCGCCCCCTAGTGTTTAACCCCTTCCCTGCCAGTGTCATTTACACAGTAATCAGTGCATTTTTATAGCACTGATCGCTGTATAAATGAAAATGGTCCCAAACTAGTGTCAAAATTGTCCGATGTGTCCGCCATAATGTCACAGTCATGATAAAAAAAATTGCAGATCGCCGCCATTACTAATAAAATAAATAATAATAATAAAAATGCCATAAATACAGCGCCTTGAGGTGATTCAGTTTGCATTGTAGTGCTATACAAATTATTCATTCATTCATAAATCTATACCCTATTTTGTAGATGCTATAACTTTTGGGCAAACCAATCAATATACGCTTATTGCGATTTATTTTTTTTACCAAAAATATGTAGAAAAATACATATTGGCCTAAACTGAGGAAAAAAAATATTTTTATATATTTTTGGGGGATATTTATTATAGCAAAAAGTTCAAAAATATTGCTTTTTTTTTAAATTGTCGCTCTTTTTTCGTTTATAGCGCAAAAAATAAAAACCGCAGGGGCGATCAAATACCACCAAAAGAAAGCTCTATTTGAAAAAGGACATCAATTGTCAGTTAAAGCGACACTGTACCGTATTGCAAAAAGTGCTCTGGTCAGGAAGGGGGTAAAATCTTCCGGGGCTGAAGTGGTTAAACTGGTAACCCGTAAAGGGTTTTTAAAGCGTTGCCTATGGATAATTAAAAGTACTGTAGTTTGTCACCATTTCAGGGGCGTGCACAGTTTTAAAGCTTGACATGTTTGGTATCTACTCAACGTAACATAATTTTTTATATCTTAATATTGGGTATTATCTTGTGTTTGTGTGCACTAAAATTTATGAAAGTTTTTTTTCCCCCAAAAAATGTTCATTTAAAAAAAACGCTGTGCAAATACTGTGTGACATAAAAAGTTGCAACACCCACCATTTTATTCTCTAGGGCCTCTGCCTAAAAAAACATAAAATTTGGAGGTGCTAAGTCATTTTCTATTAAAAGAAATGCAGATTTTTACATGTAGGAGAGAAATGTCAGAATTGGCCCAGTAGGCAAGTGGTTAATTTAATGTACAGAGTTTCTTTTTTTTTTCCAAGTACTGGGGAACGCAAAGCACACAGATACACCTGGTTTATGTAAGTGACCAATAATTCACCACATTACAATAATATTAGTAACAACAAGGTACGCAGGAAAGCAGTAACACATAGCGCAGGAAGTATCACTTTAAAAATAGAGACATTGGCTGTGACCATTTATTTCTCAACTTGCTCATCAGAACCTCTCACTTGCAGACAATGTATCTTCTGGCTGTCCTGATGCTTCTCTACCTGGGTGCAGCATCCTCAGGTGAGAGCTTTATACTGGGGAAGAGGAGGGGACAGGTTAAGTGAGGTGGTAGGATTTGGAAGATGTTTGTGGTTTCATCCGGCAGTTTGCACCTCTGTTAGACGCTCATCAATATGGGGATTTCTGTGGGACTGGTCATGTTCATATGGAGAGCTGAATGGGCATCTTCAACTAAGCTATTTTCGGCACCTATGGGGACAAAATGTTAGACTTTTTTAAAATAAGGTAAAAAAATAAATGCAGACCAACCAGCAACACAGGGACATGATAAGAAGGGTAAACAATGTTGAAAATGCCTGTGCTGTATGTTACAAGGATTGTTATTTTATGGTACTTGTGTAACATTTAGTATATTATTTTTTGGAGATACAACAAGAAAAACACATGGGGGTTTATTTACTAAAACTGGAGCATTCAGAACCTGGTGCAGCTGTGCATGGTAGCCAATCAGCTTCCAACTTCAGCTTGTTCAAACAAGCTTTGACAAAAAAAACTGGAAGCTGATTGGTTTTTTATGCAGAGCCGCACCAGATTTAGCTCTCTCCAGTTTTAGTAAATCGACCCCACTGTTATGTGTAATGTTGTATTTTCCATTATCTGCAGGTGTCTGCTTTTGGTAAATAAAAAAAACTTTCCTGTAGTTCCTCCTTCATAGCTGCCAGATACTATCCACAGTGGCTGTCTTCTGGCTACTGTCTTCCAGTTGCTGCTACTGAGAAAAGTTGCACCTCTCGGTGGTAAAAGGGCACAACCTTTTTCAGTAGCAGCAGCAGCTGTAACTCTAATGCCGCATACACATGGTCGGATTTTCCGACAACAAAACCGTGGATTTTTGTTCGAAGGATGTTGGCTCAAACTTGTCTTGCATACACATGGTCACACAAATGTTGGCCAAAAATTCTGAATGTTAGAATGCAGTGACGTACAACAACACGTACTACGAGCCGAGAAAAGGGAAGTTCAATAGCCAGTGCGGCTTCTTCTGCTTTATTCCGAGCATGCGTTGACTTTTTTGCAACAGGCTTGTGTACACACGATCGGACTTTCCGACAACAAGTTTTGTTGGCGGAAAATTTGAGACCTGCTATCAAACATATGTAGGCGGAAATTCCGACAGCAAATGTTCGATGGAGCATACACACGGTCGGACTTTCCGACAACAACATTTCCCGTCGGAAAATCCGACCGTGTGTACGCAGCATTAGAGTACCAGAAGGTAGCCACCCAGGGCTGTACCAGGTGACTTTGCAAGAGGCAGAGCAGGGATAATGTTTGCGAGATGTAGCCTGAATTAGGCTGAGTAGTTGCTGGTTCTAGTCTGTACCCAGGGTGCACGGTTCCTTAAAGAGGAATTTCACCTTGATTTTTTAAAAGAAAAGTATGGGTTTAAGAAAAAAAATGTATATATATATTATGCACACTTAAGTTCATGCAGCAATGATCCGATGCTGCATCTTTCCCCTGTCGGCTCTGAGACAGAGAACTGAACAATCAAGCACTGCTGATTGCTCAGCTCTTGGTCTTCAGTAAACAGGGAGCTCCCTGCTCTGCCCCATCAGTGCTCACTAATGTACTGTAGTTTTTCTCCATTCCAGAGGCATGCTCAATTTTAAAGCATGACATGTTTGGTATCTATTTACTCGGCGTTTACCAAAAAAATGGGTATTTTATTGTGTTTGCATGCACTAAAATCAGTGTGGATTTGATTTAAATCACTAGTAAAAAGTCCACTCTAATTAAATCATAATTTTTAAAGAGCAACTGTCATCTCTGTCCCGCAGCAGCTCCTCCTCTGATCCACTGTTGACTCCCAGACAGTCCCATTCAATGGGACGGCAAACAAAATGAAGGTTTCCTATTTAGAATAATAAGCTGTCAGGTTAGTAAAACAGCGATATCAGAACTGATTTAATACTAAAGTTTGTAGTGTACATAGATTTGCAAAATAATGGGATAAAAGGAATATTCCTGAACTTTGTTTTATCTCTTGGTTCCTGTGAAATTGTGTGAATGCATCAATGCAGTGCATGTTATCTCAGCATTTTATTAATATAAATTTGAGAAAAATCAAAAAAATTCAATATAAATAAAAAAAATCAGATTTTTTCAATTTTTCTTTTTTAAATCATTGATTTTTATCTACCCTGACTAAAATTCATGAAAGATTTTTTTCTTTTTTTTTCTTTTTTTCAATGATCCGATGCTGCATCTGTCCCTTGCCAACTCTAAGAGTTTTTAGCGCCGCTTTAGCATTGTTTTAGCGGCACTATTTGTCCGCTAGCAGGGCAGTTTTACCCCAGCACCAACAGCCGAAAAGGGTTTAAATCCACCCGCAAAACGCTGCTGGAGCGGTGTTTTGCAGGCGGTATCACAGCGCTGCCCCATTGATTTCAATGGAGAGCAGCGGTGGAGGAGCGATGAGTTCACCGCTCCAAAGAAACTGCTGGCAGGACTTTTTCTGATGCCCTGCCAGCGCACCGCTCCAGCGTGAAAGCCCTTGGGTGTGAAAGGGGTCTAAGATATAAAACAGAGCGATCAAACACTGCTGATTGCTTCTCTCTTCTCTCTCTTGGACTTCAGTGAACAGAGAGCTCTCTGCTCTGCCCCTCACTGGAGCACTGGGCTGTGGAGGGGGCTGGTGCGTCTGGCTCAGTCTCCCAGCGGTTTGCTAAGAGGCTTATGCAGTTGTCGGTCCAGGCATCTGGGTGAATCGCGACCATATGGTCAAGATCTTTTCAGAGCCTGGACCGGTTCTGTGAAAATAGCTCAAAGGAGTGCAGAACAAACTGCACAAATACTGTAGCAGCTGACTTTAAAAAATCAGGTACTTTCCAGAGCCTGGGGTCCAACACTGTCTTCTCAAAGCTGGTTCTTACCGCTGCGGGTTGTCGGTTGACCTTGGATATGGGAGCTAGCTGTGGTTCCTGCAGTGCTGTGTGAATGATCCCGCAGCCTCCTGGGACATTTGTTGTGTCCCAGGAGGCTGTGGGAAGGAAGGTGGTGGGACAAGGGACCGATAAAAATAAAGTACCCCCCCCCAAAAAAAATATAATAAAAAAACAAACTCTGTTACAGGCTGGATGGGCGGAGAGAACAAACAAGACTTGACTTTTTGAGCAAAGTAACTGCAAAAAAAAAAAAACTAATCTTAGGAAAAGTTAATGGTTGAACTTGGATAGGTGAATAAGATTCAGTGCATGTTTTTTAGATTTAGACTCAACAATTTTTTTAAAGGTCCCTGAGCACGAGCGGAAATTAAAAACAGCTCTGGCTGCAATGCAGTCTACACCTCTCTGGCGCTATCCTGCTCAAAGTCAATCAAACTGGAAGACTAAGGACATGCTGGGAATGCAGGGCATTATGGACCCACCCCCGCACACACAGTGGAATGATGCACAGAACAGTGCTGATATATTAACATCAGTACCACTTTCTGAATTAATGAGGACCACCCAGGGTTGGAGAATAGGCAATGTGTCATTTAAACTGACCTGAATAGTTTAGAAAAAAGTAAATATAAAAAAAAAAAAATACACCCTGGGGTGTATATGGAGGGAGGTGTACTGTGTGGAGGGTGCACAGAACCAAATGTTGGGCTTTAAAAATTGAGAGAATTCTGCCAGATAGACAAATAATGAATTTTATATGGAGTCCACCATTGTTATGATGAGTATGGCATCAGTTGATACTGATCTATAGACCGTGATGGAAGTACTTAAATGTAATCCCAACTTCTACATTGGAAAAAAATATATGTCCTGATTTTCAGGTGGTGCTTTTGTGATGGGGAGAAGAGGGAGTTCCACAGTTCTGAAATGTGGAGAGGATCCTGGAGACCAGATAGTGGCCGTTGTATGGAAGGTCCATCACATTAATAGTTCTTGGTGTTACGTCTCGTATTTCGCAAACAAAAGAAGACCTAATGTACATAATGACTGCAGCCCAAGAATGAAGCTCACCAATGTATCACTACTGACCATCCAGAACACCCAAATATCTGACGAAGGGAACTACACTTGTGAATTGTCAAGTCCTGAAGGGACTTTTATAAAGACAACCATTTTACAAGTATTAGGTGAGCAGTATTTAACTCCTTTTATGTAGCTGATTTAATATATATGGTGTAGTTTAGTACAAAGACGCCTGTTGCCATGATGTATAGATTCACATCACAAAAATAATACTCATCTTGCATGACAGGACCCGGGTCTGAACCTGCAACCTCTGCTGTGTCTGGCGATGTATCTTTTTTCTGAGCCATCTGAGTTGCTGAGCTTCTCAGATCCATCAGACCATCCCGGGGCGATCCTAAGGACCACAACTTGGTATTAACAACCCATCTCCACCATCAGTAGCTCTGGCGAACACCAGCTAGTGCTTAGACACCGCACCTTGGGTGAGCCCATGTCACCTGCCAGAATGACCTGCTGCCAGTGGCGTCCCTACTGGGGGCGTGGTCCACCCCAGGTGCCACACACTGGGGGGGTGCCAGGCTGGCGCCCCCCCATAAGTGAAGCAGTGACAGCTGGGGGAAGCAGGCAGTGCATCGGCGATGGATGTGAGCGCAGGGAGAGGCGAGCTGTGACAGTATGCAGGGGTGCCCGGGCTGGGTGTGAACTGTACCGCTACCAGGGTGACACGCCACCGGATTGACGCAGGAGCAGGAGATATAGAAAACACTGTCTCTCTCTCCTGTACAGCAGATCAAGCTCCAAGGGGCGGAGCGAAACGTGTTTGGGGCGTGGCCTGGCAGCAGTCCAGCCTGAGGTTGTAATTTCACTTCATAATACCTACGTGGATGTATGACATTGGGGATTTCTTCCTTTCTCTTCCCAGCTATCACAGTTGCTAGGACGAGCTCCACAACCCCGCCAGCACTCCCGTAGCAGCGGATGCTTTCATTCTTCATACCACTCCCCAAACCAGCTGAGCCTTAGCGGCAAACCATTTTGTCTAAGGGTCACAGATGCAGACAGTATTAAGGTATTCTGATAGCTGAGGGTGGCTGCTGCCAGAATATAATAGCTGGAATAGTAAATTCATTCATTAATGCTGTTTATCTGTTTCAATTATTTTCCTTTAAACATTCTTGCTGACAAAAAAACAAGATTAACTACTTAAGGACCAGAAGGATTTGCCCCCTTAATGAATGGGCCCTTTTTTGCGATACGGCACTGCGTCGCTTTAACTGACAAACAAAATTGACGTCCTTTTTTTCCCCACAAATATAGCTTTCTTTTGGTGGTATTTGATCACCTCTGTGTTTTTTATTTTTTGCTCTATAAACAAAAAAGAGCGACAATTTTGAAAAAATATATATATATTTTTACCTTTTTGCTATAAAAATTACCCCCCCAAAAATATAAATAAACAAATTTCTTCCTCAGTTTAGACCGATATGTATTCTTCTATATATTTTTGGTAAAAAAAATTGCAATAAACATCTATCGATTGGTTTGCGCAAAAAGTTATAGTGTCTACAAAATAGGGGATAGATTTATGGCATTTTTATTTTCATTTAATTTTTTTACTAGTAATGGCGGTGATCAGTGATTTTTATCGGGACTGCGACATTACGGCGGACAGATCGGACACTTTTGACACATTTTTGGGACCAGTGACATTTATAGCTATAAAAATGCACTGATTATTGTGTAAATGTCACTGGCAGGAAAGGGGTTAACACTAGGGAGCAATCAATGGGTTAAATGTGTGTTCCCTCAGTGTGTTCTAACTGTGTGGGGATAGGAGCGAGTAGGAGAGGAGACATATAATTTTTCCTACTTAGTAGGAACAAACGATATGTTTCCTCTTCCCTGACAGCACAGGGATTTGCGCTGCTCCTACTTAGACTAATGCCTTGTACACACGGTCAGACATCCCGACTAGGGTTGAGCGAACCCGAACTGTAAAGTTCGGGTCCGTACCGGACTTTTGGGTGTTCGGGTCCCGGACCCGAACAATTGACTGTATGTTCGGGTTCGGGTCCGGTGTTCGGCGATGTAATGGTGCTTTTTAAAATGTCTTTTAAAAGCACACGCGGCTATATGAATTGTCGGCTCCCGTCCCCCTTAATACAGAGAACAGTCATTGAAGTCATTTATTTTTAAAAAGTTAGTCATAAAAAGTGTTTGGGGACCCGGGTCCTGCTCCAGGGGACATGTATCAATGCAAAAAAAAACTTTTAAAAACGGAAGTTTTTTCGGGAGCAGTGATTTTATTAATGCTTAAAGTGAAACAATAAAAGTGTAATATTCCTTTAAATTTCGTACCTGGGGGATGTCTATAGTATGCATGTGAAGGGGCGCATGTTTCCAGTGCTTAGAACTGTCTCTGCACAAAGTGTAATTTTTGCCAGAAAAAAAGCTATTTAAAATCGCGGCTATGTGAATTGTCGGCTCCCGTAACACAGAGAACAGTCATTCATTGAAAGCCATTCATAAAAAAAAGTCATTGATAAAAAAAAAAAAGCGTGGGGGTCCCCCCAAATTCAATAACCAGGTCCTTCAGGCCTGGGATGGATATTAAGGGGGACCCCAGCCAAAAAAAAATATGGCGTAGGGTCCCCCTCAAAATCCATCTCAGACCCTTGAGGTCTGGGATGGATTTTAAGGGGAAACCCAGCCCAAAAAAATGGCGTGGGGTCCCCCTCAAAATCCATACCAGACCCTTATCCGAGCACGCAACCTGGCAGGCCGCAGGAAAAGAGGGGGGACGAGAGCGGCCCCCTCCCTCCTGAACCGTACCAGGCCACATGCCCTCAACATTGGGAGGGTGCTTTGGGGTCCCCCAAAGCACCTTGTCCCCATGTTGATGAGGACAAGGGCCTCGTCCCCACAACCGTGCCCGGTGGTTGTGGGGGTCTGCGGGCAGGGGGCTTATCGGAATCTGGAAGCCCCCTTTAACAAGGGGACCCCCAGATCCCGCCCCCCCCCTGCGTGAAATGGTAAGGGGGTACTTTGTACCCCTACCATTTCACCAAAAAAGTGTCAAAAATGGTAAAAATGACAGGAGACGGTCTTTGACAATTCCTTTATTAAAATCTTCTTTCTTCTTTCTTCTGGTCTTCCTTTCTTCATCCTTTGGTTTCTTCATCTTCTCCTTCCGGCAACTTCTTCTTCCATCTTATTCTTCCTCCGATCCGCTTCTTCTTGGCCTTCTCATCCAGCATCGTTGTCTCTTCTGGGCCGCTCAGCGCAATGGGAGACTCCCGCTGTGCGAGGCTTCTCTCCGGTATCTTCTTCCACGGCGTCGGTCTCTGAGGCTTCTCTCCGGTATCTTCTTCCAGGGCGTCGGTCTCTTCTTGGGCCATTACTCGCAATGGGAGGCTCCCGGTGTGTGAGGCTTCGCTTCGGCTGACAGGTCTTTTATAACGGAGGGCGGGGCCACCTGGTAACCCTGCCTCCCTCTGACGCATGGGGACGTCATGGGGACTTCCCTATGGCTTTCCCCTCTGACGTCACAGGGAAAGCCATAGGTAAGTCCCCATGACGTCCCCATGCGTCAGAGGGGGGCAGGGTTACCAGGTGGCTATTGAATTTGGGGGGACCCCCACGCTTTTTTTTTTTTTATCAATTACTTTTTTTTTATGAATGGCTTTCAATGAATGACTGTTCTCTGTGTTACGGGAGCCGACAATTCATATAGCTGCGAGTGATTTTTAATAGCTTTTTTTCTGGCAAAAATTACACTTTTTGCAGAGACAGTTCTAAGCACTGGAAACATGCGCCCCTTCACATGCATACTATAGACACCCCCCAGGTATGAAATTTAAAGGAATATTACACTTTTATTGTTTCACTTTAAGCATTATTAAAATCACTGCTCCCGAAAAAACGTCCGTTTTTAAAAGTTTTTTTTGCATTGATACATGTCCCCTGGGGCAGGACCCGGGTCCCCAAACACTTTTTATGACTAACTTTTTAAAAATAAATGACTTCAATGACTGTTCTCTGTATTAAGGGAGACGGGAGACGGGAGACTATTTATTATAGCCGTTCGGGTCCCCATTGACTTCAATGGGGTTCAGTGTTCGGGGTCAAGTTCGGGTCAAGTTCGGTCCCGAACCCGAACTTTTTTCTGAAGTTCGGCCGAACCTGCCGAACCCGAACATCCAGGTGTCCGCTCAACTCCAATCCCGACCACAAAATCCGTTGGATTTTTTCAGACGGATTTTGTCCGAAACTTGTGTCGGACAAAGTTGTCGGAAAATCCGATCGTTCCGAACTAGGTGACGTACTAAACGTACGACGGGACTACGTAGAGCCCAGTAGCCAATAGCTTTCATCTCCAAATTTCTTCTGAGCATGCGCGGCACTTTGTGCATTGGAATTCTCTACACACGATCGAAAAAAGTCCGATCAGATTTTGTTGTCAGAAAATTTTAGATCCTGCTCTCAAATTTTTTCCATCGGAAATTCCACGGGAAAAAGCCCACTAGAGCCCACACACAATTGGATTTTCCGACAACATAATCCGATCTGACTTTTTCCATCGGAATATCCGACCGTGTGTATGGGGCATTACTGTCTCTCCTCTCCTGACAGAATGGGGATTTGTGTGTGTTTATCCCGTTCTGGCTCTCGTGGCTGTGATCGCGCGTGGCTGGCCATCCAGCGGGCGCACCTCCGGCGGCGTGCGTGCGCCTACTATGGCTCTTAAAGGAGCCAACGTACAATGACAGCGATTTGCGGAAATGTGCCGACCTGCCGCAGTATAATGACGGCGGCTGGTCGGCAAGTGGTTAATCTTGTTTGGAACTTTAGAGTCATTTATACGTTTATAAACTTGTACAGACTTTATACTCACCTGGTGACAATGGACATCACCATAATTAAAAGAATATTCCTATTCCTTCTGTATTGAACTGCATTGTAATTGTACTGTCCCTCCTCTACATTGTAAAGCGTGCTGCAAACTGTTGGCACTATATAAATCCTGTATAATAAAAAATAATAATATTATTCCTTCCATCTCTGTATCTCTCAGTGCCAGTGTCGGCTCCAGACCTGGATGTTACGTGTCCCCAGAATGGCAGCACTGAGATCCCCTGCAGGGTGGAGAATGGAACTGACCCCTCCGTCTATCTGATAACGAGTGAAGAGTCAAATGTATATAATGCCACCAACTCAGGGTGGACATTCCGGGGCACTGTGCCTTCTGTGTCACTGTGGGATTCCTGGAACAACAATTGTATGGCGAAAAACCAAATCAATGAGAGATACACCATTCAGATGTACTACGCATGTTCAGGTGTGTTCTGCCCCTGCTGGGTCCTGTTTAATAACTCTATATGTACCAATGCAATGTTCCTCCCTCATCCCTATTGTACTTGCCAGATCCCCTTGGCTGGAGGTCAGCTTGTCTGCCGCACCTGAAGGGATAAACTAGTCCAACAAGTTTATAATAGATTAGACATGTGCAGAACGGAAACATTTGTTAAGTTTAGTTTGGTTTCAATTTGTTATTTACATAAATTAATTTTTTTCGGAATTTGTTTCATGTATTTGGGTTCAAATTGATTGGTTATTCACATAAATTAATTTTGTTAATTAGTTTAATTTATATAAATCGTTTTCGGAATTCATTTCGTTTTTTCAAACTCAATTCGACTGAATTCGCAAAATTTTAATCAACTGGAATTCTATTCTAAATCAAATTTATTCTATTCAAAATTAGAATTTCTGAAGAAGGTTATATTCTTTCTATTTTCTTCTCTACTATTCAGTTGTTTTTTCTATTCTATTCTCTTCCTATTATTTCATTTTCAATTCTATTCTTTTCTATTCTTTTATTTTATTATTCAAATCTATTCTTTTCTATTCAAATATATTCTATTCAAAATTAGAATTTTCGAAGAAGGTTACATTCTTTCTATTTTATTCTGTTCTATTCTGTTGTTTTTTCTATTCTATTCTCTTCTATTATTTCATCTTCTATTCTATTCTTTCCTATTCTATTCTATTATTTTCTATTCTACTCTAATCTTTTCTTTTCTGTTCTATATAAATTTCAATTAATTCTATTCAAAATTTGAATTTCCGAAGAAGATTATATTCTTTCTATTTTAGTGTATTCTATTGTTTTTCTATTCTATTCTCTTCTATTATTTCATTTTCAATTCTATTCTTTTCTATTATTTAATTTTTAATCTAATTTATTCTTTTATATTCTATCCAAATTCAAATTCTATTCTATTTAAAAGTAGTATTTTGGAAGAAAGTTACATTCTTTCAATTTGTATTCTGTTCAATTCTATTGTTTTTTTATAGTCTATTCTTTTCTATTATTTCATGTTCTATGCTATTATTTTCTATTCTGTTCTAATATTTTATTTTCTATTATATTCTAATCTATTCTTTTCTGTTCTATATATATTTGAATACATTCTATTCGAAATTTTAATTTCCGAAGAAGATTATATTCTTTCTATTTTTATTCTATTCTATTGTTTTTCTATTCTATTCTCTTTTATTATTTCATTTTCAATTCTATTCTTTGCTATTCTTTTATTTTATTAATCTAATTTCTTCTTTTCTATTCAAATTCAAATTCTATTCTATTTAAAAGCCAAATTTTGGAAGAAGGTTACATTCCTTCTATTTTATTCTGTTCTATTCTATTGTTTTTTCTAGTCTATTCTTTTCTATTATTTCATGTTCTATTCTATTGTTTTCTATTCTATGCTATTCTTTTATTTTCTATTCTATTCTAATCTATTCTTTTCTGTTCTATATAAATTTGAATTAATTCTATTTGAAATGTGAATTTCCGAAGAAGATTATATTCAATTTTATTCTATTCTATTGTTTTTTTCTATTCTATTCTCTTCCATTATTTCATTTTCTATTCTTTTCTACTCTATTCTATTCTTTTATTTTCTATTCCTTTATTTTTTTATTCTATCCCTTTATTTCTATTGTATTTTTTCCATTCTTTTATTTTGGATTCTGTTCTGTTTTGCTCTATTATAGTCTGTTCTTTTCTTTTCTATTCTATTCTTTTCTATTCTATTTTATGCTATTATGAAATTCAAATTCAAATTCAATTAGAAAACTATCATGAAAACTATTCAAATTCAGTTTGAAAACTATCCGAAATTTTAAATTCATTATTTCGGATTCTTTTAAATTAGTTATTAATGTGATTTGGAAATTTGGATACATCCGAATCCCTGAATAACGAAAAAGTTCATCTGAATTTCAATGCGGAATGAAACAAACTACACATGTCTATAACAGATCCACAGCAACAATCTCAGTACAAATATCTATCTAAAGATGTGTACAGCCATATTACACATGAATATAACTAGACACACAACCATAACTATATTTTTCTGTTTCAAACACCACTGTATGCATTGACATCACATACCGCTTTAGACCCAGTGTTGGACAATATGGTCAACTGCCTAGAGCGCCGGTGGGGGGGACACCAGAATAGAAGGTTTGGAGCAGGTAAGTATACAGTGTTTATTATTTTTAGAGATATAAAAAGAGCCTTTACACTTGCTTTAAATTTTGATTCTGCAATAAGAAATACCCAGACAAGAATGTAGTTTTCCTTAGCTGCCTGCTAAAGTATTTATGACTGCCAAAAGCCAGCTCTGCTAATGGAAGTTATAACCACTTTACAACACCTAATTGGAGGTTTTTAAGGCTTTGCAGATTCCGGGCCCAAAAGTGTTTATTTCACTTTAGCTTAATATTTTTTTTTTTTTGCTGGAAGGTCTATGGTTATCAGTGGTCTGTTAAGTAATGTAGATGATAGAATTATTTTTGATCATTTATGTGGCTTAACCACTTCCCATCCAGGCCAATTCTGACATTTCTCTCCTACATGTAAAATTCATAATTTTTTTGCTAGAAAATTACATAGAACCCCCAAACATTATATAATGTTTTTTTTAGCAAAGACCCTAGAGAATACAATGGCGGTCATTGCAACTTTTTATTTTGCACGGTATTTGCGCAGCAATTTTTCAAACATTTAAAAAAAAAAAAAAAAAGTTTCATGCTTTAAATAAAAAAAAAAAACATTAAAGTTAGACCAATTTTTTTGCATAATGTGAAAGATGAAGTTATGCAGAGTAAATAGATGCCTAACATGTCACAATCAAAATTGCACACGCTCGGGGAATGCCGCCAAACTTCGGTACTTAAAAATGCCCATAGGCAACGCTTTAAATTTTTTTACTGGTTACATGTTTTGAGTTACAGAGGAGGTCTAGTGCTAGAATTATTTCTCTCGCTCTAACATTCACAGCGATACCTCACATGTGTGGTTTGAAAACCGCTTCACAGCCGAGGCGGCACCATTTGTTTAAATGCAGAGGCTGGGCGTGACGTCATAACATCGCGCCTGACCTCTGAACAATCATAGAGACTCAGGCGACCATCTGGTCCAATGGAAATCTCTATGGTCATCATCTGGGGCCGGCGGATCCTGTCTCCGACTCACCGATGGAATCGGTGAGTCGGTAGAAGCACCGGAGGGTGGCAGGAAGGGGGGGGTTGTCCCCTCTCGCCACCTGTAAGAATGATCAAGTGGTGGAACAGCCGCTATAATCATTCTTATGGTGTAGGGAATCGCCGGCTGAAAAAGACGATATCTGAATCATGCCTGTAGCTGCACCCATCATTCAGATATACCCGCTCAAAGTCAAGGATGTCATATGACGTACCTTGGGCGGGAAGAGGTTAATGGAAGTCTTTGGAAGTTGACAGACCCTCTTGAGTTGAGTAAGGTTTACTCAACTGCTCAAGCTTTGAGAGTTGGGGATGGTCTATGAAATGTATCAGATCTTTGTCTAACCCCTAAGATACAATCGAGGACTGAACTTATTCTCTCTGGAGAAGCGACGCTTAACCACCTGAGACCCAGTATACGTCATATGACGTCTTTTTGGTCTCAGGGGTATATCTGAATGATGCCTGTAGCTACAGACATCATTCAGATATTGCCGGTTTCAGCCGGCGATTCCCTGCACCATAAGAACGATCATAGCGGCTGTTCCGCCGCTTGATCGTTCTTACGGGCGGCGGGAGGGGACGCCCCCCCCCTCCCGCCGCCTCTGGTGCTTCTACCGACTCACCGCTTCCATCGGTGAGTCGGACTCGGGATCCGCCGGCACCGGATGAATCACATAGAGATTTCCGGTGGACCAGATGGTCGCCGGAGTCTCTATGATCGTTCGGAGGCCGGGCGCGATGTTATGACGTCACGCCCGGCCTCTGCATTCAAAAAACGGCGCCGCCTCCGCTGGGAAGCGGTGATCGTTTTTTTTTTTTTTTTTTTGATTTTAGGCTTCCCAGCCTAGGGGTGAGATGTGGGGTCTTATTGACCCCATATCTCACTGTAAATAGGTCCGATCGTGTCATATTCCTATTTCAAGGGATGTTTACATTCCTTGTAATAGGAATAAAAGTAATCAAATATATATTTTTTTTTTTTTTAAAGTTGTTGAACTAAAAAAATAAAATAAAATGAACAATAAAAAGAAAAAAAAAAATTTAAAGCGCCCTGTACGCAGAAGCTCGTACGCAGAAGCGAATGCATACGTAAGTCCCGCCCACATATGAAAACGGTGTTCAAACCACACATGTGAGGTATCGCCGCGAACGTTAGAGCGAGAGCAATAATTCTAGCCCTAGACCTCCTCTGTAACTCAAAATATGTAACCAGTAAAAAATGTTAAAGCGTCGACTATGGGGATTTTTAAATACCAAAGTTTGGCGCCATTCCACAAGCGCATGCAATTTTGAAGCGTGACATGTTGGGTATCTATTTACTCGGCGTATCTTCATCTTTCACATTATGCAAAAAAAATTGGGCTAACTTTACTGTTTTGTTTTTTTTTAAAGCAGGAAACTGTTTTTTTTCTGAAAAAAACGCGTTCGAAAAAATTGCTGCGCAAATACCGTGCGAGATAAAAAGTTGCAACGACCGCCATTGTATTCTTTAGGGTCTTTGCTAAAAAAACATATATAATGTTTGGGGGTTCTATGTAATTTTTCTAGCAAAAAAATTTGGAATTTTACATGTAGGAGAGAAATGTCAGAATTGGCCTGGGTCTCAGGTGGTTAAGAGGGGATATGATTTCAATATACAAATACCGTACTGGTGTCCCCACAATAGGGATAAAACTTTTTCGCAGAAGGGAGTTTAACAAGACTGTTGACCACTCATTAAGATTAGAAGAAAAGAGGTTTAACCCTAAACTATGTAGAGGGTTCTTTACTTTAAAGAGGAAGTAAAGCCGTGATCTCGGCATGCGCAGTGCGCCTGCGCGCCGCTGTCTACGGCGCATGCGCCGTAGACAGCGATGCCTCTTTTTTTCTAAATATCTCCTAAACCATGTAGGTTTAGGAGATATTTATTGGACCTACAGGTAAGCCTTAATCTAGGCTTACCTGTAGGTCAAAGTGGTTTGTAAGGGTTTACAACCACTTTAAGAGCGGCACGGATGTGGAATTCCCTTCCACAGGCGGTGGTCTCAGCAGGGAGCATCGATAGTTTAGAAAAACTATTAGATAAGCACCTGAACGACCGCAACATACAGGGATATACAATGTAATACTGACATATAATCACACACATAGGTTGGACTTGATGGACTTGTGTCTTTTTTTAACCTCACCTACTATGTATGTAACAATGTTTGAATCTGTATAGAAGGATTGAATGAATTTCTGAAAAGTAACAACTGCACAGAAGAGAGTGCATGTATGTATCAAAGAGTTAGGTCCATGGATTCTTTCATGCTTTTTTGTCCACGCGTTTCGCAATTTGATATCTTCCTCAGGACATATTGGGTAGGTGCTGATGGACCTTCCAGCCAAATATCAGTGATCTGGCAGGGAAAGATTATATATTTTTTACAAACCTCCGCCTCAAAGTCCACCTTTTTTTGATAGAATCTTTTCAGAAATTCATTTAATCCTTCTGTACATATATTGGATGTTGGCATAGTGGGGGGTCCGCCTTTTCAATGTTCAAATCTGACAGTTTGTAGCACCCCTGTAAACTTTAGCAAAATAAGGGTGTCACTATGTTTTCTTACTTAGTTTTGGGATGCCCATAACTGTCATATAAGCTTTTTGCAGTGTATCCTACAGTCTGAACATCAAAGCTCACAGAGAGGAGGGGCATTAGGAGAGAATTGGGTAAGCTGCAGTACATGAGCAAGAACATGCCATTAGGAGGAGAGAGCATACTGACAAAGAGATGAGCTCAATAGTGTCCTGCTTCTCCATTCGCTGTCCAACCACAGGGTTGAGAGGAGACCTGTATGTGAAATTGAAACTTCCTGCGGATCTGCCCCTCCCCGACCCGTTTTTTTTTCACCTCCACTCACCTTAAGATGGTATCTGTACATTTCCGATACTCACTCACCCAGCGGATTCAACGATGTCACGCTGAGATCCTCTCATGCTCGGCCACAGCTCTGTCCGTCACCACCATGTTCTTTTTGACATCATCGAGAGGTCCGATGGCTATTCCTGGTTCAGCGGGCGAGCCTCCCAATGACACGCCGATAGGCCCACCCCTTCCTCCTTTTCTTAATGGAAGGCTATGCCTCCTGAGATATATAACATGCATATCCTGGGAGACACAGCGGTCAGTGTGCACGTTATTCCCCTGATGCCTCGTACACATGATCGGAATTTCCGTCAGAAAAATCTTGGATGGTTTTTCCGACGGAATTCCGCTCAAGCTTGGATTGCATACACACGGTCACACAAAAGTTCTCTGAACTTTCGACCGACGTACAACACTATGACGAGCCGATAAAATTAAGTTCAATTCTTCTGAGCATGCGTCGAATTGTTTCCGTGCATGCGTAGGAATTTTGCGCGTTGGAATTGCTACAGACGATCAGACTTTCCGATAGGAACTTTTTCCGTCAGAAAAATAGAGAACCTGCTCTCAAACTTTTGCTGGCGGAAATTCTGCCAGCAAAAGTCCAATGGAGCATACACACGGTCAGAATTTCTGACCAAAAGCTCACATCAGACTTTTGCTTCGGAATTTCCGATCATGTGTATGGGGCATAAGGCAACTGATGTGTATGGGGAGGCAGCTAATGACATTTTTGCTAAAAAAAGGTAAAAAAATAAAAACACGTGATACCAACAGAGGATGGAAGGAGGGGTGGAGAGGAGGAAAGTAGTGGAAGAGGGTAAAGGTATTTTCGTTATCGTTTTAACAAACGATAACGAACGTGCAGAATCCAAAAACCGAAAGATCCGACATACACAAATGCTTTATTTTTGTTTTCGTTGCAACAGTTCGATATGGATAGGAGATTCAACATGATGCTGACAATAGCGATCTGTGTCCATCGAACCTGTGGTCGAATGTGCCTAACCTTAGCTCTTTGCTTAGTTCAAGATTATTCTACATAGAGAGAAAAGATTCGACATAGAGATTAAAGAATCGTAATTTTAGAGACAATAGCAAAAAAGGTTGAATGTGCCTAACCTAACTCTATTAGTCCAAGATTATTCGACATAGAGAGAAAAGATTAGATATGACGATTCGACAAAACCAGTCGCCGAGAGAGGACATTTATGGTCAAATGCTCCGCCCATAGGCTATAGAAGAATTCTAATGTTGTTTGACTAGTAATAATAATTAATAAATATAATTATTACTAGTATCATACAACATTAGAATTCTACTATAGCTTGTAAGCGGAATATTCGATCGGAAATGTACGATTGCGGCGTTGTACAGTTTAGCTGCAACGTCAAATCTTCTTAGAACATTCAACATGCACCATAAGCCTTCAATGACAGATTTGACCTTAATTATTTCGGATTTTCGGATGAATGCATTTTTTTAACGAAACAAAATAAATAAAAACAAATTTCGGGAGTAACTAAATAAATGTATTTTTCGGACGAAAACTAAATTCCGAAACAAAATATTTCAGTGTGCACATGTCTACTAACAACCTTATCAAGATAACCAGAATCTCCAAACTGTTAATATTATAACTGTACTTCTAACTTTTTAACATTGTATCTCTATTTATCAGAACATTCGACTGCGGTGTGGTCAAGATGGGGTCACCTTTTGTCACATGGTGTGGTCTGTGTCCTCTACACTGCGCTCCTCATCTACATAGTTTTTGACTGAAGGAAGATGAAGAATGAGATGGTGAGATGAGAGGACGATGAGGTATCAGACAGATATATCCATGGAACCAACGAAATGTAATCAACCAAAACAGCTTAGCGCAACAAACATTGACATTGATCATCAATCTGGAAGTTGTACAAGGCCACACGAAACAAGCCTACAACATATAAGTAAAGACTTACAAACACTGACTTTTTTTCTCTCCAAAGTACAAATTGAAATGAGAGTGCAGGATACACCCCCCAATATAGGATGTCTACAAGGAAATAACATTGTTATCAATAATGTATGTGTATGAAGGAACACTTTATGCCCAAAAGTTGAGGAAACCCGACCCTCACAACTATATGAACCTGTTAGGCAACCCATTCCCAAATCTTGGTAAATAATATAGATTTGGTGCACCATTTACAACAATAACTGCTTCTACAGTTTTCCAAAATATTTTGGAGCATGTCTGTGGGAATTAGTGTTCAGCCAAACGTGAGGTTGGGTACTGATTTTGGATGAGAAGACCTGGTTTGTAAACAGTGTTCTGATTCATACCAAAGATGTACAGTAGGGTTATGGTCAGGTAGTAATGTTGGATGAGAAGAGCTGGCTTGTCAGGTGTCCACAAACAGTTGGCTGTATAGTGTATATTTTGAATAATTAAGACAAAACCTTGTAGCACAAATATGACAGGAAGTCTTTCATTGCAATTAATACATCCAGAAAAACACAAACGAAAGTTTTAGTCTCCTGGTTACTACTTTATATCATCAGCCCTGCTAGACTGAATCCCTCTCGGTCTATTCCCAGTCACAGATAACCTGGCTAGACACTTTGTCTAAACCAGGGGTCTCCAAACAGCAGCCCATGTGTAAGAGGGGCTTCATGGTTGGCTGTATTTGGCGCCAACTGCACAAGTCCCTACAACCACTCCTGTCCTGTTAGAACACTGTCCCTCCTGCTGAGGCCGAACCCTCCGCCATCTTGTGCCCCACTCCATGCCATGACATTCCTAACTGTTGACCTTCATATTCCCAAAGGAAGGAATGTTCACACATAAAAGTAGTTTTGCTGCACATAAATTGGAAAGGTTTCTCTGTGGGGTTTTGTATCGCAGCAAGAAATTCAAAAATTAATTGAGAAAATGTAAATTTAGTAGAAAAAATAGTAATATACAAAGACATTAATTTATGTGTTTATGTGACGCGTTTCGACCATTAACAGTAGAGGTCTTCTTCTGGGGGAAAGAGTAAAAGAAGTAGTTTTGCTGCACTTTACTGGTGGAATTCAGGAAATGGCATAATAGTCACATCACAAGAACCTACATTCCGGAGTCACTTGACATTACACAGTCAATCACATTTAGTGGAAGGTCAACAGTAGTCATATGTGAAAGCATATGCAGCACCTCAGCAGTGATCTCCCTTTAACAGTCTCTCCTCCATTCCTTAATACTCACAAGACTGTGCTCTCTGTAGTCACCTCCTCACTAGGTACCCTCCCTCCAGGGAAGCAGCCTCACAAAGGAAACTCTTGGCCTGGCCTTAAGGCCTTTTGCAAATCTGTCCTAGCTCCCACCTACATAAGGGACAGAAAGACTACAGCCAGTTCTTACTGAGTGCAAGTCTACTCCTCCCGGGCTCCTGCCATGCCCAGGGCCTACATGCTCTGGTTTCATCCATATAGGTGTGAGGTGTTTAGATCCCATGCCCCAAGTATGACTGTGCTCCTCCCTACCTGGCTTATATGTGGCTGCAGACTCACCCCATGACATCATAGCTCTAACTAAAGGGGGCCTAGCACCTGATGACTCTATATGCTGTAGCCAGACACAATTCTAGTACAGAACCACCTAGTGACCAAATAGTTAACTGCACCTCCGGACCTGTGTACCAAATTTGTCCCGCTTCAAGGTTTTATGTGGCACTTCGATGTAAGTGGGGACTTTAATGGGAATTCTGATGTAAGGGAGGACTCTGATGTAAGCGGGGACTGCAATGTAAGAGAGTTCTGATGGGACCCCGTTGTAAGGGCGGGCTCTGATAGGCTCAAGTCTATTTGGGATTTCTTTGCTTTGTTTTACTGAAGATTTTTTATGCTGTTATAAATAATTTCATGCTGGTTGGGTATGGGTACAGTGTAGCATGACCGCACAATTGTCATTCAAAGTGCGTCAGTACTGAAAGCTGAAAATTGGCCTGGGAAGGAAGGGGGGGGGGGGAGAATAATTTAAAAAAGCCTGTAACACAACGGTACACTGTGCTAGTTTGCATTGGGCACTGTGGCTGTGTTTGATGGCACAGTGTCCGGCTGAAATTGATGTTTTTTTTTTCAGAATTTTGCCGTTTATTTGCACCCCCCAAAATTTTGAGAACCAGCCGCCACTGCTCCTATGGTAATCATAAATAACAATAAAAACCTGACAGGGCCCCTAACCATCCTCCTACTCTACTCAAAACATATGAATAAAGTTTTTGTTGGGGTTCTACTTTAAAGCAAAAATCTTTTGTCTGAATGTATTCAGAATTAACTAAATGACATGCATGTCCATCTTGGAGATCATCCGCTGGGAACAGATGCCATCTAAATAAATGCACTTTTATACACTTCATTGTAAACTGGTAACATATTTAAAAATTAGTGATTTGTATATAGTATTCCTTCTGCAAAATTGCATTCAGCCGCTTAGTACTAAAATGTTTTTACAGTTTAATACTATATGCATCTCTGCTGATTTATTCAATTTTATTTTCCTCTTAGCTACTGAAATATCAAAGTGAGAGAATTGATTGTCTTGTACCTTCGCTTCTGTCTATGTGAAATCTGCTCACCATCCACCAGGTGGCAGTATAACATGCAATACACATACTGTATTTTAAACAGGAGAGTGCACAGCGCAGAACCTATCAATATACAAAGAAAGAACCCAATTAAAGCTCTTAAACAAACTAATAGATCATTCTTAAAGCGGTTGTATACCCTTAATTTCAAGTTGCACCTACAGGTAAGCCTAGATTAAGGCTTACCTGTAGGTACAAGAAATATCTCCCAAACCTGCACGGTTTAGGAGATATTTGCAAAGAACGATTTGCAACGTTGTCTACGGCGCATGCGCGCTGTAGACAACGGTGCATTGAACGGGTTAATCCCCATTCCCAACTGCGGCCCACCGCAGTTGAAGTGTCCCGCACGCATGCGCAGAGCGACGTCTTCGCTGCTCTGGTCATCACAGCGCCGCAGCGCAGCACTTCAGGATATAATGTATATCGAAAATATGTGAAGCATTTGAAAATTCGGATTTTCAAATTTCCAAATTCAGAATTTTCGGATTTCAGAATTTTTAAATTTTTGAATTTCCAAATTTTTAAATTTTCGAATTTCCGAATTTTCAAATTTTCGAATTCAGAATTTCCAAATTTCCGAATTCAGAATTTCCGAATTTTTAAGTCACAAAAATTAAAAAAATCTGAAAAAAAGAAAGAAAATCTGTAAAATTCAAAATAATAACTAACTAATAATAACTAACTATTAAATTATAGTTATTGGAATTTTCTTTCAAATGTGGCTGTTTGTGAACGTAACAAATACACATTTATTTGAAGTTACAAATTATCCGAAATAATGAATGCTGTATCTAAACAAATGGAATGGAACAATCTAATAATAAATAATAATAATAAAAAGGTTTTATTATTATTATTATTATTGTTATTTATTATTATTAGATCATTATGTTCCACTTGTTTAGATACGGCATTCGTTATTTCAGATAGTTCGTAACTTCGGATAAATTCGTACTCGTTACCTTCACTAACAGCCAAATTTGAAAGGAAATTCCAATACCTATAATTTAAAGAGGAAGTAAAGCCTCTTTAAAAAAAAAAAAAAAAAGACACCCTGCAAGGCAAAGGCATAATGAGCTAGTATGCATAGCATACTAGCTCATTATGAAAAACTTACCTGAAAACGAAGCCCCCGAAGCGGTCCTTATCTTCGATCTTCTTCGCCGCCATCCAGGGCCGGAGTGACTTCCGGGTCTAGCCGCTCCAGCGCTATCATTCGTTGGAGCGGCGATGACGTCACTCCCGCGCATGCGCACGAGATCGGCATATTGCCGTGAGATCAGCATACTCAGTGCGCCCTCAGTGCGCCTGCGCGCCGCTGTCTACGGCGCATGCGCCGTAGACAGCGATGCCTTTTCATCGCTAAATATCTCCTAAACCATGTAGGTTTAGGAGATATTTATTGGACCTACAGGTAAGCCTTAATCTAGGCTTACCTGTAGGCCAAAGTCATGTGGAAGGGTTTACTTCCACTTTAATAGTTATTATTAGTTAGTTATTATTTCAAATTTTGCGGGTTTTCAAATTTTCGGATTTTCATTCTTTTGAACTTTCAGATTTTAATTCTTATTTTCAAATTTTGGAAATTTGAAATTTTGGAAATTTGAAATTTCCGAAATTTGAAATTTCCGAAATTTGAAATTTCCGAAATTTTTAATTTCCGAAATCTCTAATTTCCGAAATCTCTAATTTCCGAACTTCCGAATTTCCAAATTTTCCAAATTGTGAATTTTCGAAATTGTGAAATTGTGAATTTTTTAATTTTCCAATTTCCAAAACCTTCCAATTTCAAAAACTTTCCAATTTCCAAAAAAAATTCCACTTTCCGAATTTCTGAAATTTTAAATTTCTGAAATTCCGAATTTTCCAATTTTCTAATTTTCAAAATTCCGAATCCTGAATCTCCAAAATTTGGGAAATTCAAAAATTCGGAAATTTGAAAATTTGAAAATTTCAAATTTCCGAATTTGAAATTTTAGAATTATTGAATTTGTCAAAATTTGTTGAAAAACTAATTTCGGAACTATATGAATTGCACATGTCTACTCATTTCTGTTCTGTCTCCAGGACCAACAATTAAGGAAGATTTCCCCATTGGAAAATAAACAAACAATATTTACTATCTTAGCACCAGCATGTTTCACCTCCTTCATTACCAGGACATTTTTTCAGTTTTCAGTGCTGTGATATTGTGACTGGCAATTACTCCGTCATGCAATACTGTACCCAAATGAATTTTATATCATGCCTTGATTTACCTAGCACTTTGCTACACGTACCCCATCAATGTTTGCACTTTCCAACTGCAGTCCACCCAGCCCAGGCTGTCTAATAGCTCAGGTCCTGAGGGTCATTCATTTGTGTGTTTATATGAACTGGAATCTAACACTTCTAATAGCTTTGCTCTGTATGGTTCCTATATACAAGGAAAGTAATTTACCAGGTTTTCAGGTTTTATTTCTTCTTTGTTTGTTGCAAAATTCAAAAAACGTTTCTATTAAAAAAGATTTGAAAGGGAAAATACTTTTTAAATGTGTAAGGTAATTCTAACATGCATGCAGTAAATTCAGATGATCCATGCAGTAACCTCCTTAGTAATCGGCAGATACGTTTATAGAAATGAAAGTTGAACTCTGGGAATTACACAAAATCTACCCTTGTAGTGGAGCCCCCTGAACTGCAAGAGTTAAACGCGCCTTTATTCTAGGGGTGCGGGGGTAAGTTGAATTACTTAGCCTACAGTGCATCCGGAAAGTATTCACAGCGCTTCACTTTTTCCACATTTTGTTATGTTACAGCCTTATTCCACAATGGGTTAAATTCATTATTTTCCTCAAAATTCTACAAACAATACCCCATAATGACAATAAAATAAGTTTGTTTAAAAACTTTCAAATTTATTACAAATTCAATTTTTTTTAACCACTTCAGCCCCGGACCATTTGGCAGCCAAAGGACCAGAGGTCTTTTTTCAATTTCGCACTGCACTACTTTAACTGGTAATTGCGCGGTCATGCAATTTTGTAACCAAACGAAATTTGCGTCCTTTTCTTCCCACAAATAGAGCTTTCTTTTGATGGTATTTGATTGCCTCTGTGATTTTTATTTTTTGCGATATAAACGGAAAAAGAGCGAAAATTTTGAAAAAAAAAGAGATTTTCTACTTTTTGTTATAAAAAAAATCTAATAAACTCAATTTTAGTCAAACATTTGGGCCAAAATGTATTCAGCCACATGTCTTTAGTAAAAAAAATGCCAATAAGCGTATATTTATTGGTTTGCGCAAAAGTTATAGCGTCTACAAACTAGAGTACATTTTCTGGAATTTACACCGCTTTTAATTTATGACTGCCTATTTCATTTCTTGAGGTGCTAAAATGGCAGAGAAGTACAAAACCCCCCCAAATGACCCCATTTTGGAAAGTAGACACGCCAAGCTATTTGCTGAGAGGCATGTTGAGCCCATTGAATATTTTTTTTTTTAGTCCCAAGTGATTGAATAAAGACAAAAATAAAAAAGATTTTTTTTTTTTTTTCAAAAAGTTGTCACTAAATGATATATTGCTCACACATGCCATAGTTATATGTGGAATTGCACCCCAAAATACATTTTGCTGCTTCTCCTGAGTATGGGGATACCACATGTGTGGGACTTTTTGGGAGCCTAGCCGCGTACGGGGCCCCGAAACCCAAGCACCGCCTTCAGGATTTCTAAGGGTGCAAATTTTTGATTTCACTCCTCACTACCTATCACCGTTTCGAAGGCCATAAAATGCCAAAATAGCACAAAACCCCCCCAAATGACCCCATTTTGGAAAGTAGACACCCCAAGCTATTTGTTGAGAGGCATGGTGAGTATTTTACAGCTCTCATTTGTTTTTGAAAATGAAGAAAGTAAAGAAAAAAAATTTTTTTTTTTCTTTTTTTCAATTTTCAAAACTTTGTGACAAAAAGCGAGAACTGCAAAATACTCACCATACCTCTCAGCAAATAGCTTGGGGTGTCTACTTTCCAAAATGGGGTCATTTTGGGGGGTTTTATGCCATCTGGGCATTCCATGGCCTCCGAAACTGTGATTGGCAGTGAGAAGTGAAATAAAAAAATTACACCCTTAGAAAGCCTGAAGGCGGTGATTGGTTTTTGGGGTTCCGTACGCAGCTAGGCTCCCAAAAAGTCCCACACATGTGGTATCCCCGTACTCAGGAGAAGCAACAGAATGTATTTTGGGGTGTATTTCCACATATGCCCATGACATGTTTGAGCAATATATCATTTAGTGACAACTTTTTTAAAAAAAATATATATATATTTTTTTTTTCATTATTCAATCTCTTGGGACAAAAAAAAAAAAATATTTAATGGGCTCAACATTGCTCTCATCAAATAGCTTGGGGTGTCTACTTTCCAAAATGGGGTCATTTGGGGGGGGTTTGAACTGTCCTGGCATTTTATGCACAACATTTAGAAGCCTATGTCACACGTCACCCACTCTTCTAACCACTTGTAGACAAAGCCCTTTCTAACACTTTTTGTTTACATGAAAACATATTTTTTTTTTGCAAGAAAATTACGTTGAACCCCCAAACACTATATATAATGTTAAAGCAAAGGCCCTACAGATTAAAATGGTGGGTGTTGCATTTTTTTTTTTCCACACAGTATTTGCGCAGCGATTTTTTCAAACGCATTTTTTGTGGAAAAAATACACTTTTTTTTTATTTTAATGCACTAAAACACACTATATTGCTCAAATTTTTGATGAAATAAAAAATATGATCTTAGGCCGAGTACATGGATACCAAACACGACATGCTTTAAAATTGCGCACAAACACGCAGTGGCGACAAACTACATACATTTTTAAAAGCCTTTAAAAGCCTTTACATGATACCACATTAGATTCACGGAGGAGGTCTACTGCTAAAATTACTGCCCTCGATCTGACCTTCGCGGTGATACCTCACATGCATGGTGCAATTGCTGTTTACATATGACGCCAGACCAACGCTTGTGTACGCCTTTGCGCAAGAGAAGGGGGGGCAGGGGTGCTTTTTTTTTTTTTTTTTTTTTTTTTTTTTTTTTGTTTTTTTTTTTATTTATTTAGCTTTTTTATTTTATTTTTAAACTGTTCCTTCCATTTTTTTTCTTTGTTATGATTTTTATTGTTATCTCAGGGAATGTAAATATCCCCTATGATAGCAATAGGCAGTGACAGGTACTCTTTTTTTGAAAGAATTGGGGTCTATTAGACCCTAGATCTTTCCTCTGCCCTCAAAGCATCTGACCACACCAAGATTGGTGTGATAAAATGCTTTCCCAATTTCCCAATGGCGCGGTTTATATCCGGGAGGGGGGACATTCCCTCCCACTGCTTGTAAAAGCAGTCTAGAGGCTAATTACCCGCTAGAATTGCTTTTACATGAAAGCCGATCACTGGCTGAAAAGAATGATACCAAGATGATACCTAAACCTGCAGGCATCATTCTGGTATAACCATTCAAAGTCCAGCAACATACTGGACATATATTGTAATCTTTTTTTTTTCATGCAGCCTCTTGGCTGAACGAAAAAAAGAGATTGATTGGTGGGTATGCCCACCATTAGAATACCTCCCTTCATCCACCCACTTCTAATGATGGGCATACATGCACCATTTATATATGCCGATGCATGGGGGCATCCTCCCGCAAAAGTTATGCCGTGTACACACGGTCGGAATTTCGACCGTATGTACGTGGCATTAGGAGCCCATCGCTCCTCCCCCCCCCCCTGCTGCCCCCATGCTTCGGCATATATGCTCTTTTTTTAACTGTGGTGGTGAAATCACCTCCTACAGCGTTGGAGTCGCGGCTTTATGTATCGTGGGAGCAAACGCTGTTGCTGTCAAGATAAATAAATCCGCGTTGCAACTGAATGGCGCACCTGAAAACAAAAAAAATGCTTAACACTAAAACACAGTAAACAAAATTACATACCTGAAAAGCAAGCATGATAAAACATGATAAAACATAATAAAACATTGCAGAATAGAATGGAGTAAAAAAAGAGCAACAATAGAGAGAGAATAGAGTGAGAGAGAGAACAATAAAACGACAACTATTTTTATTTTTTTTATTTTTCTGAGATTCACAGGTAAAAAAGCTCCTGACTGAAGCGACTGAATCAAAACGCTACCACAAAAAAAATGTTAGCGATCGCAGGGATCAGGCCTGACTCTGCGAACGCTGCAGTTATGTGTGCTTAGTGTTTTGTAAGTGACAGTGATCGATCGATACTGCACTTGGGTGGGCTGGGCTGGGCGGAGGGGGAAAACGCAGGTGCTAGCAGGTATCTGGGCTGATCCCGCTAACAATGCGTTTTTTTTTGGAACCCTAAACTGCTGGGACGCTAGTATAGATCTGATCAGATCAGATATTGATCTGTTCAGATACTGTACCACTAAGGGAGGTGTATGCTTTGCGCGTGGGTGTTTGCGGTACTGGCACTAACCTGGGGCGACGCAGACCTTATTTGACCCTAAAACCTAATTGATATCACCCGCCGGGCGATCAGGGGGTTAAACCGTTATTGGGTAATAAATGGCGGGTGCCCTGACAGTATAAAAAATAAAGCTAACTAACCAGCGTCACCCGTAACAGTAATACAAAAAAAAACTGGTTACCTAGCGACACTAATGCAGCGATCAGAAAAACGATCGCTTAGTGACACTGGCAAAAGGGGGTGAAAGGGTTAACTAGGGGCAATCAGGGGGTTAAAACCTTTATTAGGTAATATATGGGGGTACCTGACGCTATATAAAAACCTGACGGGAACCTAAATAACGAAATAACTAACTGGCTAACCAGCGTCACCAGTGACAGTTATACAGTGATCACTGGTGAAAGGGTTAACTCTAGGGGCAATCAGGGGGTTAAAACCTTTATTTAGGTTGTAATATGGGGGTACCTGACCTATAAACCTATTTATGAACCTATATAAACATGGCGGTTACCTAAAAAAAAAAAAAAAATGGTTACCTAGCGACACTAATGCAGCGATCAGAAAAACGATCGCTTAGTGACACTGGCAAAAGGGGGTGAAAGGGTTAACTAGGGGCAATCAGGGGGTTAAAACCTTTATTAGGTAATATATGGGGGTACCTGACGCTATATAAAAACCTGACGGGGAACCTAAATAACGAAATAACTAACTGGCTAACCAGCGTCACCAGTGACAGTTATACAGTGATCACTGGTGAAAGGGTTAACTCTAGGGGCAATCAAGGGGTTAAAACCTTTATTTAGGTTGTAATATGGGGGTACCTGACCTATAAACCTATTTATGAACCTATATAAACATGGCGGTTACCTAAAAAAAAAAATGGTTACCTAGCGACAGCAGTGACACTAATACAGCGATCAGAAAAACGATCGCTTAGTGACACTGGCAAAAGGGGGTGAAAGGGTTACCTGGGGGGCAATCAAGGGGTTAAACCTTTATTAGGGGGGGGGTAGGGGGCTACCTTGGACCTAAAACTAACTGCACTGACAGTTATTACAGTAACACTGACACTAAATGCAGTGATCAGTAAAAAAATGATCACTGCAATTAGTGACACTGTGACTGGGGGGGGGGAGGGGGTGATCTGGGGGGTGATCTGGGGTGACAGGGGGGTGTTTTGTGTGCCTATGTGTACTGGTGTCAGTGTACTGTTGGTGCACTAACCTTTAGACGTTCACAGCTCGGCGTTCCGGTCACATAGACCGGCGCACCGAGCGTGACATCACTTCCTCTGCCTGTGTTTTGATTGACACAGACAGAGGAAGCATCTGATTGGCCAGGAGCGATCGCGAGGGGGTGGCCAGAAACCACTGGCCGTCCCCTCATCCCGGATCGCTCCTGAAGCGATCCCGACCGTCCCCGCCGGCCGGGGGGGGTCCGATCGGACCCCCCACCCGCCGGAAGAATGGCACGTACAGGTACGTGGTTCTGCCTGTACGTGCCATTCTGCCGACGTATATATACAGGGGGCGGTCGGCAAGTGGTTAAATGACATGTACACAAAAAACTCACATTTACAGATGCACTGTCCTGGTGAATGCAGGTAAAGCGCTTGTATGATAAAGATGGACAATTCCTGGATCACTGAAACATCTGCCTTGCAAAAGTATTCACCCCCTTGGCTTTTTACCTATTTTGTTACATTACAGCCTTTAGTTCAATGTTTTTTTTTAATCTGAATTATATGTGATGGGTCAGAACACAATAGTCTAAGTTGGTGAAGTTAAATTAGAAAGATATTTTCATAAAACTTTTTTTCAGAAATAAAAAAAACTGATAATTGGCATGTGCGTATGTATTCACCCCCTTTGTTATGAAGCCCATAAAAAGCTTTGGTGCAACCAATTACCTTCAGAAGTCACATAATTAGTGAAACGATGTCCACCTGTGTGCAATCTAAGTGTCACATGACCTGTCATTACATAGACACACCTTTTTGAAAGTCCCCAGAGGCTGCAACACCTAAGCAAGAGGCACCACTAACCAAACACTGCCATGAAGACCAAGGAACTCTCAACAATGTTGTTGAGAAGTACAAGTCAGGGTTAGGTTATAAAAGAAATATCCAAATCTTTGATGAACCCTAGGAGCACCATCAAATCTATCATAACCAAATGGAAAGAACATGGCACAACAGCAAACCTGCCAAGAGATGGCCGCACACCAAAACTCAGGGACAGGGCAAGGAGGGCATTAATCAGAGAGGCACCACAGAGACCTAAGGTAACCCTGGAGGAGCTGCAGAGTTCCACAGCAGAGACTGGAATATTTGTACATATGACGACAATAAGCCGTACGCTCCATAGAGTTGGGCTTTATGGCAGAGTGGCCAGAAGAAAGACATTACTTTCAGCAAAAAACAAAATGGCGCGTTTTGAGTTTGTGAAAAGGCATGTGGGAGACTCCCAAAATGTATGGAGGAAGGTGCTCTGGTCTGATGAGACTAAAATTTAACTTTTTGTCCATCAAAGAAAACGCTATGTCTAGCGCAAACCCAACACATCACATCACCCAAAGAACACCATCCCCACAGTGAAACATGGTGGTGGCAGCATCATGCTGTGGGGATGTTTTTCAACAGTCGGGACTGGGAATCTGGTCAGAGTTGAGGGAAAGATGGATGGTGCTAAATACAGGGATATTCTTGAGCAAAACCTGTACTACTCTGTGTGTGATTTGAGGCTAGGACAGAGGTTCAATATCCACCATTTATTGTTTGGTTCACCTGTCCAAACACTAAGGACTAAGGTTTATTTGTAAGTTATCCTTGCATATTATTGGACATTATTTTCATATATTTTCATTGTCACGTTATGACCTTTAGTATATAAATTTTATTTTTAGGTTTACTGTACACGCATACAGGCAAAATCACGTACCTGTACGTGGCCCTTTAAATGCCTGCCCGTGGGTCACGCGCGCGCCGCCAGCGGGGCACTCGCGACCTGGTTGGGAGCTCCGTGACCCCGGCCACGGGACCAGTGGACCCGATCGCCGGTGGTGTCCCGCGATCGGGTCACAGAGCTGAAGAACAGGGAGAGGTTTGTGTAAACAAACCTCTCCCCACGCTTCCTACTGTGCCTGTCATTGATCGGCTGTTCCCGGTCATCGGGAAAGCCGATCAATGACGTCACCCCCGCCCCCTAATGTGTAAAAACACACACACGTCACAGCCCATAACCCCTCCCCTCCCCCTAGTGGTTAACTCTTTCACTACAACTGTCATTTATACAGGAATCAATGCATTTAAAAAAAAAATTAAATTTTTTTATTTTTTTTGAAAATAGATGACTATATTGCTTATTTTTTTATTTTTTGTAATTGTATTTTTATTTGAATTTTTTTTTCAAAACAAATAAGAAAACGTTACATCATGCTCATAGAATAAGACATGTATCCGAAAACATGAAGTGCAAACAAGATGTCCAAGGTAGCAATACAAAAAGGAAGACTGTAGGTTAAACATGAAAATATATTTCGTACGTGAGTAAAAAATCTTGTCGTATTGTAGAGGTCATACATATAAATCATCTATACAATGAGCATGCTATTGTTAGGAAGCCCTTGGCTTAGGGTGTAGAGATTGGAAGGGGGGCCCCGTACTCTGATTAATCCCATGGTTCAAAAATGTTATTAAATTGTGGGATGATGTCGTGCTAATTGTTTTTCTTAAGGGACTTGCATTACAAAGTGTTAATAAAGTTTTAATAAATCTAAAGGAGAATATATAGAGACTGTTCAATCAAATTATTAAGAAAATAGTTATTAGGATGTGTTTCAGAACAGGTGGTCAGAAATCTAGCATATTAACGCTCACCTCCAGGCTCAGCCCCTCACCCAGGATGAACTTTATGCTTCAGGCAGTGAGCAAGGTCCCCTGCCTCCTTGGTCTTCATTTTTTGTCTTTGATGTAATGGGTGGTCCTCAATAATTTAGTGATTACATCAACACCGCTCTATGCACCATTACATGGTAAATGTAGGACATTGCGTTTGTGCACCCTTAAGGGGTGGGCTCATGACACCTTCCCCCTTATGGTCTTTCATCTTTCCATCATTTAAACACAGTTCCGGTGCATTGCAACATGAGCTGTCTCATGGTCCAGGGTCAGGCTCGGAGACCTGGAGCTATAGCAGTAAAGAGGCTCCCACCGACCAGCTGCTTAAAGTGTAGGAGAAGATCACCCTGGCGGATGACACAGGCTCACCCGAGATGCGGGGTCGAAGTGCTAACCGGTGTTCACCAGAGCTCCTGAAGGTGGAGATGGGTTTTCTGCATGTTAGTTGCAGGTTACAGTCCTCAGGATCGCCCCACCAGGAGGTGAGCAAGCCGGGGGTTCAGTAGCAGATATAGCAGGTAGAGATCAAGCATAATTGTAGTCAGTAAACAAGCCAAAGGCTAGTAAAACATGGTCGCAGTTTGAGATTAAGCAGAAGCATAGTCGAGGAGCAAGTCAAAGGTCGATAACAAATGGTAGTGGAGATACGGGAAGATAAGAGTGAGATATTGGCTGGAGAGAGCACAATAATCTGGCAAACAGGAAGTGCTAAGGCATGGACTAAATCAGAAAGTTCATTGGAGGAGCAACGAGTTCAATGTTCACCAAAAATAAGAGACAGGGCAAGAAATTCCAAACAATCAGTCAGTGAACTGTCTCGCATCCCAGTTGGCTCAGCAAGCAGAGAAATTGCTAGACACAGCTTGGGGTTGCAGGTTCAGACCCGGGTCCTGACAAGCTGTTTAGGATTTTTGTTTTGATCACCAATGAAGGGACATAGAAAAAAAGACCAAATTAAGTCCAGGATTGAAAGATTATCATAAATTTGGTAAAGTGGTAAGCGGTGGGTGGGGGTTTGAAGACAGTGATATGTAAAAAAATAAATATATATATGTATATATATATATATATATATATATATATATATATGTATATATATATATATATATATATATATATATATATATATATATATATATATATATATATATATATATATATATATACATATAATATATATATATATATATATATATATATATATATACATATATATATATACATATATATATATATATATATATATATATATACATATATATATTTATTTTTTTACATATCACTGTCTTCAAACCCCCACCCACCGCTTACCACTTTACCAAATTTATGATAATCTTTCAATCCTGGACTTAATTTGGTCTTTTTTTCTATGTCCCTTCATTGGGACATAGAATTTATATATATAAATATAAATATATTTCTTACTTTTCTAAAGGATAGATTTCGCCTAGTGGTTAGTCACAAGAAGCTTTATACAAGAGACCTTTGTAAAGGTGACAGAAATGTTAAAGCGGTAGTAAACTCAGCCCCTGATTTAAAAAAAAAAACGTATAAACCCACTATTACATTGTAGCATACACACACTGACTAATAATGGTCCCCTATATCTCATTGCATGTTTGTTTTTTATCTTACTTTTTATGTTCTCCTTTGCTGCTGAAGCCTGCACCATCTTTTCTGTTTCATTCTGCTTTCATACTCTAGTAAACTTCTGCCCTTTCTCCTCTATCCTTGCTGGTGAACTTGCGCATTAGCCCCTTTATCAAAGCTACGGTTTCATTCACTGTTGCTATGGGAACATAGCAATTTATACAAATGCCATGCTCTTGAGGGCCGATGTTTACAACCTCTATGAAGTGTCAAGTCACATGGGTTTTTCTTAGGAACAAAACCACGGGTCAGAAATCCTGCAATATCGCTGAGCAATGATGACATGGCAGGAGGAAGTATTGCTTGACTGTGTTCCATCAGATTCGGCGCCCCCGTCAGATTTGGTAATGGAAGTGACGTTCCATCACCTGTGCATGTGTACAGCCGCTACCAGGTTGCTACCAGGTTGCCTAATCTGATGGAACATCTGCACTCAGAAGAAGGCAGCGGACATCTTACTACACCCAGAAAAAAGGGGGGGGGAAATTTCCCAAAGTATTTCTTCGAAGAGGAACATGCAAAATTATCAAAAATATAAAGTCTTGCAAAAATCCACATAACACTGATAACGTGTAAATGTATATATGACACACCTCCACCACATACAATAAAAATAGACAACGTTGCCTTATGACACAGATGGCCACCACACTCACATCCCTCACAAATATCATTAATTACTAATTCATGTAGTAGAATCCCAATGTTGACATAAGTAGATGTGGTTTTTAAAGTAGTTCGCTCAGTATTTCATAAATGCCACATGTAGAGAATTATTGCTATTGTTCCAAAAATTGTTGCTATTTTTTTGTTTATAGCGCAAACAATAAAAACCACAGAGGTGATCAAATCCCACCAAAAGAAAGCTCTATTTGTGGGGAAAAAAAGACATCAACTTTGTTTTGGTGTAACGTCGCACGGCTGCGCAATTGTCAGTTAAATAAACGGAGTGCCGAATAGCAAAAAGTGAAGGTCATGAAGGGGGTAAAATCTTCCGGGGCTGAAGTGGTTAAAGTGGATCACCCAGTAGTATTTCTACTAAAATATTATTATATACAGAGCCGATCCGCCCTATACACTCACTACGCAAGCTGCGTAGGGCCCTGCAAATTAATCGAGGCCCCGCCTCCCCCTTGTGTCATAGCGCATCAATTAATGTTTACAACATCCAGTGGCGGAACTTTAGGGGTCGCTGCAGTCGCATTTGCGACTGGGCCCTTCCATTATACCGCTGTTGGGGGGCCCCCAAGACCCAGCATACCCCCTGCACCTCTGGCTGGCCGTTTAGAGTGCAGTGGGGAGAGGTGGGAGGAGGTGGAAGGTGGCGATCGACAGCTCTATGGTGCCTATGTGGGTTTTGGGATCTCCCTGGGGCTTGTAGTACTCTTTGGAATGTCAGTGTATACAGTGGAGAGGAGAAGGGAGGGGCCTCTGACCTGGGCAGGTATCAGTTTCACTTTCACTCTGCTTGAACACTGTTGCTGAAGCCCGGGTCAGAGACCCCTCCCCTCTCTGCTGTATACATTCAGAGATAGAACTACTAGCCCCAGGGGGATCCCCCTGCCTGAGGACACCATAGAGCTGCCAATCGCCGCCTCCCACCTACAGGGGAACCTCTGCAATGGGAGTAGTCAGCTGTTTGGGGACCCTGATGTAAGAGGGGGGCTTTCTGATGACACTAATGTAAGGAAGGGGCCCTCTGGGGATACTAATGTAAGGACAGGGACCTCTGGGGACACTGAAGTAAGAGGGGGGCCTCTGGGGACACTAATGTAAGAGGGGGGCTCTCTATGGACACTAATGTAAGGACGGGCCCTCTGGGGACACTATGTAAGGAGGGGCCCTCTGGGGACACTGATGTAAGAGGGGGCCCTCTGGGGACACTGATGTAAGAGGGGCCCTCTGGGGACACTAATGTAAGAGGGGAGGCTCTCTGGGGACCCTGTGTAAGGAGGGGTTCTTTGGGGGCCCTGTGTAAGAAGGGGCTCTCTGGGGACACTAATGTAAGAGGGAAGGCTATCTAGGGACACTAATGTAAGGACAGGCCCTCTGGGGACACTATGTAAGGACGGGCCCTCTGGGGACACTGATGTAAGAGGGGGCCCTCTGGGGACACTGATGTAGGAGGGGGCCCTCTGGGGACACTGATGTAGGAGGGGGCCCTCTGGGGACACTAATGTAAGAGGGGAGGCTCTCTGGGGACCCTGGTGTAAGGGGGGCTCTCTGGGGACCCTGGTGTAAGGGGGGTGCTCTCTAAGGACCCTGATGTAAGGAGGGGCTCTCTGGGGACCCTGGTGTAAGGGGAGGCTCTCTGGGGACCCTGATGTAGGCAGAGACTCTCTGGGAACCCTGATATAAGTGGGGAGGCTCTCTGGGGACCTTGATGTAAGGAGGGACTCTCTGAGGACACTGATGTAAGGAAGGACTCTCTGGGGACCCTGATGTAAGGAGGGGCCCTCTGAGGACACTGATGTAAGGGGGGATCTCTGGAGAGTGGGGACCCTGATGTAAGGAGAGGCTTTCTGGGAACCCTGATGTAAGGGGAGGCTCTCTGGGGACCCTGATGTAAGGGGAGGCTCTCTGGGGACCCTAATGTAGGAGGAGGCTGTCTGTGGACCCTAAAGCAGGAGGAGATTCTCTGAGGACACTGATTTAAGGGTGGCTCTCTGGGGACCCTGATGTAAGGGGAGACTCTCTGGGGATCCTGATGTAAGGGGAGGTTCTCTGTGGACCTTAATGTAGGTGGATGCTCTCTGGGGACCCTGATGTAGGGGGAGACTCTCTGAGGACACTGATTTAAGGGGGCTCTCTGGGGACCCTGATGTAAGGGGAGGCTCTCTGGGGATCCTGATGTAAGGGAAGGCTCTCTGGGGACCCTAATGTAGGGGGAGGCTCTCTAGGGACCCTGATGTAAGGGAGGCTCTCTGGGGACCCTAATGTAGGGGGAGGCTCTCTGGGGACCCTGATGTAAGGGGGCTCTCTGAGGACACTGATTTAAGGGGGGCTCTCTGGGGTGTTAGGTGTGACTGTGTGGCAATGGCAAATGGTTTACATAGCTCACAGCATAACGGGTCAGGTAGAGGGCCCCTTAGCAGAATTTTGCTTAGGGCCCCAGGGAGGTCAGGATCAGCACTGATTATATATGTCAGTGTTTCTCAACATTTTTTCAGTTGAGGCACCCTTTAAAATTATGGACAGTCTTGAGGCACCCCATTCTAAAAAATAAAAAAATGAATCTAATAGTTTTACATAATGCAGCAACATCCACACAAGTAGGACACCCAATGTTAGAGGTGATTTATTTTTCCAAAGCAAATACACTTTTGCACACTCGTACTGACTAGTATTCCAATGTTTCTCCTCTCCCTCCATCAGTCAGCTAATGTCACCCCAGTGCTGAAGGAGAGGGGCACAGGAGGGTCAAACAAGGATGCTGTAGAAGTGATGGACATCCTCCTTATTAATTGATAACTAGAGTTGAGTGGACACCTGGATGTTCGGGTTCGGCGGGTTCGGCCGAACTTCGGAAAAAAGTCCGGGTTTGGGACCGAACTTGACCCGAACTTGACCCCGAACTCCGAACCCCATTGAAGTCAATGGGGACCCAGACTTTTGAACACTAAAATGGCTGTAAAAAGGTCATGGAAAGGGCTAGAGGGCTGCAAATGGCAACAAAATGTTGCTAAGAGCATGGCAAGTGATCTGCAAACAAATGTGGATAGGGAAATAACTTAAAATAACATAATTTTTTTTTTTTAAAAATGCTGGAGGCCCCCTTCTCAGCAGAAGAGGTACAGGAAGTCATTAAGAACCTCAGAAACTCAACGGCACGGTGCCGCACATATGGTGGGAATACCCCAGAATACGCACTTTCTGGAAAAAATTATTCAATTTAATGGATAAGATAGTGGGAAAATAAAATACTTGGAAATAAAAAAAAAAAAATGAAAAAATTATAATCTTGACCTAGGAGGACGAAATTCAAATGGAGTAGGAGGTTGAGGTGGCGGTGGATGTGGCGGTGTAGGTGGAAGCGGCGGTGGAGGAGGACGAGGTAGCCAACACTGGTTCAAAAATACAACAATGGCTGGGTAAGGCTAGTGGTGAATGATGTGTCGAATTCTGTCCCCCGTCGCATAGTGTCCGCCCTGTACTTCGCTTGCTCAGTACGTAGGACAAGGAGATTTTGAAACTCTCCGAAGACGATGCGCGGTGACTCCAGGTTCAAGCCACATCATCCGAGGTTGAAGCCTAGCCAAGCGAGCCCGTGAGGGGCCCTGTTACTATGTGCTACCGTATGTCCACTTGGATGGTCGGGCTTGAACCTGCACTTACTGCGCAGGTGACGTTCATCTTTGGAGATTTTGTGAATCTCCTTGTCCTCCGTACTGCGCAAGCACTGCACCTGCGCAGTAAGTGGCCGGACACTATCCGATGGCAAGACAGTTTTCGTCAGAACACCGGTATATGTGTCTATTCTGCACAAGGTACGGCCAAGTCCTGTGGGATCCATGCCTGGTTCATTTTAATGAACGTGAGCTTGTCCACATTGGCTCTGGACAGGCGGCTGCGCTTGTCTGTGATAACGCCCCCTGCCGTGCTAAATACACGTTCAGATAATACACTGGCGGCAGGGCAGGCCAGCACCTCCAAGGCGTAAAGGGCAAGCTCAGGCCATGTGCCCAATTTGGAGACCCAGAAGTTGAAGGGGGCAGACCCGTCATGCAGTACGTGTACGCGTGTGCACACATACTGCTCCACCATGTTGGTGAAATGCTGCCTCCTGCTAAGACGTTCCATCTCAGCTGGTGGTGCTGGTTTTTGTGGCGTGCCGACAAAGCTTTTCCACATTCCGGCTATGCTAACCCTGCCTTGCGAGGTGCTGGCGGTGCCCCGGCTGCGTTGGCGACCTCTTCCTCCTCCTCTGCCTTCGCCTTGTGCTTCCACCGTACCCCCGCTTCCAAGTGGGAATGCCACCAGCAGCGCGTCTACCAGCGTGCGCTTGTACTCGCGCATCTTACGATCACGCTCCAGTGAGGAAATTAAGGACGGCACGTTGTCCTTGTAACGGGGATCCAGCAGGGTGGCCACCCAATAATCAGCACCAGTTAAAATGTGGGCAACTCGGCGGTCGTTGCGGAGACTAGGGATGGGCCCGGTGCTCGATGCGAACCCATGTTCGCATCGAGCATCGGGCGATCGCTCGCTCAGCGAGCCCAGAACTATTTTGGCCACTCGCATCACATTCGTGTGATGCGAGCGGCCCCGCAATGCATTGCGGCCGGCGCGGCCGGCGCAGTGCATTGCTGGCTGATGATTGGCCAAGCATGCACTGTGACCCCGCATGCTTGGCCAATCACAGCGCCGGAAACTCGGAGAGCCATAATTGGCTACAGGCAGGACGCCTGTAGCCAATTACAGCTCAGGGGCTTTAGTACACGCCCCACCATTTAAAAGGCCGCCACGCCGTCGGCGCCGGTCACATGAGTTCCGGCTTTAGGAGAGATCAGGCTGATTCTGTGTCTTTGCTAGATTCATTCAGATAGAAAGATTTGCTCTACTTTGCTAAACCATTGGCTATTTATTTGCTAAACCATTGCTACCTGCCATTGATCGTCCATTGCTGCTGGTTAGTGTGTTTTTAGCTGCTGCTGGGGATTAGTCTGGTGCATGTTTTACTGTTAGTACAGTATTTCAGTAGTACCAACCGCAGTGCTGTTAGCACAGCATTGCACCCCAAAAGCACCCATAGGACTTCTAGTGTGTTAGTGGCAGCAAACAGAGCTCCTATATTTTCTTCCCAGAAGCACCCATAGGACTTGTACTGTGTTAGTGGCATCACACAGAGTTCCTATATTTTCTTCCCAGAAGCACCCATAGGACTTCTAGTGTGTTAGTGGCATCACACAGAGTTCCTATATTTTCTTCCCAGAAGCACCCATAGGACTTGTACTGTGTTAGTGGCATCACACAGAGTTCCTATATTTTCTTCCCAGAAGCACCCATAGGACTTGTACTGTGTTAGTGGCATCACACAGAGTTCCTATATTTTCTTCCCAGAAGCACCCATAGGACTTGTACTGTGTTAGTGGCATCACACAGAGTTCCTATATTTTCTTCCCAGAAGCACCCATAGGACTTCTAGTGTGTTAGTGGCATCACACAGAGTTCCTATATTTTCTTCCCAGAAGCACCCATAGGACTTGTACTGTGTTAGTGGCATCACACAGAGTTCCTATATTTTCTTCCCAGAAGCACCCATAGGACTTCTAGTGTGTTAGTGGCATCACACAGAGCTCCCATATTTTCTTCCCAGAAACACCCATAGGACTTCTAGTGTGTTCGTGGCATCACACAGAGCTCCCATATTTTCTTCCCAGAAGCACCCATAGGACTTCTAGTGTGTTAGTGGCATCACACAGAGCTCCCATATTTTCTTCCCAGAAGCACCCATAGGACTTGTACTGTGTTAGTGGCATCACACAGAGTTCCTATATTTTCTTCCCAGAAGCACCCATAGGACTTGTACTGTGTTAGTGGCATCACACAGAGTTCCTATATTTTCTTCCCAGAAGCACCCATAGGACTTGTACTGTGTTAGTGGCATCACACAGAGTTCCTATATTTTCTTCCCAGAAGCACCCATAGGACTTCTAGTGTGTTAGTGGCATCACACAGAGTTCCTATATTTTCTTCCCAGAAGCACCCATAGGACTTGTACTGTGTTAGTGGCATCACACAGAGTCCCTATATTTTCTTCCCAGAAGCACCCATAGGACTTCTAGTGTGTTAGTGGCATCACACAGAGTTCCTATATTTTCTTCCCAGAAGCACCCATAGGACTTGTACTGTGTTAGTGGCATCACACAGAGTTCCTATATTTTCTTCCCAGAAGCACCCATAGGACTTGTACTGTGTTAGTGGCATCACACAGAGTTCCTATATTTTCTTCCCAGAAGCACCCATAGGACTTCTAGTGTGTTAGTGGCATCACACAGAGCTCCCATATTTTCTTCCCAGAAGCACCCATAGGACTTCTAGTGTGTTAGTGGCATCACACAGAGCTCCCATATTTTCTTCCAGAAGCACCCATAGGACTTCTACTGTGTTAGTGGCATCACACAGAGTTCCTATATTTTATTCCCAGAAGCACCATAGGACTTGTACTGTGTTAGTGGCATCACACAGAGTTCCTATATTTTCTTCCCAGAAGCACCCATAGGACTTGTACTGTGTTAGTGGCATCACACAGAGTTCCTATATTTTCTTCCCAGAAGCACCCAAAGGACTTCTAGTGTGTTAGTGGCATCACACAGAGCTCCCATATTTTCTTCCCAGAAGCACCCATAGGACTTCTAGTGTGTTAGTGGCATCACACAGAGCTCCCATATTTTCTTCCCAGAAGCACCCATAGGACTTCTAGTGTGTTAGTGGCATCACACAGAGTTCCTATATTTTCTTCCCAGAAGCACCCATAGGACTTCTAGTGGGTTAGTGGCATCACACAGAGTTCCTATATTTTCTTCCCAGAAGCACCCATAGGACTTCTAGTGTGTTAGTGGCATCACACAGAGTTCCTATATTTTCTTCCCAGAAGCACTCATAGGACTTGTACTGTGTTAGAGGCATCACACAGAGTTCCTATATTTTCTTCCCAGAAGCACCCATAGGACTTCTAGTGTGTTAGTGGCATCACACAGAGCTCCCATATTTTCTTCCCAGAAGCACCCATAGAACTTCTAGTGTGTTAGTGGCATCACACAGAGCTCCCATATTTTCTTCCCAGAAGCACCCATAGGACTTGTACTGTGTTAGTGGCATCACACAGAGTTCCTATATTTTCTTCCCAGAAGCACCCATAGGACTTCTAGTGTGTTAGTGGCATCACACAGAGTTCCTATATTTTCTTCCCAGAAGCACCCATAGGACTTGTACTGTGTTAGTGGCATCACACAGAGCTCCTATATTTTCTTTGCAGAAGCACCCATAGGACTTCTAGTGTGTTAGTGGCATCACACAGAGTTCCTATATTTTCTTCCCAGAAGCACCCATAGGACTTGTACTGTGTTAGTGGCATCACACAGAGTTCCTATATTTTCTTCCCAGAAGCACCCATAGGACTTCTAGTGTGTTAGTGGCATCACACAGAGCTCCCATATTTTCTTCCCAGAAGCACCCATAGGACTTCTACTGTGTTAGTGGCATCACACAGAGTTCCTATATTTTCTTCCCAGAAGCACCCATAGGACTTCTAGTGTATTAGTGGCATCACACAGAGCTCCCATATTTTCTTCCCAGAAGCACCCATAGGACTTGTACTGTGTTAGTGGCATCACACAGAGTTCCTATATTTTCTTCCCAGAAGCACCCATAGGACTTCTAGTGTGTTAGTGGCATCACACAGAGTTCCTATATTTTCTTCCCAGAAGCACCCATAGGACTTGTACTGTGTTAGTGGCATCACACAGAGCTCCTATATTTTCTTCCCAGAAGCACCCATAGGACTTCAATTGTGTGTTAGTGGCATCACACAGAGCTCCTATATTTTCTTCCCAGAAGCACCCATAGGACTTCTAGTGTGTTAGTGGCATCACACAGAGCTCCTATATTTTCTTTGCAGAAGCACCCATAGGACTTCTAGTGTGTTAGTGGCATCACACAGAGCTCCTATATTTTCTTCTCAGCAGCACCCACAGGACTTCTAGTGTGTTAGTGGCATCACGCAGAGCTCCTATATTTTCTTCTCAGCAGCACCCACAGGACTTCTAGTGTGTTAGTGGCATCACACAGAGCTCCTATATTTTCTTCCCAGAAGCACCCATAGGACTTCAATTGTGTGTTAGTGGCATCACACAGAGCTCCTATATTTTCTTCTCAGCAGCACCCACAGGACTTCTAGTGTGTTAGTGGCATCACACAGAGCTCCTATATTTTCTTTGCAGAAGCACCCATAGGACTTCTAGTGTGTTAGTGGCATCACACAGAGCTCCTATATTTTCTTCTCAGCAGCACCCACAGGACTTCTAGTGTGTTAGTGGCATCACACAGAGCTCCTATATTTTCTTCCCAGAAGCACCCATAGGACTTGTAGTGTGTTAGTCCCATCACACAGAGTTCCTATATTTTCTTCCAGAAGCACCTATAGGACTTGTAGTGTGTTAGTCCCATCACACAGAGCTCCTATATTTTCTTCCCAGAAGCACCCATAGGACTTGTAGTGTGTTAGTCCCATCACACAGAGTTCCTATATTTTCTTCCCAGAAGCACCTATAGGACTTGTAGTGTGTTAGTCCCATCACACAGAGCTATATTTTCTTCCCAGAAGCACCCATAGGACTTGTAGTGTCTTAGTCCCATCACACAGAGCTCCTATATTTTCTTCCCAGAAGCACCTATAGGACTTGTAGTGTGTTAGTCCCCATCACACAGAGCTATAGTTTCTTCCCAGAAGCACCTATAGGAATTGTAGTGTGTTAGTCCCATCACACAGAGCTCCTATATTTTCTTCACAGAAGCACCCATAGGACTTGTAGTGTGTTAGTCCCATCACACAGAGCTCCTATATTTTCTTCCCAGAAGCACCTATAGGACTTGTAGTGTGTTAGTCCCATCACACAGAGTTCCTATATTTTCTTCCCAGAAGCACCTATAGGACTTGTAGTGTGTTAGTCCCATCACACAGAGCTATATTTTCTTCCCAGAAGCACCTATAGGACTTGTAGTGTGTTAGTCCCATCACACAGAGCTCCTATATTTTCTTCCCAGAAGCACCTATAGGACTTGTAGTGTGTTAGTCCCATCAAACAGAGTTCCTATATTTTCTTCCCAGAAGCACCTATAGGACTTGTAGTGTGTTAGTCCCATCACACAGAGCTATATTTTCTTCCCAGAAGCACCCATAGGACTTGTAGTGTGTTAGTCCCATCACACGGAGCTCCTATATTTTATTCCCAGAAGCACCTATAGGACTTGTAGTGTGTTAGTCCCATCACACAGAGCTATATTTTCTTCCCAGAAGCACCCATAGGACTTGTAGTGTGTTAGTCCCATCACACAGAGCTCCTATATTTTCTTCCCAGAAGCACCTATAGGACTTGTAGTGTGTTAGTCCCATCACACAGAGCTATATTTTCTTCCCAGAAGCACATATAGGACTTGTAGTGTGTTAGTCCCATCACACAGAGCTCCTATATTTTCTTCCCAGAAGCACCTTTAGGACTTGTAGTGTGTTAGTTCCATCACACAGAGTTCCTATATTTTCTTTGCAGAAGCACCCATAGGACTTGTAGTGTGTTAGTCCCATCACACAGAGTTCCTATATTTTCTTTGCAGAAGCACCCATAGGACTTGTAGTGTGTTAGTCCCATCACACAGAGTTCCTATATTTTCTTCCCAGAAGCACCTATAGGACTTGTAGTGTGTTAGTCCCATCACACAGAGCTCCTATATTTTCTTCCCAGAAGCACCCATAGGACTTGTAGTGTGTTAGTCCCATCACACAGAGCTCCTATATTTTCAGCACCTATAGGACTTGTAGTGTGTTAGTCCATCACACAGAGCTATATTTTCTTCCCAGAAGCACCTATAGGACTTGTAGTGTGTTAGTCTTATCACACAGAGCTCCTATATTTTCTTCCCAGAAGCACCTATAGGACTTGTAGTGTGTTAGTCCCATCACACAGAGCTCCTATATTTTCTTCCCAGAAGCACCTATAGGACTTGTAGTGTGTTAGTCCCATCACACAGAGCTCCTATATTTTTCTTCCCAGAAGCACCCATAGGACTTGTAGTGTGTTAGTCCCATCACACAGAGCTCCTATATTTTCTTCCCAGAAGCACCTATAGGACTTGTAATGTGTTAGTCCCATCACACAGAGCTATATTTTCTTCCCAGAAGCACCTATAGGACTTGTAGTGTGTTAGTCCCATCACACAGAGCTATATTTTCTTCCCAGAAGCACCTATAGGACTTGTAGTGTGTTAGTCCCATCACACAGAGCTCCTATATTTTCTTCCCAGAAGCACCTATAGGACTTGTAGTGTGTTAGTCCCATCAAACAGAGTTCCTATATTTTCTTCCCAGAAGCACCTATAGGACTTGTAGTGTGTTAGTCCCATCACACAGAGCTATATTTTCTTCCCAGAAGCACCCATAGGACTTGTAGTGTGTTAGTCCCATCACACGGAGCTCCTATATTTTCTTCCCAGAAGCACCTATAGGACTTGTAGTGTGTTAGTCCCATCACACAGAGCTATATTTTCTTCCCAGAAGCACCCATAGGACTTGTAGTGTGTTAGTCCCATCACACAGAGCTCCTATATTTTCTTCCCAGAAGCACCTATAGGACTTGTAGTGTGTTAGTCCCATCACACAGAGCTATATTTTCTTCCCAGAAGCACATATAGGACTTGTAGTGTGTTAGTCCCATCACACAGAGCTCCTATATTTTCTTCCCAGAAGCACCTATAGGACTTGTAGTGTGTTAGTCCCATCACACAGAGTTCCTATATTTTCTTTGCAGAAGCACCCATAGGACTTGTAGTGTGTTAGTCCCATCACACAGAGTTCCTATATTTTCTTTGCAGAAGCACCCATAGGACTTGTAGTGTGTTAGTCCCATCACACAGAGTTCCTATATTTTCTTCCCCAGAAGCACCTATAGGACTTGTAGTGTGTTAGTCCCATCACACAGAGCTCCTATATTTTCTTCCCAGAAGCACCCATAGGACTTGTAGTGTGTTAGTCCCATCACACAGAGCTCCTATATTTTCTTCCCAGAAACACCTATAGGACTTGTAGTGTGTTAGTCCATCACACAGAGCTATATTTTCTTCCCAGAAGCACCTATAGGACTTGTAGTGTGTTAGTCCCATCACACAGAGCTCCTAAATTTTCTTCCCAGAAGCACCTATAGGACTTGTAGTGTGTTAGTCCCATCACACAGAGCTCCTATATTTTCTTCCCAGAAGCACCTATAGGACTTGTAGTGTGTTAGTCCCATCACACAGAGTTCCTATATTTTCTTTGCAGAAGCACCCATAGGACTTGTAGTGTGTTAGTCCCATCACACAGAGTTCCTATATTTTCTTCCCAGAAGCACCCATAGGACTTGTAGTGTGTTAGTCCCATCACACAGAGTTCCTATATTTTCTTCCAGAAGCACCTATAGGACTTGTAGTGTGTTAGTCCTATCACACAGAGCTCCTATATTTTCTTCCCAGAAGCACCCATAGGACTTGTAGTGTGTTAGTCCCATCACACAGAGCTCCTATATTTTCTTCCCAGAAGCACCTATAGGACTTGTAGTGTGTTAGTCCCATCACACAGAGCTATATTTTCTTCCCAGAAGCACCTATAGGACTTGTAGTGTGTTAGTCCCATCACACAGAGTTCCTATATTTTCTTCCCAGAAGCACCTATAGGACTTGTAGTGTGTTAGTCCCATCACACAGAGCTCCTATATTTTCTTCCCAGAAGCACCCATAGGACTTGTAGTGTGTTAGTCCCATCACACAGAGTTCCTATATTTTCTTCCCAGAAGCACCTATAGGACTTGTAGTGTGTTAGTCCCATCACACAGAGCTATATTTTCTTCCCAGAAGCACCCATAGGACTTGTAGTGTGTTAGTCCCATCACACAGAGCTCCTATATTTTCTTCCCAGAAGCACCTATAGGACTTGTAGTGTGTTAGTCCCATCACACAGAGCTCCTATATTTTCTCCCCAGAAGCACCTATAGGACTTGTAGTGTGTTAGTCCCATCACACAGAGCTCCTATATTTTCTTCTCAGCAGCACCCACAGGACTTCTAGTGTGTTAGTGGCATCACACAGAGCTCCTATATTTTCTTTGCAGAAGCACCCATAGGACTTCTAGTGTGTTAGTGGCATCACACAGAGCTCCTATATTTTCTTCTCAGCAGCACCCACAGGACTTCTAGTGTGTTAGTGGCATCACACAGAGCTCCTATATTTTCTTTGCAGAAGCACCCATAGGACTTCTAGTGTGTTAGTGGCATCACACAGAGCTCCTATATTTTCTTCTCAGCAGCACCCACAGGACTTCTAGTGTGTTAGTGGCATCACACAGAGCTCCTATATTTTCTTTGCAGAAGCACCCATAGGACTTCTAGTGTGTTAGTGGCATCACACAGAGCTCCTATATTTTCTTCTCAGCAGCACCCACAGGACTTCTAGTGTGTTAGTGGCATCACACAGAGCTCCTATATTTTCTTTGCAGAAGCACCTATAGGACTTCTAGTGTGTTAGTGGCATCACACAGAGCTCCTATATTTTCTTCTCAGCAGCACCCACAGGACTACCGACTACAATGGCTGGAAGACCGCCAAGGGGAGGCAGAGCGTGCAGAGGCAAGAACACAGAGCAGGCAGGCTCTGTTTCTAGTGGACGTGGCCGTGGACGTGGTCGTGCATCGTCATCAGCACGTGGCCATGGGACACGTGCGTCTTTGTTTTCGGCAGCTGGACATGTGGAGCCGCATCATGCTGAAGGCTTGGTAGAATGGATGATCAAGCCCTCCTCATCCTCCTCATCCTCTCTCACCCAGGCTCAGGGTACTGTCAGAGCATCTGCCAACGCGTACTCAATGGCATCATCAGCCACCCCTTCCCTAGACCCACCATGTCCTCCTGAGGAGTCCCCCGAACTCTTTGAGCACAGTGTTGGGTACATGCTCCAGGAGGATGCCCAACGATTCGAAGGCTCGGATGATGATACCCAGCTTGAGGAAGTCAGTAGTGTGCGCGCAGAGAGAGGGGATGCTGAAGGGCAGCAATCTGGCAGTACTGTTCCACCAGCTGCAGCTTACTGCCAGGTTTGCTCTAGTGGTGAAGAGGGAGGGGATGATGAGGTCACTGACGCCACGTGGGTGCCTGGAGGGAGAGAGGATGAGGAGGAGGACGAGGAGGAGGATGCGGCGTCACATGTCCAACGAGGCAGGATGCCCCCTGGAGGCCAGCTAGAGGCCAGCACAGCAACTGTACAACACCGCAGAGCTCCGCCTGTGCAGGGCGCTGCCTCTGCACGTTATCAGAGAAGTTCTTTGGTGTGGGCCTTTTTTGAGACGAGTGCATCAGATCGCACCACTGCTATTTGCAATATTTGTCTCAAGCGTATCTCGCGTGGCCAAAACATCAGCCGCTTGGGCACCACAAGCATGACCAGACATATGTCGACCTGCCATGCAGCTCATTGGCAGGCACACATAAAAGACCCGCACCAAAGAACTAAGCGGACCTCTCCTTGCTCCTCATCAGCTGGGATCTCCATCCCCACTACATCTTCAGTCCTCTCTGAAAGCTGCTGTGAGAGGACTGAAGGTGTAGAATTAGGTGTGTCACAACCAAGTACTTGCAGTACACCGACATCCGATTGTAGCAGGCAAATTTCCCTGCCCCAGCTGCTGGACCGTCGAAAGAAGTACACTCCCAGCCATCCACATGCCCAGCGGTTGAATGCTAGCTTGGCTAAATTGCTAGCACTTCAACTGCTGCCTTTTCAGTTGGTAGACTCGGCCCCCTTCCGTGAGTTTGTTCAATGTGCGGTTCCTCAGTGGCAGGTTCCCAAACGCCACTTTTTTCTCACGGAAGGCGATTCCGTCTCTCTACCGGCATGTGGAAGGCAATGTCCATGCCTCGCTGGACAGGGCGGTCAGCGGTAAGGTGCATATTACCGCTGACTCATGGTCCAGCAGGCATGGACAGGGACGTTACCTTTCTTTCACGGCCCATTGGGTCACTCTATTGGCAGCTGGGACGGATGCAGGACAAGGTGCAGTAGTGTTGGAGGTTGTTCCGCCACCACGCCTCCAAAACGCTACTACTGCTACTGGTTGTGACACACCTCTCTCCTCCACCCCCTCCTCTTCTTCTTCCTCCAGTGCTCTGTCCTCGGAACCAGCGGTGCTCCGTAGGCGTACAAGGGGCTACGCAAGTACGCAGGCAAAAGGATGCCATGCCGTGCTTGCGCTGGTGTGTTTGGGGGACAGGAGCCACACTGGGCCAGAGGTTCTGGCAGCTCTGCAGGGGCAGGCCGAGAGGTGGTTGACGCCACGTCAGCTTAAGCCAGGAATGGTCGTTTCTGACAATGGCACCAACCTCCTCTCCGCCCTGCGATAGGGGCAGCTCACCCATGTGCCCTGTATGGCTCACGTCCTCAACCTGGTGGTGCAGCGGTTCTTGGGCAGGTTCCCAGGCTTACAGGATGTCCTGAGGCAGGCCAGGAAAGTCTGTGTGCATTTCCGCCGATCTTATAATGCCAGTGCTTGGCTGACTGAGCTGCAAAAGGAGCTGAACCTGCCCAAGAACCGCCTAATATGTGACATGCCCACCAGGTGGAACTCAACGTTGGCCATGCTGCAGCGACTGCACACGCAGCAGAGGGCCATCAATGAGTACCTTTGCGACTACGGCACCAGGACAGGGTCAGGGGAGCTTGTTTTTTTTCCCCACGTCAGTGGAGCATGATCAGGGATGCATGCACTGTCCTCTCACCATTTGAGGAGGCCACGAGGATGGTGAGCAGTGACAGTGCATGCATCAGTGACACTGTACCTCTTGTCCACCTGTTGGAGCATACGCTGCGTGGGATAATGGACAGGGCACTTGAGGCAGAACAGAGGCAGGAAGAGGAGGACTTCCTTGCCTCTCAAGGCCCCCTTTATCCGGACAGTGTTCCTTCTGTCCCACCCATCACACAGGAAGAGGATGATGAGGAGGAGGAGGAGGAGGAGGAGGAGGAGGATTGTGTGAGCATGGAGGTGGAGCCTGGCACTCAGCATCAGCAGCAGCAGCAGTATTTTAGGGATGATGTACAGTCCCAACAAACCAGTGGACTTGTACGTGGCTGGGAGGAGGTAGCTGGCGATCATGTCATCCTCAGTGACCCAGAAGACTCCGGACCGAATGCCTCAGCTAACCTACGCTGCATGGCCTCCCTGATCCTGCAAAGCCTGCGGAAGGATCCTCGTGTTCTTCGGATCAAGGAGAGGGACCATTACTGGCTGGCCACTCTCCTTGATCCACGGTACAAGGGTAAGGTTGCGGACCTTATCTTGCCGTCGCAGAGGGAGCAGAGGATGAGACATCTCAGGGAGGCCTTGCAGAAAGGTCTGTGCAACGCGTTCCCAGAAACTGGGAGGTTACAAACTCCTGGTCCTGGGCGACGAGTTGCTGAGGCTTCGGTCAGTAGCAGAAGGAGCGGTGGGGAAGGTGGACGTCTGACCGATGCGTTCAGACAATTTTTTAGTCCGCAGCCCCAAGGTATGATCGGTTCCAGCAACCATCGCCAGCGTCTGATATACATGGTGCAGGAATACCTTGGGGCAAGGTCAGACTTGGACACCTTTCCCACCGAAAATCCTCTGGCTTACTGGGTCCTGAGGATGGATCACTGGCCAGAGCTGGCACAGTATGCAATTGAGCTACTGGCCTGTCCTGCCTCCAGCGTTCTTTCCGAACGCACATTCAGTGCTGCTGGAGGATTTGTCACCAATCATAGGGTGCGCCTGTCCACCGACTCGGTTGATCGACTGACCTTCATCAAAATGAATCAGTCTTGGACCACCACCAGCTACCAGGCACCTGAAGCGGATATAACGGAATAATTTATAATGTCACATCCATTCAAGACTGCCTATGCTGATGCTGAGTGACTGTCCTGTTATGTTCACTGACTATCCTCTTCCTCCTCCTCAATGATCCATGCCACCACACCAGTGCCTAAGGCACAATTTTTCAGCCCCTGTATAACAGGGGCGTGTAATTACAATTTTTTTAAAAAATGCTTCGCAACACGTGTGACTGCTGTGCTCCAAGTACAGTATCTGTGAGGGGTTGCAGTGTTGTGGCACCAGCACCAATGCCTAAGGCACAATTTTTCAGCCCCTGTTTAACAGGGGCATGTAATTACAATTTTTTTTAAAAATGCTTCGCAACACGTGTGACTGCTGTGCTCCAAGTACAGTATCTGTGAGGGGTTGCAGTGTTGTGGCACCAGCACCAGTGCCTAAGGCACAATTTTTCAGCCCATGTTGGGGCGTGTAATTACAATTTTTTAGGCAATGCTTTGCAACAGGTCTCATTGCTGTGCCAAGAGTACAGTGTCTGTGAGGGGTTGCAGTGTTGTGGCACCAGCACCAATGCCTAAGGCACAATTTTTCAGCCCCTGTTTAACAGGGGCGTGTAATTACAATTTTTTAAAAAGATGCTTCGCAACAGGTGTGACTGCTGTGCTCCAAGAACAGTATCTGTGAGGGGTTGCAGTGTTGTGGCACCAGTGCCTAAGGCACAATTTTTCAGCCCCTGTTGGGGCGTGTAATTACAATTTTTAGGCACTGCTTTGCAACAGGTCTCATTGCTGTGCTAAGAGTACAGTATCTGTGAGGGGTTGCAGTGTTGTGGCACCAGCACCAATGCCTACGGCACAATTTTTCAGCCCCTGTTTAACAGGGGCGTGTAATTACAAATCTTGATCTAATAGTTCACAGCAGGGCCCATTCCTGCGCCCACCAAGAGTAACTATGAGGGCCAACAGTCTTGTGGCAACACCGTCCACCACCACCGCCAAAGGCCCAATTTTTCTGCCCTGTTCAACAGGTGCATGCAATTACAAATCTTGATCTAATAACTCACAGCAGGGCCCATTCCTGCGCCCACCAAGAGTAACTGTGAGGGCTTACAGTCTTGTGGCAACACCGTCCACCACCACCACCACCACCACCACCAAAGGCCCAATTTTTCTGCCCTGTTCAACAGGTGCATGCAATTACAAATCTTGATCTAATAACTCACAGCAGGGCCCATTCCTGCGCCCACCAAGAGTAACTGTGAGGGCTTACAGTCTTGTGGCAACACCGTCCACCACCACCACCACCAAAGGCCCAATTTTTCTGCCCTGTTCAACAGGTGCATGCAATTACAAATCTTGATCTAATAACTCACAGCAGGGCCCATTCCTGCGCCCACCAAGAGTAACTGTGAGGGCTTACAGTCTTGTGGCAACACCGTCCACCACCACCACCACCACCACCAAAGGCCCAATTTTTCTGCCCGGTTCAACAGGTGCATGCAAGTACAAATCTTGATCTATTAACTCACAGCAGGGCCCATTCCTGTGCCCACCAGTCTTGTGGCTACACCAACATCTAATAGGGCAAATTTCTGCAGAGTATATACGGCAGGCCCCTACTTTCAAACATCCAACTTACAAACGACTCCTACTTGCAAACGGAAAGAGAAAACAGGAAGTGAGAGGAAATCTACCCCTAAGAAGGGAAATTCTATCCTGTTAGATTTCATTTGGGAAAAAGGTATCTCCTCTCTACTGATGCTTTATCACCAATCCTTGTTTCAATTCAAACCCCACTTTTCCAAAAACATTTGTCATTGGGACGGAAAGTGAGGTGACATGTTCTGAACAGATGTGCAAAGACAGCAAATGTTACAGGGGTGATAACCCCTCCCTATGTTTTCCAAAAAGCTTAAAAATAGATTTTTTGGGGATGGAGCTACACTTGATAATGTACCTGTTCAGATTCTACTTAAGAACAAACCTACAGTCCGTGTATTGTTTGCACCACCTATATACTGCTGTTCAGAGTATATAGGGTTGTAGGTATAGGGTTTTATTTTGGGTGCGGGGTCCCCCTTAATATCCATACAAGACCCAAAGGGGCTGGGGTGGGGGGGGGGTGATGGGGTAGCCATGCCATTTTTCTCAAGGATTTTCAGCCATATGGCGGCAAGGACAAGACATGACATTAAAGCCGCAAGTGGTTTTAAATGGCTTCTTTTTTTCCTTTACAAATGTCATTTTGTGCAAGGACAGTTCTAAACACGGGAAACACATGCCACTTCACAGGCATACTTTAGACACCCCCCAGGTACCATATTTAAAGGAAAATTTCACTTTTTTTTTTTCACTTTATGCATCATTAAAATGACTGCTCCCGAAAAAACGTTAGTTTTTAAAAGTTATTTTTGCATTGATATATGTCCCCTGGGTCCCCAAACCTGTTTTATGACATTAACATGCATATTGGCCGTTGTAATTAGCACTTTTGATTTCGAACGTTCGCGTCCATTATAACGTATAGGGTTCGAAAATTCGCGCAAACTTTCGGTCGTTTCGAAGGTTCTGGTGCGAACCGAACCCGGGGGTGTTCGGCTCATCCCTAGCGGAGACACTGCAGCATGTAATCGCTCATGTGTGCCAGGCTGCCCAGAGGCAAGGAAAAGCTGTCCTCTGTGGGAGGTGTATCGTCTGTGTCCTCTGTATCCCCCCAGCCACGCACCAGTGATGGACATGAGCTGGTCTGGGTGCCACCCTGCTGTGAACATGGTTCCTCCTCCTCCATCTCCTCCTCATCCTCCACCCCGTCATCCTCCAGAACTGTGCCCTTGCTGCCAGACAATTGTGTACCTGGCGCTTGTTGGTGCAGGAACCCACCCTCGTAGCCACTTGTAAATGACTGCCCTGAAAGCCTTGGAAATGAACCCTCTTCCTCCTCCTCCTCCTCCTCCTCCTCATCCTGTGCCACATCCTCTTCCATCATCGCCTTAAGAGTTTTTTCAAGGAGGCATAGAACTGGGATAGTAACGCTGAGAACAACGTCATCGGCACTGGCCATGTTGGTGGAGTACTCCAAACAGCGCAACAAGGCACACAGGTCTCGCATGGAGGCCCAGTTATTGGCGGTGAAGTGGTGCTGTTCCGCAGAGCGACTCACGCGTGCGTGCTGCAGCTGAAACTCCACTATCACCTGCTGCTGCTCGCACAGTCTGGCAAGCATGTGCAAGGTGGAGTTCCACCTTGTGGGCACGTCACATATGAGACGGTGAGCGGAAAGGCCGAAGTTACGCTGCAGCGCTGACAGGTGAGCAGCAGCAGGGTGAGAACGCCGAAAGTGCGCACAGACGGCCCGCACTTTCTGCAGCAGCTCTGGCATATCGGGGTAATTCTTCAGGAACCTCTGGACCACCAAGTTCAGCACATGCGCCAGGCAAGGGATGTGCGTCAAACCGGCAAGGCCCAGAGCTGCTACGAGATTTCGCCCATTATCGCACACCACCAGGCCGGGCTTGAGGCTCACTGCCACCAACCACTCATCGGTCTGTTGTTCCATGTCCCTCCACAACTCCTGCGCGGTGTGGGGTTTTTCCCCCAAACAGGAAAGTTTTAAAACTGCCTGCTGTCGTTTAGCCCTGGCTGTGCTGAAGTTGGTGGTGAAGGTGTTACGCTGACCGGATGAGGAGGTGGTAGAGGATGAGGAGGCGGAGTAGGAGGAGTTAGCAACAGGAGGCAAACTGAAGTGCCCTGCAATCCTCGGTGGTGGAAGGACATGCGCCAAAGTGCTATCCGCCTCAGGCCCAGCCGCCACTACATTTACCCAGTGTGCTGTTAGGGAGATATAACGTCCCTGACCGTGCTTACTGGTCCACGCATCCGTAGTTAGGTGGACCTTGCCACAGATGGCGTTGCGCAGTGCACACCTGATTTTGTCCCCCACTTGGTTGTGCAGGGAAGGGATAGCTCGTCTGGAAAAGTAGTGTCGGCTGGGCACGACGTACTGTGGGACAGCCAATGACATCAGCCTTTGAAAACTCTGCGTCTCCACCAGACGGAATGACAGCATTTCAAAGGCGAGCAATTTTGAAATGCTGGCATTGAGGGCCAGGGATCGCGGGTGGCTAGGGGGGTACTTCCTCTTCCGCTCCAGTGTTTGGGAAATAGAGAGCTGAAAGCTTCCATGGGACATTGTGGAGATGGTTGGTGACCCAGTTGGTAGTGTTGCTGGCAGATCCTCTGTTTGCGGGTTGGCAGGTGTCACTGTCACTACAGAGGTGGATGAAGAGGCGGAGACTGCAGCAGAAGAGGAAGCAGGAGGAGCCAGAGACCTTTCTTGGTTTTTGCAGTGTCTACTCCACTGCATCTCGTGCTTTGCACTTAGATGCCTGGTCATGCAGGTTGTGCTCAGGTTGAGAACGTTTATGCCTTGCTTCAAGCTCTGATTGCACAGCGTGCAAACCACTCGTGTCTTGTCATCAGCACATTGTCTGAAGAACTGCCACGCTAGGGAACTCCTTGCACCTGGCTTTGGTGTGCTTGGTCCCTTGCTGCGTTGGGCAGTAGCAGACGTACTGTCTAGGGGACAGATGCTCCGCTTTTGCACCCTGCTCCCTCTTCTGCTGTGCTGGTGGCTCTGTGCGACCACCGCCTCTTCCTCTGAACAACACTGGTCACCTGCATGACGTTGATTCCATGTGGGGTCAAGGACCTCATCGTCCTCCACATCATCTTCCACCCAAAATTCACCCCTGCCCTCCTTGTCGGTCTGCACAATGGCGAAAGCAGCAGCAGTTGGCACCTGTGTTTCGTCATCATCCGAGACGTGCTGCGTTGGTCCTCCCATGTACTCATCATGAAACATAAGTGGTTGGGCATCGGTGCACACAATCTCTTCCACTTCTGAGGCAGGGCTAGGTGGATGGCCCTGGGAAACCCTGCTAACAGAGTCATCAAAAAGCAGAAGAGACTGCTGCATGATTTGGGGCTCAGACTGATTGGCTGATTTGCAAGGGGGTGAGGTGAAAGACTGATGGACATCGGCTGCAGGTGCCAACTCTGAACTTTCATCAGGAGACTGGGTGGGAGACAATGTGAAGGAACCGGAGGCACTGTCAGCAGCAACCCAATCTACTATCGCCTGTACTTGTCCTGGCCTCGACATTCGCACAGCCTCATTAGGCGCGCCAAAATACCGCTGCAGGCTCTGTCGCCTACTCGCACCTGCGGAAGGTGTTTCACTAGTGCGTGTAGCTGGCACAGATCGACCACGTCCTCTCCCTGCAACAGGAGCGCCACCAGTAGCACCACGACCCGGGCCACGTCCCCTTTTTGATGATCTCCTCATATTTTCAAAATTTATGATCTCACCCTAAATGGGTGTTTTTGTATATAGCAGAATACAGGTACAGTGTCTAAAGCGTTTATGAAAACGCAGAAAATGCTATTGGGAAGAAAAAAAACACTGCAAAATTAAATTTTTTTGCAATGTTTTTACAATATCAGAATAAACGGATAGTGTCTAAAGCGTTTATGAAAACGCAGAAAATGCTATTGGAAAAAAAAAACACCTTAAAATTAATTTTTATTGCAATGTTTTTGCAATATCAGACTACACGGACAGTATGTAAAGCGTTTATGAAAACGCAGAAAATGCTATTGGGATGAAAAAAAACACTGCAAAATGTTATTTTTTTGCAATGTTTTTGCAATATCAGACTACACGGATAGTATGTAAAGCGTTTATGAAAACGCAGAAAATGCTATTGGGAAAAAAAAAAAAACACTGCAAAATTTTTTTTTTTTTGCAATGTTTTTGCAATATCAGAATACACGGATAGTATGTAAAGCGTTTATGAAAACGCAGAAAATGCTATTGGGAAGAAAAAAAAACACCTTAAAATTTTTTTTTTTTTTGCAATGTTTTTGCAATATCAGACTACACGGATAGTATGTAAAGCGTTTATGAAAACGCAGAAAATGCTATTGGGAAGAAAAAAAAACACTGCAAAATTTTATTTTTTTGCAATGTTTTTGCAATATCAGACTACACCGATAGTATGTAAAGCGTTTATGAAAACGCAGAAAATGCTATTGGGAAGAAAAAAAAAACACTGCAAATTTTTTTTTTTTGCACTGTTTTTGCAATATTAGACTACACGGATAGTATGTAAAGCGTTTATGAAAACGCAGAAAATGCTATTGGGAAGAAAAAAAAACACTGCAAAATTAAATTTTTATGCAATGTTTTTCCAATAGCAGAATACACACAGACTGTGGTGTATCTCTTAGTATATGCAGTGCAGTACTGTTGCACTGAGCTTGCAGGTAAACGTTTAGATTTTGTCTGGCACTGGCCTCATGGCACTGTTACTGTGACTGTGCACTGCACCCCAGCCAGGGTACAATTGATTTAGGAATCTCTTCAATAATTATGTCTGCCTCTTTCTTTTGCAAAATAAAGAAACTCCCTCCCTACTCTAGCTATCTAGATCGCTCACTGATCTAACTAATTAGAATAAAATTCCAAGAAATGTGGACTGACTTTAGCACACTAACTCCTAAAATCCTCTATCTATCTGCAGCACAGGAACCTGCCTAACAGTGTCTGTCTAACAGAATGACGCTGTGTGCTGTGTGTGTACTATTTATAGAGACTGGGTCACATGCTGCACTGGCCAATCACAGCCATGCCATTAGTAGGCATGGCTGTGATGGCTTCTAGGGCACACTAGTGAAACGATCATCCATTGGCTGCCCTAAAGCTGTTAAAAAAGCGCCAATACAGCGCCGAACAGTGCCAATAGTTCGGGTTCGGGTCCGGGTCCCGGACACCCAAAAGTCCGGTACGGACCCGAACTTTACAGTTCGGGTTCGCTCAACCCTATTGATAACGTCATAGGTTGTTAGGATGCCAGTGTCTAGAAAGTCGTAATGGTGCATAATGAAAACCTGTGACTTTGTGTAACTAAAAGGTGGACTTCTTCCACCTGCTGGCTTGTATACAATTTGTGATCAATTTGGACACCCTGGTTGAAAAAGGCTGATATATGTTGTGATTAAAAACATTATTACAAATAATAAAAACAAGAACTACATGTACAGATGAGAAGCTATAGTGTATCACAAATATTTGTCGTTTTTTTTCTAACCCTTTTTCTAAAGAGTCTTTGTTCTTCCAACACCGATGGCTTTGTAGGTGACCAATAGCTCACCGCATTACTTAATTTCCGAGAACATAAAGACAAGCACACAGGAAGAGTAATCCTAATAATAGATGTGAGTATCGGAGGCAATGCACAAGTCTTTGTTCAATGTCAGAATGGCTAACCAAACAACATATCTGCTGGTTAATTTGCTTCTATATTGGGGTGTATCGTTCAAAGAAGATGAGAGCTTTATATTGGTCTGTTTAACCAACATATGTGTCCAGTCCTTTCTTGTACATTTTGTACATTGAAAGAAGTAGGGGTCAGGTCTTGCAGAATTTACATTTTCATGCTATCGTGTAGTCTAAATGAGGAGGTGTTTATTTTAGTGATGGACAGGTAGATTAGGAAAGTCCTTCATGAGGCATCATATTTCAAATCTGTAGGAATTAACAAAATCAAGAGTTTTTTGCTTTGCTGAATAACTTTGGATCAAGACATTTTGGCCATAATTTAACAATGTGAGCAAAATTCAACAAATTTCTGAAATGCAGTCATTTGTGAAGGCTAAAAATCTGAAGTGTTCCTGGTGGCTCTGAAGGATGCAATTTGCTTTATATGGCTCCTAAAAGTCAGGGAAGCTCCTTTAACCACCCAGGACCAGTAGTTGACCTAGGGTTGTGCCTCATTAGCTGGGACTGGGAGCATATTGTAAGTTATTGTTAGGAACATTTCAGATTGTAATGATTGCCCATTTCTTGCTTTAATTTTGAATGTTCTCCATTTCTTGACTACTTGTACAGTAGCTATGATAGTCTATTTGTTGTCCACATATTGTAACAATTGCTTCATAGTTGCCCATGTATATAACCATGTATTGCCCTTGCATTGTCACGATTGCCTGTTTATTGAGTGTGAAAACCTTTTTAAATCCTCAGATGTCAAGTTTCTTAAAAAAAAAAAAAAAAAATAGATAATATGAATACCTGACAGCCCCCAAAGAGTTCAAGCTACTGCTCTCCATTCAGCAGGAAGTGTAAGCTTTGCTGGTTGGAGCTCTTAAGGCCTGGCTGCCCAGGGTCCTGTCAGTTCACTGTACAGAGACAACTCCTTCCACACACAGCTCAGAGGTCTTCTTCTGCAACATACTGCTCAGTGTAGGACTCTTCTGCTGGGGCTGGGCAAGCCACTTATCAGTTACTATTTTTCTACACCCTTATTTGATTTGTATTAATTATATGATATAAACCAAACTACACCTTTGCTATCATTTTGGGTCAAGCTGGCCCAAATGATCAATTTCCTTACTAATTCCTGTTCTTGCTGTCAGCACTATATTAACTGTAGGTAGCATCAGCTACAGTATGCAAAGCTGTGTTTTGGCCATGATACAGGGACTTCCCGTTCCTCAAACAAAATCAAGTCTGGCTAAGTGCTGCTCAGCCATTCACAGTAAGCCTTGTATTTTATCATTATATACATCGAACTGGAATTATTCTGTAATGTTGAGGACATTTTGGCAACCATCCATGTTACCTCCAAATCAGTTAAAAGTATGACACATATAGGAAGTGTGATTTTAATAGTTTGTTAATAATGTAATAGTTTGTTACTAATTAAGCTCTGGAGACACTGTCATACTATGCTTCTCTTGTTGTGAAAACAAGGTATCTTCTGGCTGCCTTGCTGCTCCTTTAGGCCCCTTTCACACTGGGGCGGTGCGGGGCGGCGACGGTAAAGCAGCGCTATATTAAGCGCTGCTTTACCATCGTTTTTCCCGCGGTATGCGGCCGCTAGCGGGGTGGTTTTAACCCCCGCTAGCGGCCGCAAAAGGGTTAAAAACCTCCGCAAAGCGCCGCTGCAGCGGCGGTTTGCGGGCGGTATCCCCGCGGTTTCCCATTGATGTCAATGGGAACGAGCGGTATAGGAGCGGTAAATACACCGCTCCTATACCGCTCCAAAGATGCAGCTAGCAGAACTTTTTTTTACCGTCCTGCTAGCGCACCGCTCCAGTGTAAAAGCCCGCCGGCTTTCACACTGGAGTGAATGGGGCCGGATTTTTCAGGCGGTGTACAGGCGCTATTTTTAGCGCTGTACCGCCTGAAAACCGCCCCAGTGTGAAAGGGGCCTTACTGAGGTGTATCATCCTGAGGATGAGGACAGAGGGGTCTGTGAGATTGTAGGTTCAGACAGTCTCCCAGACAGTATAATCACTATGCCAAAGTAACTTAGAATAGAGTTCTCTACCACTAGACTGAAATTAACTCATGAATCTTGATAAGCCGTAACTGCAATATGAATAATAATACTATAAGTCTAGAGTGCACTCTAGGAGAATGACTAGAATATGGTGCAATGTCCCCTCAGAGGTAACTGTTAGAATAGGCAATAGGTGAAGGTCTTTGTGCATCAGATGTAAAGGGACAATCTTTAGTTCTAACTCTTAAGCTGGCTAACGTTGGGGCCCTAATGTACCGTTTGTATACATAAGAATAGTCCCTGTCAAGCCTGCAAGTTACAACATGGATGAATGGTCAGTTTATAAAGGATTCGGTCTCTCTAGCAACAGATGGTAAATCCCCCACAGCCGCAGCTCACCAGTCTCAGCGATATTGCAGCTTACCATCCAGTCACATACAAAAGATTAGTCCAGTCTCTGCTCTTCTCTCAGGTGATTCTGGCTGTCGGCACCCCCAAACTCATCGCTCTGGATCCTGCTCCTGGGCTAACAGAAAGCTTTGAACCTAAAAGAAACGTTATATCTTTTTATTGTGAAAATAGCTAGCTAATCAAAGCAAACAAGGATACTGTACTATGGGATGGGATTCCTTTTCCGTTCCTTTGTGAGTTGCTCTCAGGTAGGGATGAGCAAGAACCTGGAAGGCTGAAAACAGGCAATCAAATTAACTTGGCATGCTTGATTGGCTTACCTACCGAAGTAAAAACAAACTTCTGGCCCTGCAAATGGAACCAAAAGCTCTCTATATCTCGACTATCTATATAAATATACACTCTTTTTATAGCTCACAGGCTTTGCTAAAACACGGAGCTCTGCTTCTTGAGCTGGGGAAAAAGGATCCAATGACTCTGAATACAGAGTATCCTTCTGGGTGATAAACTGCATACTCAGTATGGGTATTGCCATCCTCAGTATAAAACCCGGATCAACTCTACAAAAAATTGAAATATCTGGGTCTTCAAGGAGTGTGTCCTGCACTGGGTTCACAGCAGCTGATTCCTACGTCATCAATTTAACACATGTGATTTTTCTTTGTCTCCAGCCTCCTCCAATAGAGGCAATAAGGTGGCTGGATTCAAATGTACGCATTTTTCATTATTATATTTGTACATAAACAAACAAAAGAAATTCATATTTTGAACCTTTCATTAGACAAACATTTAGGCCCCTTTCACACGAGGCGGACTCCGCTTCCACGGAGTCCGCCTCTGTCCGCCGGCTCAGCGGGAGATCTCTCCGTTGATCTCCGCTGAGCCGGCGGATGACAAGTCCCTCTCTGCTCACTGAGCGGGGAGGGGCTTGCGAGCGCCGCTGGTCTCTATGGAGAGATCGGATGAAAACGGACAGCGTGTCCGTTTTCATCAGATCTCACCCGATCCGATCCGCCAGCGACGGATCTGGACGTAGAGCCATACGTCTGCTTTTGGCGGATCGGACCGGGTCGGATGTCAGCGGACATGTCTCCGCTGACATCCGACGCTCCATAGACTAATATGGAGCGCCCGTTCAGATCCGCCGTCAAAACTGACAGGCCATGTGAAAGGGGCCTTAGTTAGCTGTATATTTGCTGCACAGATTGTCGGACCATTAACAATTAAATATTTGACCAAAATAATGTCTGTAACTTTGTCTAATAGCACCTTTGCATAAAGCTGCAGCTCTGCTATATCGGGGTGAACCCTTCATTACTGGGTCCAGCTTGCATAAATATATTACAATGGCTTGTTTTCTATCCTGCTTTTTGTGTAAGAACTCAAGTTTCAAGTTTCAAAAAGACAACTTTTTCCTGGCAAAAAGTATACATTTCTCATTGCTTGCTCTGTTAGTTTTAGCTAGATAACACAAATCCTTAGTTTCCATCTGACATTATTTTCCTGATGTCATAACATAATAAATGATAACAATACCCTGCGGTCATGCAGAGATGTCCAATGAATCCAAAGTATTCTTATGCTTATACGACAGCACTTACAAGGAAAAGGGGCACATAATAAAAATTCTAATATATATCTAGAGATATATTTCCTTAAATTAGGACATTTTACTTAATTTTACTTTCCCTTTTTTAAATGCACTTTCCACTATGAAAGGATATTTAATTTGTGTAATACACGGTTAAATGTAACCTTCATTTTACCATGTTTGGAAAACAGATTCAGAATAATTGTGATCACATTGTTTATCATTAGATTAATTAACCCGACACATTCTGTTATAAATGTTTTGTCTAAAAAACAGAAATTGACATGGTGTCCTTCCAGCTTATCATTGATCTCTCATGACACACACAAGAGATAGAACTAAAGGTTTCAGCATTCACACACATACACGAATATCTCTCTAAAATCGCTTACATTTTTCCCATTTATACACAACACATGCATATCATTCTCTTACTTTCTTTTAACTCTTTAATATTATTCTGCTTTCCTTATTTTGTTCTGATATCCTTTGCATCCCATGTATTGTAATCCCTTACTTCACATACTCTAGCTTCTATGATCAGACGGGCACCCATAGTGCTCATCCCATCTTCCCTCTCTGCTCTCTCTGACAACATATAAAGTATTCTGTTTTAACTCTGCCTGACCCCAAATTCATCCCACAACTGAATATCAAAATGTCCCTTTCTGTCTAGTGTTAATTGTCACCCTTGATCCATCTTGCTCACATAGATAGCTGTTTTCCTAGCTGTTTCTTATTCCCTGTGGACTTTGGTAACCCAGTTACCCATTGTGGATCCCTGTCCACTTTAACCATTAATCTAGGTGCTCAGTATTGGCGGAACAGCACCTTCAGTTCATTTATTTTATAGCGCTCTTCTTGGGCTGGGCATTTTTGAGGGTCTCTTACCCTTCATTCCCTTACTTAATTTAATGCCCATAATGACTGGCCAGTCTTCTCTATGTGTGCCTATACCCTCTTATCTATAACACTCCGATGGAGAGTAGACAGTGACAACATAACCTATAACCACCAATCAATACAGTTCGATTAAGGGGAGTAAAATAGGTACCCTTTGTCCCGAAAATGCCTTACCATTCAAGGAAGTCTGATAACTCAAATGTAAGCAAAAGGCTTACCTCAGCCGGCTTATCGTATCGTCTAAAGCTCCTCGTTTTGGATTCTCAGGTTCACCTGTAAATCCTCTCCTAGGCAAAGCTCGTCACCTGACCTGGACCTTTTTTTAGCTAGGCAACTCCTATCCTCATCTTGATTAGTGGTTCCAAATTAATAATGACTACTGCAGTAGGGAACAGGCACAAAAGATACACTAGATCTTTCCAAATAACTGTTCTGCTTTATTATGATGCAATTGAAGGTTTTTATACACATGATTACCTAGGTTTCACATTAATATTACAATTGTACTTGTATGGTGACAAGGGGCATAACATAGGCAGACTAATTCTAATCAGGACTCGAAAGAATGCAAATATGTAATGAAAACATTATTAGTGCCATGTGCACAGTGAGGGCAGTGTGCAATACATACAAAATAGAATACAATTATATACAGAACTTACAAGTTTCCTTACAGAACCTAGCCTAGGAAGTCACAGGTGAGAGACATAGACACCTCTGGAGGAGTACAGCCATGTAATTACAAGGTGGTGTAATGAGTAACCCTGTATCCAGTAGCAACCTGCTGGTATGTCACTGGGGGTGAGGTGACAGGGTATTGCTGTGTTGATGGTGACTGGAGCCTGCTCTGCTGTCCAGTCCCTAAATTGCTGTACACCGGGGAGTTGGTGTCTCTAACCTGTAGGGGTGGTTAAAGTGTTAACCATGAAGTTAGTTTGCAATGGGTTGCTAAGGGGTGAGTGTTAGTTCCATGCTCTTGGGCAGAATGCCACTTTAAATGCAAGTTGTGCACAGTACGGCTCTCTCCCATAGAGCAAGGCTGCCTGTAGGTAGGGTGTAGACTTGGGGTTCCCATTCAGGGTGGTTATCTTCCCAAAACTGGGTGTAGTTAGCTGGGGAAGGTAGTGGATTATTGGTGTAGTGGCTGATTGCTCTTCATCTGAATATTTGCTTTGATATAGAATGAGGCACCAGGGAGAAAGGGGGGATAATGACCCCACACATACACCATGGGCATGTAGGCACATTGCCTACTCTTGGTTAGTCAGTCTACCTAGCTGCCCAGATTTTGAGAAAGGGGATAATGCTCGTGCCAGCCTCCCTTGTGTGTTTGCTGGTTTTCCTCTGGGGTCCAGCCTCCCTCCTGTGTGAGATAAAGGGAAGAGGCACGGATCCTGGGGGGGGGGGGGGGGGGGGGGGGACTGAGTACATGGAAGTGGGTAACCTAGAACAGGCACGTATGGAGGCTCCAAATTGCATCCTAAGAAGCTTGTTGAAATGGCAACCCATTAGAACACTCCCAGAAAATGAACTCCTTTGTTCAAGCGCTCTAAAGAATAGAGTAAATCGGGCAAACATCACATTTTGTTCAACAGATGGAACTGATGACAATAGTAAATAAGTATTCATTTCCTAGGATCACCAGCTCCATCTAGTGGCCATGATGCTGTATTTTTCAGATTCACTCTATTTTTTATGAATTAATAGCATTCAATCGGACAAGAAAATAGCCTTGCAACATTTGCTTTTTTCCCCCATTTACACACAACAAATTTACAAGTGGTTTTAAAGGATGAATAGCCCTTCAATTTTTTTTGTATAGTTACACCCCTAAGTGTAACACAAACATTTTTTTTATATGGTTTTCTTGATGGGTTTGCTAGTGACCAATGTTTGGCCACAATATGTAATTTCCAAGATCGCCATTAGACATACAGGATGTGTGATTCTGTTAATAGCTGTGAGTATCGGTGACATTGTCATAGCACATTTCTCCTATTCACTGTCACCATCTCACCTGCAGACAATGTATCTTCTGGCTGTCCTGCTGCTTCTTTACCGGGACGTATCCTCCGCAGGTGAGAGCTTTATATTGGGGGTGAGGAGAGGAGGGTGGGGGCAGGGGGGTTACTGCTATTAAAAACAGAGTATGTATTTAAAGGGGCATTCCGGACGTTTTCTGGACACTGTAGCTGCTGACTTTTAATAAGGGCACTTACCTGTCCAGCGAGCCAGCGATGTCGGCCCCCCGAGGCCGATCAGTCCATTGGATCGGCTGCCGGCGCCGCCATCATAACTAAGGGAAACAGGCAGTGGAGCCTTGTGGCTTCACTGACCGTTTCCTACTGCGCATGCGCGAGCCGCTTTGTGAATGGCTCCGTTGTTTCCTGGGACACACACATGTCCCAGAAGACAACAGGGCCGGTCGCCGAGGAGGAGGAATTCAAGAAACAGCGCCGCGGAATAGGAAGAGGCAGATTAGGAAGACTGCCTAGCAACAGGGGTTTCTGGTGAGTAAAACAATTTTTTTTTTCAAATGTTTTTCTTAATATTTTTTTAAGAATGTTAATGTAATTTTTTTTTTAGGGTGGCCCTCCATTTTAAAGTGTATGTAAAACCAAGAGTTTTATTTTTAGCTTTGGACAGAGTAAAAAAAAGTGTTTCCCTTCACTTCCTGTCCCAGAGACATAACAGGAAGTAAGAGGAAATATCATCAATATTTCCAGCTGTATTACTCAACACCACGTCCCCTAATTGCATTGAAAAAAAATTGTTAAATAGAACCCTTGGGACTTTTAGGGTGTTGAATCATTCTGCCAAAGTAATACACCAACGTAATCTTATTTTTTTTTTTTAATGCATTTATTACAAACCCATTAAAAAGTTTTGGGGTAACAATTCCCCTAAAAACATGAATTCAGCAAACCATATTCATAAGTGCAAAACCCATGACAGTTAGGCACCTCCCCTCCTCTATAGAAAATGTCAGACTAAGCAATGAGCAAGTGTGTGTTATATCACACTTAGGGGGAGGTGATTTTGTAGTCTAATGCCGCGTACACATGGTCAGAATTTTCCGATGGAAACAGTCCGATGGGAGCTGTTCATCGGATTTTCCGACCGTGTGTATGGTCAACGGTCTTTTTCTGTCGGAATTTCCGACGGACTTTGAATTGAGAACCTGTTCTCAATTTTTCCGACGGAAAACCTTTCTATCGGATTTTCCGATCGCGTGTAGGCAATTCCGACATGCAAAATTCCGACGCATGCTCGGAAACAATTCGACGCATGCTCGGACGCATTAAACTTCCCCTTTATAGTGCTGTCGAACGTGTGTTATGCCGCTGTGTTATTGACCGTCGGAATTTGGTGTGATCGTGTGTAGGAAACACAGCTTGAGCGGAATTCCGTTGGAAAAACCGTCAGAGTTTTTTCTGACGAGAATTCCGCTCGTGTGTACGCGGCATAAGATAAGAACTGAGAGGGATTATTAGACTGCTTGAGTGTACAAGACACATGGGGGCTCCATGTTTCTGGCAGGATCAACCATTTTTTTTGGAGGGGGGGTGCATTTTAAATATAAGTAGACCTGGCGCAGGAACGCAAGGAAAGTCAGAAGTGATCATATATCATTTTGGTACGTGTCAGTAACTGAAAATATAGAAAAGGGTGAGCATGACAGCCAGGCAATTAGCATTTCCAGACTGAGAATGACAATCCACATTTTAATCTCAGATAAGGTTCCGGCACTGTCTGCTACCAAGACTCTGTATATGTACTGTATATACATATTAGTCCAAAATCGACATGCCTAATGGTAAAGAGTCCTGGTGATAATACATAATGCATGACTTTCAAGGTCAATAAACAGCGTGCTAACAAACAAATAACTTGGTTCTTCTGATTCCAGATGTTGTGGTGGGAAGAAGAGGCAATTCTACAGTTCTACAATGTGGAGAGGATCCTGGAAATAATATAACGGGAGTTATATGGAAGATCCATCACATTAATAATTCTTTGTGTTTATTCTCATATGTTAACCTTAGGAAAAGAGGACCCCAGATATACAACAACTGCACTACAAGAATGACACTTACCAATATAATAACACTGACCATCCAGAACACCCAGATATCTGATGGAGGAAATTATACCTGTGAGATATCATATCCTGAAGGGACCTTCATCACTACAACTATTTTACAAGTATTAGGTGAGTAATATCTGATTTCACCACAGTGAGAAGGTCAGTTCAGATTTAGCACTACACTTTCTACCATATTGTATATATTCATATCACAAACCAGAAATATAATCATCCTAATAAAGTATAGTTATAGTGCAAAACATTTTCTGAATGGATGAGGTGCAGGGCCAGTGCAAGGATTTTTGTCTACTTAGGCGAAGGTGCATTTATTTTGGTGCCCTTCCCACCATCCTCCTGCCACCCCCTGAATGCAACCCCCAACCCCCATATGGCATACATTTTATTTGCACATCAGAATCCCTTCTTACGGCAGAGAGCCCACTATTACTCTATACATGAGGGTGCCCAGATTCTCTCCTTACATCAATGTCCCCAGAGTCCCCTCTCACCTCAGAGTCTCCAGTTTTCCCCCTTTACACATTAGAATCCACAGAGTTCCCCCAAAATCGACGTCCCCAGCATTCCCTTTGTACGTTAGTGCCCTCCCCTTACATCAGAGTGCACAGATTTTTTTTCCCAGAAGTCCCTCCTTACAAAAGAGTTCCCCTGCATTTTTTCCTTACAATCAAGGTTCCCAGAGCCCACTAAGACCCGGTTTACACTGGGGCGACTTGTCAGGCGACTTAGCCACCTGACAAGTCGCGTTCCGTTCTGTACAATGGAACCGTTCTAATAGGAGCGACTCAAGTCGCTCCAAATTAGAAAATGGTTCCTGTACTACTTTGGGGGCGACTTGCATTGACTTCTATGCTGCTGCTGTCGTGTGCAGGTTGCCTGAGGCAGTCGCGCTGCAAGTCGTGCTGCCTCAGTGTGAACTGGCTCTTACAGTGCCTTGAAAAAGTATTCATATTCCTTGAAATTTTCCACATTTTGTCATGTTACAACCAAAAACGTAAATGTATTTTATTTGGATTATATGTGATAGACCAACACAAAGTGGCTCATAATTGTGAAGCGGAAGGAAAATGATAAATGGTTTTTAATTTTTTTTTACAAATAAATATGTGAAAAGTGTGAAGTACATTTGTATGGCGCCCCCCGGAGTCAATACTTTGTAGGACCGCCTTTCACTGCAATTACAGCTGCAAGTCTTTTTGGGGATGTCTCTACCAGCTTTGCACATCTAGAGAGTGACATTTTTGCCCATTCTTCTTTGCAAAATAGCTCAAGCTCTGTCAGATTGAGTCTCTACTTTGTATGTCGTCACCAAAAATTTCTCCTGGGCTACACACAGTAGCCGTCAAATGGCACTTTATTACACTTGGCCACACAGACCTGTACAATTGCCACATAGGCATTACTCGCCACACAGGCTCACTACTACCGTTCTCCGGTCAGACCTTCGCACAAGTCTCATAAATCTATTGACACCCCAAGCATAGAAACAAAACATCAACATTGATAATTATTATCAGCTCTATTATTTCTGCAACAGGTAAAGTAAAGGAGTTATTTGGGTCAAACTGTGTAACATCAACATTACTCTAATTTACACTTAATTGTACCTTAATCTCACCATCTCATCAACAGCATAAGACTCCTTCAGCCAATGGACCCCAGACACCGACTAATTACTCGCCACGGAGAGCAGAATAAGTAAGAATAGCAGTTTCTTACCCTGGCCACTTGTCTGCTCAATGTGAGTTTCGTATCTCTCTGGCCGGGATCCCACCGGACTGTATTCAAGTCGAAAGGCACCATTCTGTTCAATCAGGGAGTCTCCAAAACAAGACATTCAGATGAGATAGTAGATCCAGATGTTTGTAAAATATAAGTAGGTGCTTTATTAATACACAACACACACCGACTTCCAGCTCTACCGGGTGGAATGAAGAAGGAAGTGTCTCTGACCTACAAGCATCAAGTTTAACAATATATACTTTATGAATATGCATAGGCTCTAGGCGTGTTATAGGTGTGACCATATAGTTTAGTCCAATCAGCATTCATATCTTCTTAACAGCAAGGGAACAGTTAAAGTGGTTGTACACCCTGTACAGCCACTTTTACCTACAGGTAAGCTTATATTAAGGCTTACCTGTACGTGCTGGAAATATCTCCTAAACCTCCACGGTTTAGGAGATATTTACAAAAAAAACTGTGCGCCGATGACTACGGCGCATGCGCACTTTAGAAAGGGCAGATCGTGCTGTTTCTAATAGGGTTCATGCCGTGACTGGCGGCTCCTGCGCGCAGTAACAGAGCCGGAGTTCACGGCCCCAGAAGGAAGAGGGGTGAAAATGGACGCTCGCTGCTAGTGGGGACAGCAGTGACATCGCAGGTTTTGGTTTCAGGTAAGTGACACATTATAGGCTACTATGCGATGCATAGTAGCCCATTATGCTTTACCTTTGCAGGGCAATAAAGAGGAAGTAAAGCCCACCAAGTCATCATGGACTGAAAACTCTGTATCTAAAAAGAAGCAAGAAAGTGAATTACAAATTCTTAAAGCGATAGTCTCTATTTATATATATATATAAAACACTCAACATTATCAGACCCCTATAATTCTACTCACTAGTCTCATGTCGAAAGTGAAGAGGTTACTCACAATATGAAAATTTTGGTACGACAGAATTCAACTTCAGTACATAAACAGAAAAGGGGGCAGGGGGGGACTTTAAATGAAGCATGCAGTCATCCATGAAGGGTCAAGACAATATGCATTTATTGCATACCATACAAATCCATACAAATAAATAAGTAATGTTGCGATAAAATTCATATATGTACAAAAAGGAACATGATAATACATGACAGTGGAAAGGCATTGAGCCTACACAACCTGAGAACTTCCTATTGCATCAAAAATGTTTAAACTCATGAACATATACAGTAGTACATATGGATAGTATTAATAACATAGTCGGTTTGAACATTGCATATACAAAGGCTCTACGCATTTCGTTAAGGAATTATATCCACTCTTCAGGAGCAGCAATGTAATTATCTGAAATGAATTCAACTTCAGAAGTAATGTCATGTGTTGAATAGTTTTGTTTGTATTCTTTCGTTTCTGAGCATGACATTACTTCTGAAGTTGAATTCTGTCGTACCAAAATTTTCGTATTGTGAGTAACCTCTTCACTTTCGACATGAGACTAGTGAGTAGAATTATAGGGGTCTGATAATGTTGAGTAGTAAAATAGTACAGAGGCTGCTATTCGGCAGCGGCGCTACACAAGAGCTTTTAACCCCTTTTTAACCCCTTCTAGGGGGTCAAAAGCACCCTGCTCGAATAGCAGCGCCAAAGTGCCGCTAAAACAGCAGTAAAGTGCCGCTAAACCCGGTGGAACCCCAGGTGGAAAGTATAAAAAATAAAGGTAAAAAACAAATGCACCCACCACGTCTAAGGACTGGTAATCCGCAACATATTGCATTTTTTGTTCTTGAGTTTAGATGTGCTTTTGTAGCTCTCACCCCTGGAGGGGTCACTGAGAATAGACAGGTCCCCCCCCCCCAAAGTAGTATGTAGGATGTCTTTTTAGAATTTATCGTTGAATACCTTGAAACAGTAGAGGGGTTTGAGGGGTTTGAGGGGTTCAGGCAACTGTTCCTGGTTTGGAGGGACTGCCCTTGATTTAGAACAAAGTCCCTCTGACCCTCTTTCCTCTTCATTTGTCCCTCATTTTGGTCTGATCTATATAGTTGTATATAAAATATACTTTTTGTCTTTCAAAAAGTGTTTTCCAGTGCTAAACCTTTCATCCAATTTCTAAATTGCTGCATTTGTAAATTTCAAAAGCCAATATAAAGGAATAGTAGAGGTAAAAAAAAAATGCACGTGTGGGTTAAACTAATAATTTTTTTGTATAATTCTCATTTAAGGGGAGTGGCAGGGGGTGTGTCCTATGCCTACATACTTTTCCTTATTGGTGTCCCTCGTTCCCATCTCAAAAAGTTAGGAGGTATGCTTCAGGATACTCCAAAACAACTAATAGGACAAACTTCTAGCACAAATCCTTATAGCTGCAGGCGCAAAAGATAGCCCCACTGTAGGTCTTATTCACAATGTCCCAGGAGCTGACTGCCACCCACCTTCCACAGGTAGTGGGGGATAAAAATGATCCTTCTCCAGACCGGGACTTTAGGACAGTGCCCTCCAGCATGATTAATCTTCCCCAGGCCCTCAGCTCAGCACCTGCTGAGGCCCAAAACTGCAAATCTTGTCTTAGTATAGCTGCCTCCCAGGGGCAGCAGCCCCAAGAGAACTGGAACCCTCCTAGCAGAGGAAAAACACTCAGGCCTCCCAAAACATTGATCACCCCCTCAGCCATCTGGACGCCCCCTTCCAGGGATTGGCTAAAACATGATAAATATTCATAACTGGATATTTGACTCTCTCTGCCCTACTGTATATTCTGGAAGCTTCTCCTAGAAGCAGGAAAGAGAAATCAAACACCCAACTTAGGAGGCCCTGACCAACCAAAAACTGCAGATCACTGCTCCACTGACTACAATAAGGACAAAAACTAAATTTAGCCTAAAAACCCAAATAGAGGACAGCGCAACACTTTAAATATTTAGTAACCAGTTTTATTTATCCTGATTTCCTCTGTGGATAAGGTATGAGCTCTGGTCGTCTCTTCCCTGTTCTGGCCACCTCTTTCCATCACCAGGTACAGGGGGAAAAAAACACTAAATTGCTCTTCCGGGGAAAGAGTAGAATATTTATGTATTTATGTACACCCTGTATTTACTGCAAAGTTTTATCACTCTATTTGCTACCTTACATTCTGGATAACAAAACCAAAGTAAAAAGTAAAGTCTGTTTAATGGTTCTTTAACGCTTTCCACTTTTCAGAGGGCTTTATAACAGTGACTGGCAGGTGTTCAGGAGACTCTACTTCCCTTGCTTTTTGGGGAGTTTTTTGCTTTTTTTATTTTTTTTTATTCCAGAACAGAGACCATGCCTCAACTGCAAGCCAAGCATTTGGCTCATGGTTGTGGTGAAACCTCCATTGATCTCAATGGGTGAGTTTGTCAGGTGCAGCCCAAGTGAAAAAAATGTTTAGCGGCTAAGGCAAGTGTACAGCCCTGTCAGGCAGTATTGTTAGAACTGTGGTAGGGAGCCAGGACCCTCCCCCAGCCGCCAGTGTTAAAGTCTGTGGCACAAGAGAACACTCACAACACTTAATGCCAGCAACATGTAGCAGAGCAGGTATCTGCCGAAGTGACAGCATCTGTCTGGAGCAGCATAATGCGGCCCGACCATCTCCTACCCAAACAGGAAGATGTCCAAGATGATTGCGAGTCCTAAGCTTTTGTCTGGAACCTTTCCCTGCTGTTAATAATGTCCCTAACAGATGGATGACCTGTCCCTACACTACTCACACACAAAATGTGTGCCAAACCTGAGAGCAAGGTCCTTAAATAGGCTCTGCCTGACCCAAGATGGCTGCTAAGGTCACATGGAGTGGCAGCATCCAATTGGATTGCTTCCCCAGTGACCCTGGAAAGCATAGAGGAATCATGTTTCTCCTGACTTCCTCTCTCACTACTATGCCACTCCAGTTGAGTGCCACCTGCAGTGGAGAAAATAGACTGCACCTGCCTACAAGCCCTTTGGCAGTTAGAAAGGCCACTTTCTGTCTTTTTCCTGTAGCCAGTCCTTGTTTCCACTAGTGTCCTCCAAGGTCTTCCAATATTGTAATTCTTTTTACAGTATTCTGTGAGCTTTAATTTTAATTATGTGTATCTTTTACTTCCCCTGTACCTCTGGTGTATGAAACCCGAGACTAACAGAGCTGCAGACAGTAGAATTTACATTAGCTGTTCCTCTCTTCCTTATTATTTCTTTCATTTCAGGTCTGACACTCCCAATAGGGGAATGACTTGAATCACCTTGGGGGAAGGAGTGGTAAACAATTAAATTGCAAGTCCAGACAATTTTTTTTTTTTAGCGGGCAAAGATTAGAACTCCATTTTGAGTTATTACTGAAACCAAAGATGTCACGACATTGGCTTGGGCTCACACAGTACAATGCTGCAGAGAATGTCTCTGACGTCATAATGTCATCTCGGTTCTCTGCAGTATTTAGGATTGCCCCTGTCAGAAAAGAGAATCCTGTTGTCATCTGACTGTCCAAAAGAGACCAGGAATAAAGGTATGTATACTGAAAATGTAAAAAACATGATGGCAGAGGGTGGTTGGATCCGGGGTGGGGAGAAATGTTGCCACACCTGGAGTTGGGTTTTAGGAGAAATATTGTATAGGTGTACTTCCCTCTTTATTTACCATTCGTTTCCTTTTAGTGTGGTAGTATTTAGGCTTTGTTACTGTTTATAATCTTATCTTGTATACAGATATGATTAATATTAAGTCCATGACCACCCTATCAGCACCAATACTAACCCACTAAGATGTATTTCTAACTTCTGTAACTCCAAAGGCATCCAGAACCAGTATTTACCAGCTTCTGTATAAACTTACAGTATTCAATGAAAGTAGGTTTCCTCCTTTGTTTACATCAGTGGTCTCCAAACTGTGGCCTGGGGGCCAGATGCAGTGCTTTGCTTGCTTATATCTGGCACTTGGGGTACTATTTCATTCACTGATACCAACAATGGCGCTTAATCCCCCCCCCCCCCCCCCACTGAGACTAGTGAAGGTGCACAATTCCTACCCTTGGCACCAACGATGAGGCACAATTTCTCCCAATCACACCAAAAATTGGGCCCACTGACACCAATGATGGGGTACGATTCCTCCCACTGACACCAGCAATGAGGAACAACTCCTCCCACTGACACCAATGATGGGGCACAATTCCTCCCAATGACACCAAATATGGGGCAGAATTCCTTCCAATGACGCCAACAATTGAGCCCAATGACACCAATGATGGGGCACAATTTCTCCCACTGACACCAAAGGGGCATTTTTTCCCCCCACTGACGTCTGCATCTTTTCCAGCCCCTCTAAAGTCTGCTGGACAGTAAACTGACCCCCTGTTTAGAAAGTTTGGAGACCCCTGGTCTACATAAATCCTTAAAAAATAATTCCTGGTATGGATATTTGTACATAGTTGCATTGGTCCAGAAATTGGAACCCAAAAGCTAGTGGGGATCACTGAAATAGTGGTGTCTACTACATTGACTTCCAGCTTCTATAGGGATTACACAGATATTGAACATACATACAGTATCTCACAAAAGTGAGTACACCCCTCACATTTTTGTAAATATTTTATTATATCTTTTCATGTGACAACACTGAAGAAATAACATTTTGCTACAATGTAAAGTAGTGAGTGTACAGTTTGTATAACAGTGTAAATTTGCTGTCCCCTCAAAATAACTCAACACACAGCCATTAATGTCTAAACCGCTAGCAACAAAAGTGAGTACACCCCTAAGTGAAAATGTCCAAATTGGGCCCAATTCAGGTGTGAATGGGGAGCAGGTGTGGTAAATTTGGTGTTATCGCTCTCACTCTCTCATACTGGTCACTGCAAGTTCAACGTGGCACCTCATGGCAAAGGACTCTCTGAGGATCTGAAAAAAAGAATTGTTGCTTTAAAAAAGGATGGCCTAGGCTATAAGTAGATTGCCAAGACCCTGAAACTAAGCTGCAGCATGGTGGCCAAGACCATACAGCGGTTTAACAGGACAGGTTCCTTTTAGAACAGGCCTCGCCATGGTCGACCAAAGAAGTTGAGTGTACATGCTCAGCTTCATATCCAAAGGTTGTCTTTGTCAAATAGATGTATGAGTGCTGCCAGCATTGCTGCAGAGGTATAAGGGGTTGGGGTCAGCCTGTCAGTGCTCAGACCATACGCCGCACACTGCATCAAATTGGTCTGCATGGTGTCATCCCAGAAGGAAGCCTCTTCTAAAGATGATGCACATGAAAGCCTGCAAACAATTTGCTGAAGACAAGCAGACTAAGGACATGGATTACTGGAACCATGTCCTGTGGTCTGATGAGACCAAGATAGGTATTTGGTTCAGATGGTGTAAAGCATGTGTGGCAGAAACCAGGTGAGGAGTACAAAGACAAGTGTGTCTTGCCTACAGTCAAGCATGGTGGTCCCACCATGTACACCAGTGTCATGGTCTGTGGCTGTGTGAGTGCTGCCGGCACTGGGGACCTACAATTCATTGAGGGAACCATGAATGTCAACATGTACTGTGACATACTGAAGCAGAGCATGATCCCCTCCCTTCAGAGACTGGGCCACAGAGCAGTATTGCAACATGATAACAACCCCAGACACACCTCCAAGACGACCGCTGCCTTGATAAAGAAGTCTGAAGGATGATTATCATCCTTCAGACTGGAAGGTGAGCTCAGGGAGAGCGGAGAGGAGAGCACCCGGTGTTGCTCTGGGGGGGAAGTTTTACACTATGGGAGCATCCCTTCTTCTTTTATGATTCCATGCCGATGCTGTTGGGTTTTGGGTCTGCATTCCTGGAGGAGTCCCATATACAGATCTGGTCCGATAGGAAATTTTGTCCCCAGTTTCATCTCGAGGCCATCCATACCTGGTGAAGTCCGGATCATGTGGTGAGGTCCTGCGGTCCAGGGTACATCCAGTACCATCTTCATACAGGCTTGGTTTAAGCTTGCCTCCGGTAAGCTTAATGGTAGAGTGGTGGTGGATCACACGTATTGGTGGAATCTATTTCTAGTTTGGTGGCACTAGCTGGACATCACACCGATATATAATTTATATAATTTTTATCTCTTTGGACACTCACTGTGGTTACAAATTTTGGACTTTTATTGCACAAGGATTTTACGATTTATTGTATCAATATGGTTCAACACTTTATGTGTCACGCATAGTTATACACATAGGTTATTTTGTCATTAATGGTATTTTGTTATGGCCATTTGGTATTTTTTGTGATTTTTTCAGTCACTTATGTTCACTTAAGTCATAAAAAAATTCCATACCTGACATCTTCTTTATTATATAAAAAAAATTTCCTACTCCAAATATGCATATTTCAAAGAAAGTTTTATCTGTACATCTAACAAACCATTGACAACAATTATTTAGTAATATATGGTTTAGTAATGCGTTCTTCTTTATTTCTCCAGCTCAGCCCTCTGTGTCTCTGGATATAAACAGTGATGGATCTCTGGAGTGTAGAGCCATTGGTGGATTCCCGGCTGCAGAGATCTCCTGGATCCCTCATTCAGATGATATAAACATAACCAAAATTAAAGATTTGGATGATACTTGGACAGTGATCAGTACATACAAGTCTAATGGAGACAACGTGACATGTCTTGTGTCTCATCCCACATTTGTGAATCTCTGGAGCCAGTCTATTGTATCATCAGATAAAATTGGTGAGTGTATTGAAAGTATATTAGATTCTCCTAGTGGACATATGCCTGTACATCCAGCCTTCTTACTCTACAAGGTGTAGAAGGATCCCAATCTATGGACATCAAAGTTCTTTCCCATATAGCTCAAGCAGACACAGCCTACATGATGGTGGCAGCTCTGCTCCCAATTCAGAAGTGCAACAGTGTTACCAATACCACCCCATTAATAGAAGCGGCATTGGGTGGACTTCACTGGCGGGCTCAATAGGTATTGATGGACTTTGTAGGGGGACTAAGAGAAAATTGTAAATAAATGTATAAATGTCCTGATAATTTTATAATAATAATATTTTTCATATTTACTTCACTGGACGCCCATGGTTCTACTTTAAATACCCCATAGGTAGGGGTTGGTTATGAAAAAATATATATTTCCTAGTACTAATGCATAACAGGAAATCTCCTCTTTGGATTGATGGAGTGGACCCAATTTTTTGCTCTGCTGGCACAAATATCGTATGTGTGTCATCATTAAAGTGTATGTAAACCCTAACACTATTGAAAGTGTTTTGATATATATTCAATAAGTAGAAAAAAGTAGAAAAATCTGTCCTCTCCACCTGTGCTGCACTGTTATCAGTTACATTATTCTGATGATTACAGAACCACATCCATCCATAGCTCAGCCTGTTGCCCCAGAACCTTCCATAAGCCCTTCACTGGAGACCTCCAGCCTGGTCCTGCCTCTAGATATCCTAAGACCTCTGAGTAGAACTTTGAAGGCCCCTCTCTGCCTGATGCTTTATTAAGCACTTCCTCCTCTTCTCTCGGGGCCTGAGGCTCCCCCTAGGTCTCTCACACCCACCTAATGCCATCTCTGCTCTAATTTGTTTCCCCTGAGCAGTCACCTTGGGGCACTTTAGTGGACGTTGTTGATCAGGTGCCCCATTAATGCCTTTGCCATTAGCTGTTCTGGGGTTTGTCTGTAGAATGCTGGGGGGGTTTTTATTACCACACTACAAGCCATACACCATGAAGCCACACTTACCTTATTGGCCATAGCTTCTGGTGTACAGCCAGTGGTGCTCTATGTGCTACATGCATTTTATAGTGCCTTTTATTGAAGTCTGTTTATATTGCCTTTATACTTTGAATGTCTGCCTCCTGTAGCTAAGACTTGTGGGTCTAAAGGTGTGTTATAAATGGGGGGGGGGCGTGATTATGTGGGTGAGGTTACAAATGGGGATATGATGTTTGTGAAGGTGTAGTTGTAAGTGGATGTGGCCAATAGGATGATCCCAGATTTCATTCTAAAAATATGGCAAACTTACCATAGGATCACATTCATACTTGGAACTGGGTGTCAATAGATAAGGTGAGGGACTCATGCTGTAATGGAAAAGGGCTTCCTGCAGGGGTCACTGCACCATGCAATGGAAACTGTATGTGTTTCTTTAGATAAGCTTATTAGATCATTGACATAACCAACCCAGACAAGATTGTAAATATGATTATAAACAATGACAGTAACCTTCACTGTGCATTTTCTTTTGTCTATAGGTGGTACTCATTATTTTTGGAGGATTATTGGCCTCATCATCTTCAGTTGTCTTGTCATAGGACTCTTTTTATACTGCAGATACAAGTCCAAGGCAATACCCATATAGGAATAGAGACATAATCTAAAGTAGAACTCTTGAGGGTATTTGCAATCCAAGGGATCAAGCAAATTAAGCACAAATGACCAGAGGCCTTTCACCACTCCTGATAGTTCAATGATGGACAATGTCTGTGGCCTCCTTCTGGTATCTCTGAAGTCTCTGATGCAGCATTACTGGAACAGCAACCCAGAACAATAGAACAGAGGCTCCCAGGAACAACAGCTCAGTTTAATGGTTGAGCCAGCAGCCTTGGCATAAAGCACACAGATCAGTCCTAACGCACATGGCCCTCTGGTGCCAGTCCCACTCAACACAGTATCTCACAGCAGATAGTCTCTATGGGCTCAGCACAGGATCAGTCTGTCCTGTTTTGTGAGGCATAGTGGGAGCAAAGGTGGTAAAAGTCACTGGGCGCCAGACACTTCTTGGATGCAAAAGAGGTTTTATTTCTTTTAACAGTCTGTTTATATTTTGCAATGTAAAGAGGGTTGGGGCCAAGACACCCTTAAATAGTTGTAATTTTAAAAGGCAGACTCAGAGGCTTCAATAGCATGACAGCCGTAAAGGGAAAGGCCCCAGCAAGGTGCTACTTCTGCATGTGCAGATTTGCTGTCCCCTATGGCTACAGTATTTAACAGTTCCTAATACAAATGTAACAGTTCTCTCAGCTTTACTACAACTTCTCCTTGTAGTTCTTCAGCCCCTTGAGCTCCTGGTCTCTCACCGGACCCTCTGATTCACTAACTCAGAATCCTGTGAGCTCCCCAAGGCTTTTGCGGTGGTATCTCCCTCAAGCGTCACCCACGCTTCCCTGCTGGGTCCCTAGCTAGTTCTCTGGTCGGCAGAACCGTCACTTTTGGTTGGACTGCAAGCCGCAGTAACAACCCTGCGCTGCCCCCTTACTTCTGGATAGGCCCTCGCACACCCTGGCAGCCAGATGCCCCCGGGATAGGCCCAATATCTGGCCTAGCAGCCTGGGGCAGACGACACACATCCACCCAGATGGCAGTCTGGGTGGCACAGAACTTAGATCACCTGACTCCACCCAAATATATAGGATGTCCCAGCAGGCCAAGGGATTCAAGAAAACCCTTGCCTATTGGTTGAGATACCTCATATACCCATAACCTGACCTTGAGTTGTCCTTCTCATACCTAGTACCACCAAGTTCCCAGCCACCAAGTGGTAGAAGAGAAAAGTACTACAAGGCCAAACTAGGGAGAAATCAATGGATCTCTAACAATTTAACTATGGTAGCTACCCCTGACAAGGAATTTGGTGAGGAACACCCTGACTAAACCCCACGGCGATACAGAGAAAAATACAGAGCAGAATAAGTGAAATAATAAAAGAGGTGAGTGAGGACAGAGTTAGAGTATATTTTCAGTTAACACATTTTCATACAGAAAAATAAATGTTGTAAAACTTGGATGACAGATATATGTTCTGTCCTATGCCCAATACCTTTTATATAACTTACACATGCCATTCTAAAGGCGTCTGTAATGTTGGAATGCATCTTTTTCTCTAAATAAAGAGTTTTAAAAAAAAAAAGCCGTTTATACTTACAGTGAAATGTTTTTACTTATGTTTTTTTTGCACAATTTTGTATAGTTTATATACTGTTTTTGTGCGTGTTTGCAAAATTAAAGTGGGCCAGTCTGGATGAAGTCCAGTCCTGGATATACAAATATATAAAGACTAAAAAAAGTAAAGATTGGGAGGTGAATATCACACTTCAGAATTACATTTTTTTGTCTGCTTTATTTTCTTTTTTTGGTGTATGCTGTTAATATTTTAATGGACTTTAAGCTCATTTATAACAAAGTACAGGTCGGATTGAAGACCCTTTATTACATTATGAAAGAAAAGGTTAAATGCTAAGTCCACCTTTTAAAAAAATAAAAAAATAAATCAGGAATCAGGAAAAAAAATGTTCACTTATGTTTTTTTTTCGTAACAACCTGCAAAGAAGCATAGTATCGGTGAGCAGTGGATTGCAGGTGCAATGCCCGGCTCCTGCAGACTTTTCTATGGGCTATGTGTGTGTACGGGGCTTTATGTTGGAGAACTGGAGCACATGCTAGTGGGCTATTCCATTGAGAACTACAAGTCAGTCTGCCGTGGTGAGGGATGGGATTTGTAGTTAATGCATTTACAGATCTCTGCGAATGAATGAAACGGCTGTGGGGGAGATGTACATACTATACACTCCCACAGTGCGCTTTTAGGGGAGTGGGGGCTTCACTTGGCGCCATGTTACATGTTACACCCTAAATACAGGTGTAACATGTAATATGTTGCAAAAGGTGGAGCTAGCACTTTGAGTGACACTCTATAGTATTTCCCTCCCCTATTTCCCTCCTCCCTTGGCTATTGCTGTTGGCCAACAGCCTTGCATTGTGCATAGTCAGTGGAGGCTGGTGGTATATTTTTTGTATATAGTATAGTATATAGTACACCCACAGCCACCCTCCCCCCCAGTCGGGTCACCTGCATCACCCCCCCCCCCCCTGTCAGTCGGTCGGTTACCAGCCCTGCCACTTACCCCATCTATGGCGCGGGCAGCGGTTCCCTCCGGGTGACGGGCGGCGGCTTCCCCTGCGTCTCCTCCTCGACACCATGGCGATCGTGCATCTCCTCCCCCATGAGTTATAGTATCCCTCCCTGCTATCGAGAGGCTGTGGTTTGGGGACTGAAGGCCCTGACTAGGGTGACCACATTTTCAAACTGCCATTCAGGGACACTCCTCAGCGTGCACCGGTCGGTGACATCACAAGGGGGCGGTGCCACCATGTGACGCCGCTGGGTGGCCCCGCTCCTTACCTATTTAAGCATTTGTTTAATGTATTGTAGCGATACCCCCAATTAAGAGGGCCGCAAGTTTGATTTGGGTCCCTGAGTACAGCTCCACCAACCCCCCGGCAATCTGCTCTACCCGCTCTGGCACAGTTAATCAACAGGTGTATATGGATGCACATATAAATATCACTTATACTCTAAGTGTAATGGACTCAAACTCACAGGCAGACTGCTGACTGAAATAACTGTCTTTACTTTGGCAGTATGAAAAGAAATAGTAACATGCATTAAACATTTGACTTACAACACATTAGCAGGTCCCTACAATATGCACTATAACATGTACACATATATGTGTTTGGACAGCAATGGGGAACGGAGCGCCACGTGTAGCGACCGTCTGCTATGCACCTCTGAGGTGCAACAAATCTAACTGCGACTAGCTAATGGATCAGGCCTGATCCCTAACAATAGAGCTCAGTCCTTGGGGAACCCCAGTATTCTTCACCGGCACAAGAACTGTAGAGGTGGTGCACATGTAGCTTTAAATGGTGTGTTTGTAATCCACAAGAAAGAACAATCTTCTGCTCTGAGGTAAATTTGCCTTGGCAGTTCAATAGGCATAAAATGAAATAACAGTGCAAGATGAGCTTTCCAGCTCGCTCACCACTCCGGATACCATCCTCAGCTCTGGGACCTCCACTGACGGCGTTCGGCCTCGTCCGTCACGGCCCCTGCGTTCCGGTCCTCCCTCTGACCGACCGTTCTCAGGCAAAAGGCTCCGCTCTGCTCAGGCTGACAATGAGGTGTGAGAGTCTCTCTCTCGCTGCTGCAAGGCCCAGGCTTCAGGCCTTCAGCAGTCCCGGTCCGCACAGGTGTCTCCTCTCTCTGTGATCCCTGCGTCAGAAGAGGAAGAGGCGGTCCTTCCTCTTTCCTTATATCACCTCCCCCATCAGCCTCTCGGGCGGAAACAACCATCCTCCCGGGAGCCTAGGGAATTATGGGAACTGTAGTTTTATCCCCTAAAAGGGGAACAGCCCCGCTACACACTCCCCCCACTTTGAATCTTTGGTCCCCAAAGACATTGTTCAATCTACAAACTTTCTTTGAAACAACACGTTCACATAATTCAGACAGAGGAGCCTCCCACCAATTATCATGGGATGGGGAGCTGTCCTGTCTACAGGTCGCTTCAGTGTGGGCGACCTGTCTAACTGTGCCAGAGAGTGAGCTGGGGTTGCCCTCCACCAAATGAACAGTGGATGGGTCAGGGCGTTCAGCACTTCTCCTTGCTGTGGTAACAGAGTCCTCTGAACTTTTTCCCATTTGGGGGTAAGTTAACTTCTTGGGAGGCCTCACAACTCTGCAAGCTCTCTGTTCTCTTGGGACTTCAGGCACTGATACCCCAGGCCCTTCTCCAGAAACACACTCTGGCAACATCACTGGCTCTGGAACATCTACTTCCTCTTCTTCTGAGTAGAGACCAGGGATATCTTCCCAGCACTCGGGCACAACACTGAGTGGAACGAATTCTGTAGCTTCTGGGTTCAATGTTCCATCTTCCACCTCTTCAGTAAGTGGAAGGTCTATGGCGGAACTTCCTGGAGTTGAGGAAGGCCATAGCCATTCAAATTCTCCTTTCTCCTCTTCAGCCGGTTGGGGGCCTTGTCCCCCTTTAGTTTGGGAGGTCTGGGACCGAGTGTTGGGTCTGGGGGTATCCAGAATGGAAACAGATTCAGGTAAGTCTCTCACTGGAGGTATTCTGACTGCTTCAGTGAGTGGGAGCAAGTGATTCCTATGCCAGGTCTTCAAAGGCCCCACTCTCCCTTCTGGCTTCAACTTATAGACAGGCAATCCTGGTAGCTTTCTACAGATGATATATGGCTCTGATCTCCATCTATCAGCAAGCTTGTGTTTTCCAGGGATCCCTAGATTGTGTAACAGTACACGATCTCCAGACTGTAGGTCTTGTACTCGAACCTTCAAATCAAAGTTCCGCTTGTTTCGGGCCCCCCTCTGGTCAGAGGCCGCCTGAGCTTTCTCATAAGCTATCTTCAAACTGTGCCTCAGTCTGTCCACATATCCTTTGTGGGAGGCCTCAGAGGCATGGTCTAAGGAAATGCCGAAGGCCAGATCCACTGGCAATCTTGCTTCTCTCCCAAACATAAGCCGGTAGGGGGAGAAACCCGTCACATCACTGGTTGTACAGTTGTAAGCATGTACCAGAGCTGAAATGTGTTGGCTCCAATGTTGCTTCTTCTCTGTCTCTAAAGTTCCCAACATGTTCAATAGGGTCCGGTTGAACCTTTCAGGCTGGGCATCCCCTTGAGGGTGATATGGTGTAGTTCTGGTCTTCTCTACTCCCAAAGAGTCCAGTAACTTCCGGATCAGGCGACTCTCAAAGTCCCTTCCTTGGTCTGAGTGAATTCTCTGTGGTAGTCCATAATGAACAAAGTATTTTTCTAGGAGCACTTTGGCCACTGTGGAAGCCTTCTGGTCCTTGGTTGGGAATGCCTGGGCATAACGGGTGAAATGATCGGTTACCACCAGAACATTTCCCAATCCACTCAAAACGGGTTCGAGGCAGAGAAAATCAATGCATACCAGATCCATTGGGCCTTGACTCTGTAGATGGCCCATTGGGGCAGCTTGATGGGGTAAAGTCTTCCTCTGAATGCATCGTTCACAGGAATGGCAATACTCCTCCACTTCGGCCCTCATGCAGGCCCAATAAAACCGGTCTCTGACAAGTTGGAAGGTTCTCTCTGCTCCCAAGTGACCATGCTGGTCATGTAGGGCCACCAGCACAGTCTCTCGATGCTTTCCGGGGAGAAACAGCTGCCACTTATCTTCTGGGCTATCAGAGGGGCCCCTTGGGTAGACCACCCCTTGATGCACCTGTAATTTATCCAACTCTCTCCTCAGTAGGCGAGCCTCTTTGGAAGGGTGAAGTCGGAGTCCCTCTGGACTCTTGTTTTCCAATGCTTCCAGGACCAATTTCCCCATGGGGTCTTCCAATTGGTCACACCTTAACTCTTTCTTTGACAGCTTCGGTAGGCACTCTTCTTCTAGTCGAGTTACCCCACAGTAGCATTTTGGGACTCCCACTGTGGTAACTCCTATCTCTTCGGCTCTGGATCCTCCTCTGGCTTGGAGTTCAGCCCCCTGACAAAGGGCTCGCACTCCTTCTGGGGCCACTTGAGTCCAGTCTTCCCAATCATCGACCATGACATGAGATCTTCGGGACAGGGCATCTGCATCCCTATTTCCAGCCCCTGGCCTGTACTTGAGGCTAAAGTTGAATCCAGACAACGCCGCCAACCATCTGTGTCCAGTTGCATCCAGCTTGGCGGTGGTGAATAGATCAAGGTCAAGGGGTTGTTATCTGTTTTTACAGTAAATTCTGCCCCATAAAGATAGTCCTTTAGTTTGTCAACTACTGCCCATTTGAGGGCTAAGAAATCCAACTTGTGGGTGGGGTAGTTCTTCTCTGAGGGGGTCAGGCTCCGGCTCACGTAGGCCACTGGTCGTAGCTGATCTTCATACTCCTGGTAGAGTACTCCACCTAGGCCCTCATGGCTGGCATCAACATGTAGCTCATACGGTCTAGTGGGGTCAGCATAGGCCAAAACTGGGGCCGTGGTGAGACTCCTCTTCAAGGTTCTGAAAGCCTCTTCACACCTTGAGTTCCATTGGTCTTGAACCGACTCACCGGGCCTCCTAGGCCCCAAGCCATCTTCCTCTCCTTCTGTCTTGAGCAGCTCGTTTAGGGGTTTCGCAATGCGGGCGAATCCATCCACAAACCTGCGCTAGTAGGAGCAGAACCCCAAGAAAGATCGAAGTTCGGTGACTGTTGTGGGTCTTGGCCACGAAGTAACTGCCTCCAACTTCTCAGGGTCGGTAGCCACTCCTTTTTCAGACACTATGTGTCCCAGATAGTTCACAGAAGACTGGTAAAACTGGCACTTCTCGGGGGAAAGTTTGAGTCCCTCTTCACTGAGCCTCTTCAATACTTTCTCCAATCTGGCTTCATGTTCTTCCAAAGTTTTTCCAAAGACAATGACATCATCCAGGTACACAAGGACTTCTATGAGGTTCATGTCTCCAACAGTCCTTTCCAGGAGGCGTTGAAAGGTAGCAGGAGCTCCATACAGGCCCTGAGGCATCCGGTTGAACTCAAAGAACCCTACTGGGGTTATGAAGGCAGTCTTTTCTCTATCTTCTGGATGCATGGGAATTTCATAGTACCCACTCTTGAGTTCCATCACACTGAACCACTTAGCTCCAGATAAACTCTGTAAGGCATCCTCTATCCTTGGCGTGGTGTACTGATCAGGAATGGTCCTCCTGTTGAGAGTTCTGTAGTCAATGCAAAGCCTCAACGACCCATTTTTCTTCCTGACCACCACTATTGGGGAGGCATAGGGGCTTCTGGACTCCCGAATCACTCCCGTCTTCTTCAGTTCCGCAAGCTGCTCCCTCAGATCCTCCAGATCTGCTAGCGGGACCCGCCTTACTCTCTCTCTGAATGGCTTGTCCTCTTGCATGCGGATTCGATGGGTGGCACTCCTCGCGCACCCCACATCAAACTCATCTTTAGAGAAAATCTTCTCCCATCTGGTCAGCTGGGCCTTGGCTCTCTCCTTCCAAGCTCCAGGTAGGTTTGGGTTTTCCATGGAGAGTTTCTTCCAAACATCTTCTCCTTTACCCGCCCCTTTCACTTCTGACCAGCCAACTGGGACAGCAGGACTCACCTGTCCCAGCAGCATCCTGGCAGGGATCTCCACGGGCCCCTCCGTGGGGTTCCTCACACTCACTGGGACTCTTCCCCTGGCCTTCTTCAGTGCCTTCATTTGGATTACTTCTGGGATCACTTCCAGGCCTGAGTGACCCTCCATTGGGTCAGATTCCAGCATAACAAAGGGGCCAGGCTGCTCCCAATTAAGCTTCACCGTGGCCCTAAGGCAGGTTACCTCTCCAGGCTGTAACACCGCTCCTTCTCGTTCAAGCCTCCAAACCTTCCCTATCCCCTCACTTGGGGTCTTCTGCTCTAGGACCAACCGCTGGTAGGCCGCCTTCAGCATGGGATGGATCTTGGGAGCTGAATGATTCTGCTTCTGTACAAGGGGGGTCAGGAGCCTTCTGACTAGATCCGTGTTCGTCCCTATGATCAGGGAGGTCTTGCTGGTTCCTGGCGGGCGGGGGCACACAACTGCCAGGGTATCAAACACTTCAGCCTTTCCAGCCACGGATGGGTCAAAGGTCAATCGTATGGGTAGGTAGCCGTCGTAGGGGAAACTCTGAGTTCCCAATCCCCATATCTCCAGCTCCTCTATCTTCTGAATGGGCAGATGACTCAGGTATCTGTCATAGAAGTCCCTGTACAATAAGGTCACTTGTGCTCCAGTGTCTAGGAGGGCCTGTGTGTATACTCCTTCCACTTGGATGGGTACAGTAGGAGATGGACCGACCAGCTCTTCTGGGTAGGGCCGGGTTGATGCGGTCCTCTTCTTTGGGCTCTTTTCTTTCCAACTAGATTTGCGCTTGATTCTTTCCTGTGCCTGGTATGCATTAATTTTCTCCCTCGCTATGGGAGTACGAACCCGCTGAGGGACATTGTTATCTCTCATTTTTAAAGGTTCTCGCTTGGGAGTGCTGTGTCTCTTCGGAGGGGTCTTGCCCCCTTTCTCTGGGGTGTACCTTGGTTGAGGAACCCTGGGTTACTTCCGAGGGGTTTGATCTCCTCGCTTTCTTTTCCTGTTATTCCTCTTGAAGCTCACTGAAGGTGATGGGCACCCGGTTGACTCCTTCACCGGGGCCCTCTGGCTTTTCCCGCCGGCTGGCGGCTATCTGTTTTCTTCCTCTTGGGACTGGAACATACAGCTGCAATATGGCCAATTCCCCCACAATTAAAACAGATCATCTCTCCCCAGTCAGGTGGGGATGCTGGTGCTGAAACAGTTGGAAATAATTCCCTCCTGCTTGCTTCTTTCTTGGGACTGGGCGTCTCTTTCGCCACCAGAGATGTCAGTATCTCCATCATCTGGGACATCTGCAACTTCAGAGCGTCTACTTCTGTCTCTCTTTCAGGGGTTAAGGCCGACCTGACCGTGGCCACTGGAAGTTTTGTAGACCCCATCGCCTGTTTTTCCCATTTCTCTTCCAACATGGCCTCTTCCTCTCTGACCATCCGAATGAGATCGGGGTAGTCCAGGCTCTTCCCATCCTGTCGGGTGCGTAGTACTAGTGCAACAGGGTCTAGGGGTTGGGCTCCCCTCATCACCTGCTGAGCACGGGCTTCGTCTACTTTCCCCGGATCTATCCCCTTCTTCAGGATAATCCTATGCAGGATCTTGTCTATACGTCCCATATACTCCGACAGCTTCTCCCCTGTCTTCTGGTAACAGTGTTCCAGTTGATAGGTAAGCTCCGTGATTTTCTCTGTCCCACCAAACACACTCTCCAGGATGTCTAGGTAATCCTGAGCAGTGCAATCTTTCTTGCTTGTCTTCAGGTTGCGTATGGCCTCTAAGGCAGGCCCTTTTAGGCTCTCAACAATCCTTTGCTTCTTTCTACCTTCTGGGACCTCCCATTCTTCCAAGGCCTGTGTGGCGCCATCTAACCACTCTTCAAATCCCTCTTCCCCCGAGGGTACAGGTTTCCTCCCTGAAAACATCCGGAGTTTCCTGTATCCCGAGTCACAATCTCCCCTAGGACAGCGCACAATTCTGCACTAAGAGTGGTTTTCACAGGTGTGGGACTCTCTGTGTCTTTCTGCTCTTCCTTCTTTGGGGATAGCATAGTTTTCGTTTGAAAACAGTCTCCCTTGCGCGGCAGCGCATGCAGCAATTGATAGGTCTGACCATCCAATGCTTGTATGCTTTGGCTCCTGAACTGCTCTGGGGTCTCACTTCTCCATTCTACCAGGGCGTATGTACACCCGCCCTCATTTCTCATGTCCATTATCCGTGATTTGTGGCATGGGGATAGGGACATTATGAGCTGCTTGACTGCCTCTTCCTGCCATATCCCTGGCAGTTCAATGACTGCTGCTGCGGCTGGATCAGTGCCCCATATTGTGTACCACCGTCCCACTTCTATCGGGTCCATGCCGGTACCTTCTGGCGGGTTTTCCCGCTGTCTCAGGATCCTGGACGAGCCCCCACGTGTAGCGATACCCCCAATTAAGAGGGCCGCAAGTTTGATTTGGGTCCCTGAGTACAGCTCCACCAACCCCCCGGCAATCTGCTCTACCCGCTCTGGCACAGTTAATCAACAGGTGTATATGGATGCACATATAAATATCACTTATACTCTAAGTGTAATGGACTCAAACTCACAGGCAGACTGCTGACTGAAATAACTGTCTTTACTTTGGCAGTATGAAAAGAAATAGTAACATGCATTAAACATTTGACTTACAACACATTAGCAGGTCCCTGCAATATGCACTATAACACGTACACATATATGTGTTTGGACAGCAATGGGGAACGGAGCGCCACGTGTAGCGACCGTCTGCTATGCACCTCTGAGGTGCAACAAATCTAACTGCGACTATCTAATGGATCAGGCCTGATCCCTAACAATAGAGCTCAGTCCTTGGGGAACCCCAGTATTCTTCACCGGCACAAGAACTGTAGAGGTGGTGCACATGTAGCTTTAAATGGTGTGTTTGTAATCCACAAGAAAGAACAATCTTCTGCTCGGAGGTAAATTTGCCTTGGCAGTTCAATAGGCATAAAATGAAATAACAGTGCAAGATGAGCTTTCCAGCTCGCTCACCACTCCGGATACCGTCCTCAGCTCCGGGACCTCCACTGGCGGCGTCCGGCCTCGTCCGTCACGGCCCCTGCGTTCCGGTCCTCCCTCTGACCGACCGTTCTCAGGCAAAAGGCTCCGCTCTGCTCAGGCTGACAATGAGGTGTGAGAGTCTCTCTCTCGCTGCTGCAAGGCCCAGGCTTCAGGCCTTCAGCAGTCCCGGTCCGCACAGGTGTCTCCTCTCTCTGTGATCCCTGCGTCAGAAGAGGAAGAGGCGGTCCTTCCTCTTTCCTTATATCACCTCCCCCATCAGCCTCTCGGGCGGAAACAACCATCCTCCCGGGAGCCTGGGGAATTATGGGAACTGTAGTCTTATCCCCTAAAAGGGGAACAGCCCCGCTACAGTATGTTAGCCCAACATTGCAGGTGGCCACTTAGAGTCACAGAGTGTATTTATTCTTACAATGCTGGGCTAACATACATGAATCAAATGCTTTTTATATCCAAGGCACTAAAGTTGTATATAAAACCTGGTACTTTATACTACAAAAGGAATACACATGACCTGAGGGATCTGGAGTAAAAACTGGACATACACTGACCTACCTGATTCCTACACTGACCTACCTGACCACCACACTGACCTACCTGATCCCTACACTGACCTACCTGTTCCCTACACTGACCTACCTGACCCCTACACTGACCACTACTCTAACCTACCTGATTCCTACACTGACCATTGCACTAACCTACCGCAGGGGCTTGTCACATCCTCAGCTCTCAGGGGCTCATGCTGGGACCTGTAGTCCTTCGTTAGGAGGATGAGGTAAGTGGCAAGGGTGGGGGTGGATGAATGGCAGTGCTTGAGGGGGGATGGGGTAACTAACTCTCACCTGTTAGTCAGTGTCCACTTGGGAAGAGAGAGGGGGTTAGTGATGGGGGTGGATGAGGGTGAGAGAGATGGGGAGGGGGGGTGAGAGGGGGGAGGGTGAGAGAGATGGGGAGGGGGGTGGGAGATGGGAGAGAGAGAGGTAGGTGGGTGAGAGGGGTGGTAGGTTGGTGAGAGAGGGGGGGTGGTGAAAGTTACCCCCCTATCCCCTTCCTGACCCCTCCTGTGCCCCCCTGTCCCAGCCCCTGTCTGTGGGTAGGTGTGTGTGTGATGCACCTACCTACCGGCTCACGCCCATCCTCGTCCTCTGGGTCCATGGTCAGCCTGTCTTCCTTCTTGATGATGACAGTGACAGCTAGGAGAGGAGGCTGGAGAAAGTGTGCAGGTTCTGGGATGTTCCGGGGATGCTGCACCCACTGATGCTCAGGTCACTGTGGCCGGCGGTGAGGTCTTTTCCCTCTCCCTCCTGGGCTGTTGGTTCTACGAGCCTTGTGCTGCTCACCAGGGCCGCCGCTCGCTGTTTCAAATTGCTGCTGTCAGCGCCGGCTTTAGCTCCGCTTCCGCTGTCCTGCACTGCACCCAGCCGCCACTAGACCAACGGGACTGCCACTCTCTAGGCGCAGGGTGTTCGCTGCAGGGCTCAGCTCAAAGGGCAGCTGCTTTGGGCCCCAGGAGCACTAGCGCAGAGGAGGAAGTGAAATCCTCCTCCGCTTTCAACGCTGGGCAGGGAGGGAGTCGCGGCCGTGACATCACTGGTTGCTACTAGACGCCAGGCGGCTATAGCAACCAGTGATCAGGAGTACATTCCGGTGGAGGCAGAGCCAGTGATATGGCGGCTCAGTCCGCCCCTGTCCCATGAATTCCTGAATGTTGCCAGTGCCAGTTTCATTCCGGGACACTGTATTGTCCCGGAATGGAGGTGCCCTGGAACAGGGACAGAGGTGTCAATTACGGGATAGTCCCGGGCAATCCGGGACACGTGGGGACCCTAGCCCTGACCCTGACCTAAAACTATATGGCCGTGGCTGGACGTTACAGTACCTCTTCTGAATCCAGGTGGTCCTTGGCGCAGCACTGAGGGGCTGCATTTGGGTGTCTTTTGTCCTCCCTTCAAATCGGGGGAGCCGAGTTTCCTTCCCTTTTGGGCAGACGCCATTTTCGCTGTATGCCCGGAGTCCGGGGTCTGCGCTGTCAGGTACGCTCTGAGCCCGTTCGCCTGTGTCTTCACCCCAGTTAGCGTGTCTGCTCATGCCCCGCTAGTAGTATTTGTAGCGCTAGTAGTAGTTAGTCACATTGAACTGCAATCGTTCTGTAATGTTGAAGATGTTTCCCCATTTTTCCAAGTTACAACTGGTTTTAAGGATGAATAGCTCTGCAATTTTCTTTTTGTATAGTTACACCTCTTAGTGTAATACAAAAATATTTTCTCAAATTTAATTTGTAGAGTTTTCTTGATGGGTTTGCTAGTGACCACTGTTTGGCCACAATATGTAAGTTCCAAGATCGCCATTAGACATACAGGATGTGTGATTCTGTTAATAGCTGTGAGTATCGGTGACATTGTCATAGCACATTTCTCCTTTTCAGTGTCATCATCTCACCTGCAGACAATGTATCTTCTGGCTGTCCTGCTGCTTCTATACCGGGATGTATCCTCCGCAGGTGAGAGCTTTATATTGGGGGTGAGGAGAGAAGGGTGGGGGCAGGGAGGTAACTGCTATAAAAAACAGAATATGTATTTAAAGTGAATGTAAAACCAAAAGTTTTATTTTTAGCTTTGGACAGAGTAAAAAAGTGATTCCCTTCACTTCCTGTCCCAGAGACATAACAGGAAGTAAGAGGAAATATCATATAAAAGTTTCCAGCTGTATTAATCAACACCACGTCCCCAAATTGCATCGAAAAAAAAAGTTAAATAGAACCCTTGGGACTTTTAGGGTGTTGAATCCTTCTGCCAGAGTAATACACCAACGTAATATTATTTTGTTTAAAAAAATGCATTTATTACAAACCCATTAAAAAGTTTTGGGGTAACAATTCCCCTAAAAAACATGAATTCAGCAAACCATATTCATAAGTGCAAAACCCATTACAGTTAGGCACCTCCCCTCCTCTATAGCAGATGTCAGACTAAGCAATGAGCAAGTGTGTGTTATATCACACTTAGGGGGAGGTGATTTTGTAGACTAATGCCGCGTACAGACGATCGGAAATTTGGCCAGCTTTTGGTCGGAAAATGCGACCGTGTGTACGCTCCATCAGACTTTTGCTGGCCGAAATTCCACCAGCAAAAGATTGAGAGCGTGTTCTTAATTTTTCCGACGGAAAAAGTTCAGATCGGAAATTCCGATCGTCTGTACCAATTCCGACGTGCAAAATTCCTACGCATGCTCGGAAAGAATTTGATGGATGCTCGGAAGCATTGCACTTCATTTTCTCGGCTCGTCGTAGTGTTGTACATCACTGCGTTCTTGACGGTCGAAAGTTCAGCGAACTTTTGTGTGACAGTGTGTATGCAAGGAAAGCTTGAGTGGAATTCCGTCAGAAAAACCATCCAAGATTTTTCTGACGGAAAATCCTTTCGTGTGTACGGGGCATAAGATAAGAACTGAGAGGGCTTATTAGACTGCTTGAGTGTACAAGACACAGAGGGGGCTCCATGTTTCTGGCAGGATCAACCGTTTTTTTTTTTGGGGGGGGGGGGGGTTTGCATTTAAAATATAAGTAGACCTGGCGCAGGAACGCAAGGAAAGTCAGAAGTGATCATATATCATTTTGTTACGAGTCAGTAACTGGAAATATAGAAAAGGGTGAGCATGACAGCCAGGCAATTAGCATTTCCAGATTGAGAATGACAATCCACATTTTAATCTCAGGTAAGGTTCCAGCACTGTCTGCTAAAAAGACTCTGTATATGTACTGTATATAAATATTAGACCAAAATTGACATGCCTAATTGTAAAGAGTCCTGGTGATAATACATAATGCATGACTTTCGAAGGTCAATAAACAGCGTGCTAACAAAAAAAAAACTTTGATTCTTCTGATTCCAGATGTTGTGGTGGGGAGAAAAGGTGATTCTACAGTTCTACAATGTGTAGAGGATCCTGGAGACCACATATCGGGAGTTATATGGAAGATCCATCACATTAATAATTCTTTGTGTTTATCCTCATATGCTGACCTTTGGAAAAGAGGACCCCTGATATACAACAACTGCAGTACAAGAATGACATTTACCAATATAACACTGACCATCCAGAACACCCAGATATCTGATGGAGGAAATTATACCTGTGAGATGTCACATTCTGAAGGGACCTTCATCTATACAACTATTTTACAAGTATTAGGTGAGTAATATCTGATTTCACCACAGTGAGAAGGTCAGTTCAGATTTAGCACTACACTTTCTACTATATTGTATATATTCATATCACAAACCAGAAATATAATCATCCTAATAAAGTATAGTTATAGTGCAAAACATTTTCTGAATGGACGAGGTGCAGGGCCAGTGCAAGGATTTTTGTCTACTTAGGCCAAGGTGCATTTTGGATCGCCTTCCCGCCACCCTCCTGCCACCCCCTCAATGCAACCCCCAACCCCCATATGGCATACATTTTATTTGCACATCAGAATTCCTTCTTATGTCAGAGCCCCCCCCCCCCCCCCCCCCCTGCATCAAAGTCCCCACCATTACTCTATACATCAGGGTGCCCAGATTCCCAACTTACATCAATGTCCCCAGAGTCCCCTCTCACCTCAGAGTCTCCAGTTTTCCCCCTTTACACATTAGAATCCACAGAGTCCCCCCAAAAGCGTCATCCCCAGCATTCCCTTTGTACGTTAGTGCCCTCCCATATATATGTAGAGAGAGAGAGAGAGAGAGAGATAACACTCAACATTATCAGACCCCTATAATTCTACTCACTAGTCTCATGTCGAAAGTGAAGAGGTTACTCACAATACGAAAATTTGGGTACGACAGAATTCAACTTCACAAGTAATGTCATGTGTTGAATAGTTTTGCATGTATTCTTTTATTTCTGAGCATGCATATTCTTGCGCTTACGATTTTTTTCCATACAAAAACCATACTAGTGGGGTGCCCCCTAAAGATTTTTTTTTAAAAGACAGCAGCTACAAATACTGCAGCTGGAATAAAATAAGGGATGATGGCGCTGTTCAGTAAGGGTATAAAGGTATGCTAAAACTTATTCATATATGCTGGGCAGGAGAGTGAATAATATATATACATGTGAACAATGTAAAAAGTATATATGAAAAAAAAAAAAAAAAATATATATATATATATAATGAATTGTGACCTCCACCCTATAAGTGGGTATACAAAAAAGAATGTGTAAACAATAAATTATGTGCAAAATGGCTAACACATATATGTTGATATATTAGTGTGAATAAATAAACAATGTTAAAAATTGTTTAAGGTGACTCCGTGACATAGAACTCATAAGTATGTAAAAATATTAATTTATATAAAAGTATTTATATTGAATAAAAAATGAAAGAATTTATATATATATATGGTTAGGTGAAGATCAAGGTGAACCATATGTTGATACAATAAAACAGTTAAAGTGCTCAATTCGGTGTATACTCCAAACAAGATGTAATATAAAGTCTTTAAAGTATGTCCCAATAAAGAGAAAAGAAAAAAGAAAAAATTGTGTCCAAACAGTGATGAAAAAATAAATAAAAAATTTGATGACGTCTTGTTTAAAACTCAAAACAGTTCCTGTAGCAAATGATTCCAGCAGAACATACGGATAACTGGTGATTTTTTCAGTGCTCCCCTCCTTCCACAGAGTGACCCCTATTATGCAAACACTCACCAGAGTGCCTAACCCCTGCAGGGGTAATAGGCATGTAAAATCCTCAGCAAGTAGTGGGGAAATCCTCCTCTGTGTGGGAAGCGATGGAAGCGATCCTCTTCAGTGGATAAGTTCAACCTGTTCCAATCACTGGAGTTGGGGGATGCACCCCCGTACAATCCGTATGTAAAGGAAAAGGAATGAAGCTGATAGTGTAATTCTGTTACTTGAAAAATCTTTATTTTAAAAAGGCTAGTATAATTTTAAAAAACTGGTATAATTGAAAAAAGAGGGGGGGGGGGGGGATTAGCCCACACGGCTATACCAGAATCCAAGGTCAATATATACAAAGCAACAAGAAAAATAATAAGCAGAACGCGCAGCGCTGGGCTATGTGATGATAACACCACAAAGCCCCGGTCTCCAGCGTGCGTTCCAACAGTAAGCTGAGAGAAACCGGAAGTCGCAAGGCGGAAGTGACGTGACGTGTACCAGGGTATCACCTTACGTACGTTTCATCATTGGACGTCGTCGGAGGTGAGTATACAAGTACAAAGTACAAATACTGCAGCTGCTGACTTTTAATAATCGGACACTTACCTGTCCCAGGGTCCAGCGATGCAGGGAAATTAAGCCCCCCCTCGTTCCTCCCTCCGCTGGCGGCGCCGGCATTCTTACTGTGGGCACGCTGTGATACGACACTCAGTCACCTGGGACACGTGACAGGTCCCAGATGACTGTGTGGCGCAGAGGGGAAGTGATGTCAGTGCTCGGGCACTGAAGGTGGCAGACTACGAGGGACCCCCTAGCAACAGGCATTTAGAGGTGAGTAAAAAATATATTTTTTTCCAATTATTTATTTTTATTTATTTTTTTGGCAACACCGTACTAATGAAACGAAAATCAAACGTTGAGTTCACATCCGACAAAAAAGTTATAGTCTACACATCCAGCTTTTGTCTGAAGAAAAAGCAAAATCGTCTGTCGAAAAGCACCGTACTAACGATCTGAAAATCAAACACCCAGCTTAGGAGGCCCTGACCAACCAAAAACTGCAGATCACTGCTCCACTGACTACAATAAGGCCAAAAACTAAATTTAGCCTAACAACCCAGTTAGAGGACAGCACAATACTTTAAATATTTAGTAACCAGTTTTATTTATCGTGATTTCCTCTGTGGATAAGGTATGAGCGCTGGTCGTCTCTTCCCTGTTCTGGCCACCTCTTTCCATCACCAGGTACAGGGGGAAAAAAAAAAACACTAAATTGCTCTTCCTGAGAAAGAGTAGAATATTTATATATTTATGTACACCCTGCATTTACAGCAAAGTTTTATTACTCCATTTGCTACCTTACATTCTGGATAACAAAACCAAAGTAAAAAGGAAAGTCTGTTTAATGGCTCTTTAACGCTTTCCACTTTTCAGAGGGCTTTATAACAGCAACTGGCAGGAGTTCAGGAGACTCTACTTCCCTTGCTTTTTGGGGAGTCTTTTGCTTTTGACTCATGGCTGCAGTGAGACCCCCATTGATCTAAATGGGTGAGTTTGTCAGGTGGTGCCACCTGACAAACTCTGAAAAAAATTTGCAGCGAACAAGACATGTGTACAGCCCTGTCAGGCAGTATTGTTAGAACTGTGGTAGGGAGCCAGGACCCTCCCCCAACCGCCAGTGTTAAAGTCTGTGGCACAAGAGAACACTCACAACACTCAATGCAAGCAGCATGTAGCAGAGCAGGTATCTGCCGAAGTGACAGCATCTGTCTGGAGCAGCATAATGCGGCCCGACCATCTCCTACCCAAACAGGAAGATGTCCAAGATGATTTCAAATGATTTCAAAATCTAAGCTTTTATCTGGAACTTTTCCCTCCTGCTAATAATGTCCCTAACAGATGGATGACCTGTCCCTACACTACTCACACACAAAATGTGTGCCAAACCTGAGAGTCAGGACCTTAAATAGGCTCTGCCTGACCCAAGATGGCTGCTAAGGTCACATGGAGTGGCAGCATCCAATCGGATAGCTTCCCCAGTGCCCCTGGAAACCATAGAGGAATCATGTTCCTCCTGACTTCCTCTCTCACTACTATGCCACTCCGGTTGAGTGCCACCTGCAGTGGAGAAAATAGACTGCACTTGCCTACAAGCCCTTTGGCAGTTAGAAAGGCCACTTTCTGCCTTTTTCCTGTAGCCAGTCCTTGTTTCCACTAGTGTCCTCCAAGGTCTTCCAATATTGTAATTCTTTTTACAGTATACTGTGAGCTTTAATTTTAATTATGTGTATCTTTTACTTCCCCTGTACCTCTGGTGCATGAAACCCGAGACTAACAGAGCTGCAGACAGGAGAATTTACATTAGCTGTTCCTCTCTTCCTTATTATTTCTTTTATTTCAGGTCTGACACTCCCAATAGGGGAATGACTTGAATCACCTTGGGGGCAGGAGTGGTAAACAATTAAATTGCAAGTCCAGACAATTTTTTTTTTTAGTGGGCAAATATTAGAACTCCATTTTGAGTTATTACTGAAACCAAAGATGTCAGGACGTTGGCTTGGGCTCACACAATACAATGCTGCAGAGAATGGCTCTGACGTCATAATGTCACCTCGGTTCTCTGCAGTATTTGGGATTGCCCCTTTTGGTAAAGAGGACCGTGTTGTCATGTGACTGTCCAAAAGACACCAGGAATAAAGGTATGTACCGTATACTGAAAATGTGAAAAACATAATGGCAGAGGGTGGTTGGATGTGGGGTGGGGAGAAATGTTGCCACACCTGGAGTTGGGTTTTAGGAGAAATTTTGTATAGGTGTACTTCCCTCTTTATTTACCATTCATTTCATTTTAGTGTGGTAGTATTTAGGCTTTGTTACTGTTTATAGTCTTATCTTTTATACAGATATGATTAATATTAAGTCCATGACCACCCTATCAGCACCAATACTAACCCACTAAGACTTATTGCTAACTTCTGTAACTCCAAATGCATCCCGAACCAGCATTTACCAGCTTCTGTATAAACTTACAGTATTCAATGAAAGTAGGTTTCCTCTTTTGTTTACATCAGTGGTCTCCAAACTGTGGCCCGGGGGCCAGATGTGGTCCTTTGCTTGCTTTTATCTGGCACTTGGGGAACTATTTACTGATACCAACAATGGGGCTTAATCCCCCCACCCCACCACTGAGACCAGTGAAGGTGCACAATTCCTCCCCTTGGCACCAACGATGAGGCAGAATTCCTCCCACTGACACCAACAATGGGGCACAACTCCTCCCTCTGACACCAACAATGGGGCTCAATTCCTCCCACTGACACCAACAATGGGGCACAATTGCTCCCAATGACACCAATGATGGGGCACAATTTCTCCCACTGACACCAAAGGGGCATTGTTTTTTCCCCACTGACATCGGGACCTTTTTCAGACGCTATAAAGTCTGCTGAACAGTAAACTGGCCCCCTGTTTAGAAAGTTTGGAGACCTCTGGTCTACATAAATCCTTAAAAAATAATTCCTGGTATGGATATCTATTTTTACATAGTTGCATTGGTCCAGAAATTGGAACACAGAAGCTAGTGGAGATCACTGAAATAGTGGTGTCTACTACACTTATTTCCAGCTTCTATAGGGATTACACAGATATTGAACATACCTACTTACATTGGTCCAATCGGGACCAAGCCTAACTGTGTAAAAAATATCCATACCTGACATCTTCTTTATTATATTAAAACTAATTTCCTACTCCTAATATGCATATTTCAAAGAAAGTTGTATCTGTACATCTGACAAACCATTGACAACAATTATTGAGTAATATATGGTTTAGTAATGCGTTCTTCTTTATTTCTCCAGCTCAGCCCTCTGTGTCTCTGGATATAAACAGTGATGGATCTCTGGAGTGTAGAGCAAGTGGTGGATTTCCGGCTGCAGAGATCTCCTGGATCCCACATTCAGATGATTTAAACATAACCAAAATTAAAGATTTGGATGATACTTGGACAGTGATCAGCACATACAAGTCTAATGGAGACAATGTGACATGCCTTGTGTCTCATCCCACATTTGTGAATCTCTGGAGCCAGTCTATTGTATCACCAGATAAAATTGGTAAGTGTATGGAAAGTATGTTAGATTCTCCTAGTGGACATATACCTGTACATCCAGCCTTCTTACTCTACAAGGTGTACAATCAAAAGTTGAAGGATCCCACTCTATGGACCTCAAAGTTCTTTCCCATATAGCTCAAGCAGACACAGCCTACATGATGGTGGCAGCTCTGCTCCCAATTCAGAAGTGCAACAGTGTTACCAACCCATCACTAGGTGGACTTCACTGGCGGGCTCAATAGGTATTGATGGACTTTGTAGCGGGACTAAGAGAAAATTGTAAATGTATAAATGTCCTTATAATTTTATAAGTGCTGCAGTACATATTTACTTCACTGGACGGCCATAGTTCTACTTTAAATACCCCATAGGTAGGGGTTGGTTATGAAAAAATATATATTTCCTAGTAGTAATGCATAACAGGAAATTCTCCTCTTTGGATTGATGGAGTGGACCCTATTTTTTGCTCTGCTGGTACAAATATCTTATGTGTGTCATCATTAAAGTGTATGTAAAGCCTAACACTGAACTTTTCAGATTTTCTCTCTTTTGGTTTATGAAATAAATTATTGAATATGTTTTGATATCTGTTCACTAAGTAGAAAGAAACTGTCCTCTCCACCTGTGCTGCACTGTTATCAGTTATATTATTCTGATGATTACAGAACCACATCCATCCATAGCTCAGCATGTTGCCCCAGAACCTTCCATAAGCCCCTCACTGGAGACCTCCAGCCTGGTCCTGCCTCTAGATATCCTAAGACTACCTCTGAGTAGAACTTTGAAGGCCTCTCTCTGCCTGATGCTTTATTAAACACTTCCTCCTCTTCTCTTGGGGCCTGAGGCTCCCCCTAGGTCTCTCAACCCCACCTAATGCCCTCTGTTCTCTAATTTGTGGCCCTTGAACAAAGTCACCTTGGGGCCCTTTAGTGGAAGTTGTTGATCAGGTGCCCCATTAATGCCTTTGCCATTAGCTGTTCTGAGGTTTGTCTGTAGAATGCTGGGGGATTTTTTATTACCACACTACAAGCCATACACCATAAAGAGCCACACTTACCTTATTGGCCACACCTCCAGGTGTACAGCCAGTGGTGCGCTATGTGCTACATGCATTTTATAGTGCCTCTTATTGAAGCCTGTTTATATTGTCTTTATACTTTGAATGTCTGCCTCCTGTTGCTCAGACTTAAAGGCGTGTTATAAATGGGGGGGGGGGGGGGGGGTTGTGGGTGAGGTTACAAACGGGGATATGATGTTTTTGAAGGTGTAGTTGTGAGTGGATGTGGCCAATAGGATGATCCCAGATTTCATTTTGAAAATATGGCCACCTTACCATTGGATCACATTCATACTTGGGACTGGGTGTCAATAGAGAAGGCGAGGGACTCATGCTTCAATGGAATGGAAAAGGGCTTCCTGCAGGGGTCACTGCACCATGCAATGGAAACTGTATGTGTTTCTTTAGATAAGCTTATTAGATCATTGACATAACCAACCCAGACAAGATTGTAAATATGATTATAAACCATGACAGTAACCTTCACTGTGCCTTTTATTTTGTCTTTAGGTGGTACTCATTATTTTTGGAGGATTATTGGCCTCATCATCTTCAGTTGTCTTGTCATAGGACTCTTTTTATACTGCAGATACAAGTCCAAGGCAATACCTATGTTGGAATAGAGACATAATCTAAAGTAGAACTCTGGAGGGGATTTGCAATCCAAAGGATCAAGTAAATTAAGCACAAATGACCAGAGGCCTTTCACCACTCCTGATGGTTCAATGATAGACAATGTCTGTGGCCTCCTTCCGGTATCTCTGAAGTCTCTGATGCAGCATTACTGGAACAGCAACCCAGAACAATAGAACAGCGGCTTCCAGAAACAACAGTTCAGTTTATCGGTTGAGCCAGCAGCCTTTGTATACGGCACACAGCTCAGCCCAAAAGCACATTGCCCTCTGGTGGCACTGTACCCAGTCCCTCTCAACACAGTATCTCACAGCAGATATTCTCTATGGGCTTAGCACAGGATCAGTCTGTCCTCTTTTGTGAGGCATAGTGGGTGCAAAGGTGGTAAAAGTAATTAAGCGCCAGACACTTCTTGGATGCATAAGAGGTTTTATTTCTTTTCTTGTACAAAGGTTTTTATTAAAGATTCACATCAATAAAAAGGATACAAAACAAAAATGGAACTGGACACAATGAAAATGTGCAATTTTTACAACAGTATAATACATGAGGATGATCCCGGATTCCGAACTAAAAACTATAAGTCAAACTGTATTGTACCAAGAGTATGGGCAGGAGGACATTCAAAAGAGACCAACAGGTCTTGAGTCTTGGCATAATGATGTTGCCTTGAAGCTAACTGAAATACATATTATCGCTCTAGGTCGGTTTTGGAACCTGAGGCAAAATAACAATATGACAAACAATATCTTGTAAGAGCATTTAACTGGACAACCATCTTGGGGAATGGTGTTATTCCCCGGTGAAAACAACAAAAGCAAACAAAAACAAAAATAAAATAAAATCATAAGAAAGGAAAAAAAAAAAAAAAAAGGGGGGGAATGTGTCCTGTCAGGTATCCAGTCCCAGCAGGATCTGCCCCGTAGGCTGGGGAGACCGAAAGGTAGAATAAGAGGAAAGTTGACGAAGAGCGCCAAGAGGGAAGAATTCAGGAAGAATTCAAAAGATAAAGAAGGAGAAAGGGGTGATGTGAGCCTTTAGTGTAGAGAATAAGAGGAGGTTGAAATATAGAGGGAACCCAAAGAAAGAAGGGAAATGAGAGGGGAAGGGAAAAAAGAGGGGGACCCCGGGGTGGGGGGGAACAGAGGCTTATCAAAGGGAGAGGAGCATTGGATCAAATCGTGAAGGGCGGATATGAGCCACCCAGGGTTGCCATACCCGGAGGAACTTAGCATGAGTGTCTGCTAACACGGCAGTAAGTTTCTCATTCACCATAATGTCGTTCACGCTGCTTTTAACTGCTTCAAAGCTGAGGGCCGGGGTTTTCCAAGCCCGTGCTATGGTCAGTTTAGTTGCAGTAAAGATGTGTGCAGCCAATTGACGTTCAGGACAAAGAAGTTCCGCAATGGGTTTCCACAATAGGGCCTCAAAAGGGTCCCTCTTTATAGTGGTGTTGAAAAGGTTACGAGGTAACGCATATACTCTGATCCACAGTCTGCGTACCCTGGGGCAGGACCACCAAATGTGCGCCATTGTGCCCTCTTGAGAGCACCCACGGAAGCATAAAGGGGAGTAAGACGGGATAAAGCTCGCTAATCTGGCCGGGGTGTAGTACCACCTATAAAAGACCTTGTAGGCATTTTCCAAGAAGAGGACATTTTTGGAGCATTTAGTTAGCGCCGTGGTCATTCTCCGCCAGTCATCTGGCTCTAGTTGTTTCCCAAGTTTGGCCTCCCATTGGAGATGATAAGGTCTCAGTGGTGGTTTCCTAGAGCTTATTATAGCTGTATATATGAGTGATATCATACCCGAGGATTGAGGACGTGATCTACATAAACTTTCAAAAGGGGTCATGGCATAGGGAGTAGGTTGGGATCTTATTAATTTTTGGAGAAAGTGTCGGAGTTGGGTATAGCTATAATGTTCCTTTAGGGGGATGTCGTGTGAAGAGCGTAGGGCTGCGAATGGGACAATTTTGGTCGAAGTGAGCAAAGAATGAACGTCCACAAAATCGTGGTCGGTCCACCATGCAAACTGTGAGGGGTTATCACTTTTTTTGTCCGTTTTTATTTTTTGGTGTATGCTGTTAATATTTTAATGGACTTTAAGCTCATTTATAACAAAGTACAGGTCGGATTGAAGACCCTTTATTACATTATGAAAGAAAAGGTTAAATGCTAAGTCCACCTTTTAAAAAAATAAAAAAATAAATGCGCCTAACTTTGCAGGGAAAAAAATGTTCACTTATGTTTTTTTTGCATAACAACCTGCAAAGAAGCATAGTATCAGTGAGCAGTGGATCGTGGGTGCAATGCCAGGCTCCCACAGACTTTTATATGGGCTATGTGTGTGTACGGGGCTTTATGTTGGAGAACTGGACCAAATGCTAGTGGGCTATTCCATTGAGAACTACAAGTCAGTCTGCCATGGTGAGGGATGGGATTTGTAGGTCATGCATTTACAGAGCTCTGCGAATGAATGAAACGGCTGTGGGGGAGACACTATCACAGAGCTCTTTTAGGGGAGTGGGGGGGTTCACTTGGCACCATGTTAAATGTTACACCCTAAATACAGGTGTAACATGTAATATGTTGCAAAAGGTGGAGTTAGCACTTTAAGTGACACTCTATAGTATTTCCCTCCCCTCTTGGCTATTGCTGTTGGCCAACAGCCTTGCATTGTGCATAGACAGTGGAGGCCGGTGGTATATTTTTTTTTTTGGTGGTGGCAGCAAACAGTACACCCACAACCAACCCCCCCCCCCGGTCAGGTCACCTGCATCACCCCCCCCCCCCAGTCAGTCGGTCGGTTACCAGCCCGCCACGTACCCCATTTATGGTGTGGGCAGCTGTTCCCTCCGAGTGACGGGTGGCGGCTTCCCCTGCATCTCCTCCTCGGCATCATGGCAGCCGTGCATCTCCTCCCTCCTCCTCCTAGGCCAGTATGATTGCTTCACCCTTTTCGGACAATCAGGAAACGTTTTCTCATTTCTCACCCACTGCCTGGTTGGCCGGGAGGAGAATTAGTGTGACAATAGTAAATATTCATTCAATATTGTCACACAACTGGGTGGGCTCAGGGCGCAGTGCTCTGCACCCCAAGCCCACCCTTTTTTTAAGCCTATAAGAGCCTCTGGCTCTAATCACGTGCTTCAAAAAAAAAAAAAATTTGAATCCATGCATCCAGTGCCCTGGGTGGCGCCCCTGTGCCCTATTTTACAGGCTGCCACTGTGCATATGGATGCTGAGGGGTTGCCCACAAGCCAGAGAGTCAAGGAGAAAAATTTGAGTAATTGCTGGCTGCCGAAGGAGTGAGGGGTGAGACGAGTAAAAGTGTTGGTTACTTGTACCTTAGGCATAACCAAGCATTTCATTAAAAAAATAAGGGTCTGCACACCACTATTAGCTGCTCTATTTTGCAACCAAATCTCCACAATGTAACAACCTGTAGTACAATATTAAAGTAAAAATGGTAATGTGGCGCTTACTCAAGATGGCATTTCAATCATAATAAACTAATTAACAATAATAATCTTTGGAAGTTCCAAATGGATAAATCCAAAGAAATGATGCGTCCTTATGTTAATCTCTCATCAAAATTGTATAGACAGAGATTAACAAACCAATGCTATACCAATTAATGAGTAACCGTCCTTAAAGCAATGTGTGATAATAAACTAAAAACAGTGTATATAATGCTTGCTGCTCCCAGACTCCATCCAGTGCACTGCTAAATCAAGGCCAATGCAGTAAGACCATAAAGAATGAGCCAGCAAGACAGCAAGAATAAAGAGATCACAGGTGGGTCATCAATAATATATAAAAATCCATGTGTAGATACAAATATATTAAAACTCTAAAATACTCATAAAGAATAATGCAAAAATTGCAAATGAATAAAATACATTTCTATAAATAAGTAACGAAATCCTAAAAGATTAAAATCCTAGTGCAAATAAGCAATCTGTGCGAATAAGCAAAATATAAATAAAAAAATAGTACTAAGGGTAAGAGTGCAAAATCCACAATATGTGCAAAATGGCAATGCTACACAAATGGCAGTACCAAAGGTGCAATAATAATTTGTGCAAAAGCTGAAAAAATATGTGCAAATGTAGCAAAACAAATGCAATGATAAATTGTGCAAAACACTGAGCAATAATATGTGCAAAAAATTGTGCAATTTTGTTTCTAATTGTAGTCAGTGATCTTTTTTCTTTTTCTTTCCTATTATCCCTTAGCCAGTATTTAGACCCTCTGGTGCTATTTTTTGGCCCTGTCTCTCTGTGTTTTTTTTTGACGGCCTCTAACAGGTACTTGATACCATTGCTCTGGACGCTGTATAAAGGATTTGGAATTATTCAGTCTCCAATCTGGAAAGTCCACTGCAGGTAGTTCCAGCACTTCTATAAAGTATTGTAAATCATCTTTCGTTTGGAGTGTTGCTGATTTTTCATTCCTTGTGGCCATTATCCTAAAAGGGTAACCCCACCGATATTTAACCTAAAAAGTCAACAAGGCTTCCAACAGAGGTCTAACAGTTTGTCGTTGCATAAGTGTTCGATATGCAAAATCTGGGAACAAAGCTATTTGAGCTCCCTCAAAGTCAACCGTCGTCCTATTACGAACTGCTTTCATAATGGCTTCATTCACCATATATCTGTACATTTACATATAACATCTCTTGGTTTATCTGCTTTTTGAGAAGTAAAAGAGGCATGATGCACCCTATATATTTCAATCTTCTCGGGTGCCGAGGCCCCCAAAATTAAACGAAATAGGCCAATCACAGGTGGAGGCAACTCAGCTGGCTGTATTGTTTCGGGCAAGCCCTTTTTACATGTATACTGCTGACGTCCTTTATTTTAATGATCGTCCATCTGATCCATAAGGGAATTCAAAACTTTCTCATGATATTTAGTCATATCCTGGATATCAGCCACCGCTTGTTTGATATTATCCTGGCCCGTCTCCACTTCTTCCACTCTATGCCCCAGCACTGCTATGTCCTCCCTAAGTCCCTCCACAGTCTGAATATAAGTAACTGAATAATATCTTTCTTTGTTGGGAGGGCTCTCAGTTGCTCTCTAAGATGCCAATCTAATATTAGATCTAAATGGGGTGTACCATGTCCATTAATAAGTTTGTGAGACTGGGAATTAACATACTGCACCTGTTCTGTGGTTGCTGGTGATTCACTGCTGGGCCTTGTAGTGCCATTACTCTCTCCCAGAGAGACATTTCCAGGGTGCTTACCAATCCCTCCTGTAAGCCCCTCCATCACAGATATGTTTGTACCCGGTCCCAGATATTCCCCCTATCCGATTCACCACCAGGAGTTATAGTATCCCTCCCTGCTATCGAGAGGCTGTGGTCCGGGGACTGAAGGCCCTGACCCTGGACCTAAAAAGATATGGCCGCGGCTGGGTGTTACAGTACCTCTTCTGAATCCCAGCATTCGGGTGTTTTTTGTCCTCCCTTCAAATGGGGGGAGCCACGTTTCCTTCCCTCTTGGGCCAACGCCATTTTCGCTGTATGCTTTGAGCCCGCTCGCCTGTGTCTTCCCCCCACCGTGCAGTTGTGTGGCTGTGCGGCAGCGTGTGGACATGCCTCTAGGGGGTTGAGAGCCTGCCGGCTATCACGGCTAGCCTTCCTGGAGCCCGGGGATCTCGGCACGCTCAGTTAGCGTGTCTGCTCATGTCCCGCTAGTAGTATTTGTAGCGCTAGTAGTAGTTAGTCACATTGAACTGCAATCGTTCTGTAATGTTGAAGATGTTTCCCCATTCTTCCAAGTTACCTCCTTGCTCTGTTCTGAGGAAGACAAGTACCGTATTTATCGGCGTATAACACGCACTTTTTCCCCCTAAAAATCGGGGGAAAGTCGTGGGTGCGTGTTATACGCCGATACCCCAAAAAAAAAAATTCAAAAATGTCAAAAATGGCAAGCGCCGCCGGAAAATAGCGAGCGCTGCCGAAAAAGACCAAATTGTGGCCGAAAAAACCCGAAGCCGCGCCGGAATAGACCGAGCAGACTGTTCGGCTCTGCTCGTAGTCCCGCCTCCCTGCGCTCGCTCCGGAAACAGCAGGGAGGCGGGACCGCGAGCGGAGCTGAACAGTCGGCTCGGCCTTTTCCGGGGCCGCTTCGGTCTTTTTCGGCCGCGCCTCGGTCTTTTTCGGCGGCGCGCGCGTCAGAGAGTCTCGGCGGCGGGAAATTTAAACCCGGACCGGACTTCAAATGACGCTGGCAAGGTACAATGTCGCTGGGCATGGCTGCAATGACCCTGGGCAAGGCTGCAATGACGCTGGGCATGGCTGCAATGACCCTGGGCAAGGCTGCAATGATGCTGGGCATGGCTGCAATGATGCTGGGCATGGCTGCAATGACGCTGGGCATGGCTGCAATGACGCTGGGCAAGCTGCAATGACGCTGGGCAAGGCTGCAATGACGCTGGGCAAGGCTGCAATGACGCTGGGCAAGGCTGCAATGACGCTGGGCAAGGCTGCAATGACGCTGGGCAAGGCTGCAATGACGCTGGGCAAGGCTGCAAACGACGCTGGGCAAGCTGCAAATGACGCTGGGCAAGCTGCAAATGACGCTGGGCAAGCTGCAAATGACGCTGGGCAAGCTGCAAATGACGCTTAAATGTAAGTTTTTTTTTTCCCTAAACTTCCCTCCTAAAACTTTTTTTCCTTAAAATGCCCTCCTAAACTTGGGGTGCGTGTTATACGCCGATAAATACGGTACATAGGAAGTGTAATTCTGGGCCTTCGTTCTGCTCCTATAGCGGGGTGCATCATCCTGAAGATGGGGGGTATGGAAGGGTACTGTTGTAGGCAGGTGCCTACAGAAGGGTTAATGTTTTTTTCTGTGCTGACCCTCATGTTCTGCAGTTATCTGGGTCAAGTCTGCTGTCTTTCCTGTGAAACTGTTACAATGTTGATGTGTGGTGGATTTGATGGACTGATTGGCTAGATTTTCCCATCAATTTTCCAAAGATCCACATAAAAGGGGACCCTTCAGTGCCCCAGGAGAAAGCTTCTGGAAATACTGTGCAATAAATGTGTTGCGCTAATAAAATGAAAACTTGTTTAAAACAAACAAACAAGTCCAAGTGTCGGTAGTCTCTCAAACAGACCATGGATTCCACATGTGTCAAATTAAGTGAAAAGTCTTGTATTAAAGATGCATCAGGGGGCGTGGCTACGCAAGGCATGTGAGAGGACGCGCCTGAGCTAGCTCCGCTGTGGATCCTGCCTAATCCTAACAGCAGCACCGCCATCCTGCGTCTCCCTGCTCCGGGACAACCACCGTCGGCCCCAGGGAGACACCAGCTATACCCGGCCGGGCATATTTTTGAGCCAGCGATGGCTAGAAGGGGTGCGGGAACGAAACCCATGCCGCACACCCCCGGCCAAGATGGTGGCCTCCCGCCCCGATCAGCCAAAGAAGCAGCACAGCGCCTGTTTGGGAGAAACAACAATACCCCCAAAGATCCCCTGGCATCCCAGCACATGGACTCTGGAGATGAGCACAGCGACCCAGACACAGGATCACTAGCAGGTGTCCCTAAACTTCTGGATGACCACCAGGCCTCTGCACATGTGAGTACAGGCCGGCAGGCCTCAAAAATGGCGGCGGTGTCTCCGCAGGGGTGGATGACCCAGAGCCCACATTAAGGGACATATTTGCAGCAGTAAACACCTGTAATACCTCCATTGCTGATTTAATGGGGGAGGTAAAAGGCATGAAGGTGGAAATGACTTTGGTCAGGCATGACATGCAAAAATTGAGGGAGCGCACCTCTGCTTTAGAAGGTCGCTTGGGCACTATAGAAGATGAATGTCAGCCCCTGCAAAGAGATGTCGATCGCATACATGATTTGGCGCACGCCAACACGACCCATTTGGAAGATATGGAGAACCGCCTGCGCAGAAACAATATTCGCGCGGTAGGCATCCCTGAAAGAGCAGAGGGTAAAAATTCAGTGGCTTTCATTGAAGCATGGCTGATAGAGACATTTGGCCGAGAGGCGTTTTCACCCATGTTCGCTGTGGAAAGGGCGCGCAGGGTCCCTGCTAGGCCACCTCCACAGACCCTTCTTGTTTCGCCTCCTGAACTATAAAGACAGAGACGCCATTCTGAAGAAGGCCAGGACGGCTGGAATAGTGAAGATCGACAACACCAAAGTCTCCCTGTTCCCTGACTTCTCTGCAGAAGTGCAGAGACAAAGATCCAAGTTCCTAGATATTAAGAAAAGGCTGAGAGACCTCAATCTCAAGTATTTCATGTTGTACCCGGCCAAGCTTAAGATACTGGTGAATGGCGAATCCCTCTTCTTTGACAACCCAAAATCTGCACTTCACTGGCTGGATTTTGGGATTGCTGCTGCTCCTCTAACTGCTACATCCGCGTTGACTGGTGCTGCCATAAAATGTTTTGAATCCTCGGCGGAGGAAACAGGCAATTTCAAGTTCCTGATACTAGTATTATTGTTGTTCCTGATTTACTTATAAAGGTTTTTTAGGCATGCATGGACGTTATGCCCAACAGCTACTAAGGAACCCCAATGTTAATGTCCTGCGAGGACGGACTCCCCCACAGGTTTTGGGGAACAACATGTTGTCACTTTTCCTCTCTGCAATGGCTCTGTTAGTCGAGGGACAAGTTCTCCCGTCATTTGCTATTTGGTTTCTCTCTCTCCCCCCCCTTTTGTCATTTTGGTCTTCACAGGATCCCATCCGGCTCTTCAGGAAATGGTCGACTACACGTCACAGAATCCCATCAAGATGCTCTGGGAACACTACTGATCGTCGGCTGGTAACATTGTGCCATACAGGTCTTTTGGGGGTGCACCCACACCCCAGTGACATTTTTTTTCTCTTTTTGCATACTTGCTTTTCTCCCATAGCGTACCGGTTGGACTATGAAAGGGAGGCCCTTAGGCTCCCAAGCTTGCTTACTGAGATATGTACACATATACCTATTAGTTGTACGTAATGGCTCAGGTACAGAATAAGAATATGGTATGGTTATCTTGGAATGTGAGAGGTCTAGGAGATAAGACCAAACGTCTAGCGATATTTAAATATTTTGGCAGGATAAAACCCCAGGTAATCTGTCTCCAAGAGACGCACCTGCAACCCGCCACTGTCCATCTGCTGCGCTCCCGTAAATACCCAATCCAATTTCATTCCATGCATACCTCATACTCTAGAGGGGTTAGTGTGTTGATTTCAGCAAATACCACATTTGAATGCATACAGCAGCGGATTGACAGTGAAGGGAAGTATGTCTTTTTACTCTGCAAGGTAAATGGGTTACTCTGTATTTTGGCAGCAATATATATTCCCCCGCCGTTCTCAGCAGGCCCGCTGAAGAGTCTAGCTCAATTTATGGCCCTGTACCCAAATACCCCGGTTATGACCATGGGGGATTTTAATAACACTCTAGATGTGCAGTTGGATAGAAAACACTTGGTCCCTGGGCGAGAACAAAACAGAGGGAGGCGCACTGCGTTTGCTTTGCTGCTGTTGGAACTGGTCCTCCATGATGTGTGGCGGGAAAGGCATCCGGAGGATAGATGTTATTCATGCTACTCCCCCACACATGGTGGACTGTCTAGGATTGACTTAGGCCTAGGAAATGATACCATGATGCATATGAGCCGCGTCTCTTATCTGATCACTCTCCATTCTGGGTCAGTCTGCAGGCCATCTTGGAAGCGGGCAGACCACTATGGAAAGTGAATCCATTCTGGTTTACATTATTCCCGTTGCCAGACGGGGTCGCGGGTGCACTGTGGGACTTTCTGCAATTTAATGAGGGCTCAGCCAGCGCAGCAGTGATTTGGGACTCGCTCAAAGCATTCCTACGGGGGTGCATAATTAAAGAAATAACTGGCATTAAAAACAGGTCCAGGGAATGGGAAGATAAAGTGCGGGAAGACCTAAAATCTAGGGAGATGAAGTTAGTGGCAGACCCATGCCAATCCAATCAAGATTCCTGGACTGAGGCTCAATCTCTGTATAACTCGGTGCTGCTATCAGCGGCTGAGAAAAAAAGGTACTTTCTCCAGCAGAGTTACTTTGAGGAGGGTGAGAATACGGGCCACCTGTTGGCCCTGGTTGCCAGGGAACAGAGAGATACTAGTAGCATACTGGCCATAAAAGCAGAATCGGGTGTCATACACACTACTAACTTGGACATTCTAAACGACTTTTATGACTTCTATGCAGACCTGTATACCTCTAATGCCTCGTACACACGTAGGGACTTTTGCCGGCGGACCTAGTCCAGCGGACAATCCCGCGGGACTTTCCAGCTAGGTCCGCTGGACTTTCCGAGGGTGTGGACTTGCCCACACACGCACGGACTTCTCCAGCGGATAATCCGCCGGCCAAAAGTCCGCGGGACTTTTGAAAATGAACGGACTTGCCCACACACGGAGCAGTCCGTTCATTTCGAACGTAACTTCAGGTTACGTAGCTAGCGTAGGCAGTAAATGCCGCCGTGCTAGCTCCGCAAGCTGGCATGGATTTAAAGGGAATCCCCACGCCGAAAAAAACGGCGTGGGGGTTCCCCCCAAATCCATGTCAGACCCTCATCCGAGCACGCAGCCTGGCAGGCCAGGAAAGGGGTGGGGACGAACGAGCGCCCCCCCCCCTCCTGAGCCGTACCAGGCCGCGTGCCCTCAACATGGGGGGTGCCCTGGGGAAAGGGGGGCCGTGCGGCCCCCCCCACCCCAAAGCACCTTGTCCCCATGTTGATGAGGACAAGGGCCTCTTCCCGACAACCCTGGCCGTTGGTTGTCGGGGTCTGCGGGCGGGGGCTTATCGGAATCTGGGAGCCCCCTTTAATAAGGGGGCCCCCAGATACCGGCCCCCCACCCTATGTGAATGAGTATGGGGTACGATGTACCCCTACCCATTCACCTAAGGTGTAAAATGTAAAGTACAAAAACACACACACTTTTGAAAAAATAGTTTATTGCACTGCTCCGGGGGTCTTCTTCCGTCTTGGGGGTCTTCTCGCCGGACTCCTCCGCTCTCTTCTGCTCTTTTACCTAGCTCTTTCACGAGGGGAGGAGTCCGGCTACCTTCTTCGTCGTCGCCGCCGTCGTCTGGGGGTCTCGATCCGCCTTCGGGGGTCTTCCGGGGGTCTCTTCTGTTCTTGCGGCGGTCGTCGTCTTCCGCGCCGCCGGCGCCTTCTTCTTCTTGTCCTTCTTCTTGTCCTTCTTGTTCTTCTTCTTCTTCCGATGTTGACCCGACGCTCTCTCTGCCCGGAATGCCTGTGCCGCTCTGCGCTCGGACTTATATAGGGACATGGGGGACAGGGTCACATGCACATGTCACATGGTGACCCCGCCCCCTTGTGTTGTCACAGTCCCGGAGGATGCTGGGACTGTGACATCGCAAGGGGGCGGGGTCACCATGTGACATGAACATGTGACCCTGTCCCCCATGTCCCTATATAAGTCCGAGCGCAGAGCGGCACAGGCATTCCGGGCAGAGAGAGCGTCGGGTCAACATCGGAAGAAGAAGAAGAACAAGAAGGACAAGAAGAAGGAGAAGGCGCCGGCGGCGCGGAAGACGACGACCGCCGCAAGAACAGAAGAGACCCCCGGAAGACCCCCCGAAGGCGGATCGAGACCCCCAGACGACGGCGGCGACGACGAAGAAGGTAGCCGGACTCCCCTCGCTCGTGAAAGAGCTAGGTAAAAGAGCAGAAGAGAGCGGAGGAGTCCGGCGAGAAGACCCCCAAGACGGAAGAAGACCCCCGAAGGCGGATCGAGACCCCCAGACGGCGGCGACGACGAAGAAGGTAGCCGGACTTCCCCCGCTCGGTAAAAGAGCTTGGTAAATGGCGGGGGAGTCCGGCGAGAAGACCCCAAGACGGAAGAAGACCCCGGAGCAGTGCAATAAACTATTTTTTCAAAAGTGTGGGTGTTTTTTTTTACTTTACATTTTACACCTTAGGTGAATGGGTAGGGGTACATCGTACCCCATACTCATTCACATAGGGTGGGGGGCTGGTATCTGGGGGGCCCCTTATTAAAGGGGGCTCCCAGATTCCGATAAGCCCCCGCCCGCAGACCCCGACAACCAACGGCCAGGGTTGTCGGGAAGAGGCCCTTGTCCTCATCAACATGGGGACAAGGTGCTTTGGGGTGGGGGGGCCGCACGGCCCCCCTTTCCCCAGGGCACCCCCCATGTTGAGGGCACGCGGCCTGGTACGGCTCAGGAGGGGGGGGGGCGCTCGTTCGTCCCCACCCCTTTCCTGGCCTGCCAGGCTGCGTGCTCGGATGAGGGTCTGACATGGATTTGGGGGGAACCCCCACGCCGTTTTTTCGGCGTGGGGAGTCCCTTTAAATCCATGCCAGGTCACGGAGCTAGCGCGGCGGCATTTACTGCCTACGCTAGCTACGTAACCTGAAGTCACGTGCTAAATGAACGGACTTGCCGATGAGCGGCAAGTCCCTTCATTTCAAAAGTCCCGCGGACTTGCCCACTAACGGCGGGATTATCCGCTGGACTGCCAAGTCCAGCGGATAATTTGAAAACAAAACTTCAAACTTTAGTCCGCCGTACTTTGGCGCCAAAAAGTCCGCCGGCGCCCACACACGAGGGGATTATCCGCTGGACTTCAGTCCAGAGGATAATCCCGCGGGATTGTCCCTTCGTGTGTACGCGGCATAAGACTGACTATGACCCAGCAGACATGGACACATTCTTACAAACCTGCCCATTCCCTCAGCTCTCAGAAGCAGATAGGGATACACTAGACTCCCCCATTACATTGACAGAACTAGCAGACGCACTAGAGGACGCTCCACACCATAAATCCCCGGGTTCGGACGGGCTCCCGGCGGAGGTTTACTTACGCTACAGTGGGATTCTTCTCCCACCTCTGTTGGAGGCCATTACTGAGGCTTCCCAAATGGGCAGCCTGCCGGACGGCATTCAAGAAGCCATAATTATAGTACTAGCCAAGCCGGGCAAAGATAAGTTGCTACCGGACTCTTATCGGCCTATTTCTCTGCTAAATGCAGATGTGAAACTGCTGGCTCGCATACTGGCCACCAGGCTCTCCAAGGTGATAGGTGGGTTGGTCCATCGAGACCAATCGGGCTTTATCCCTACTCGGTCCACAGCGGACAATATTAGGCGCCTATTCCTGAACCTACAAATACCAGTTGATAATCCGGGGGGTAGGGCCGTTCTGTCGTTGGATGCCGCAAAAGCATTTGACAGTGTGGAATGGCCCTACCTCCTACAGATTTTGGAAAAATTTGGGATAGGGAGTCAATTCATTGCCTGGGTGAAGGTACTGTATTCTAAACCCAGAGCTAGAATCAGCATAAACAATAATTTGTCGTCACCATTTGAATTACACAGGGGTACCCGACAAGGGTGTCCGTTATCCCCACTACTGTTTGCTCTAGCAGTCGAGCCACTAGCTATCCTGATTCATAATGCCCCAGATGTGGCTGGGTTTTGCAGAGGCCTGCTGGAGGACAAAATTTCACTTTATGCGGATGACGCACTTATTTATTTAGGTGACACAGACGCCTCTTTGCGAGCAGTGATGGGGATAATTAAACAATTTGGAAGTTATTCCGGTTTCAGAATTAACTGGTCTAAGTCTACCATTATGCCAGTGGACCCACTAACGAACGCATTACCCACTGGAGCAGATCAGATTGCTACAGTGACTAGCTTTAGATACCTAGGAGTGGTGGTGTCCACAAACCCGGCTGACTATGTTCGGCGGAATTTGGGGCCACTATTGGAGAAACAGAAGGTGAAATGCTCTAGCTGGTGTAAGCTCCCTCTGTTAGTGATAGGAAGAGTGAACCTAATAAAAATGGTATGGGCACCGCAACTGCTCTACATCTTTCACAATTCACCCATGTGGATTACAAATAAATGGTTCAAAAAAATTGACACCCTGATGCGAGAGTTAATTTGGAAAAAGAAAGTGGCAAGGATTAGCTTGACCACACTACAATATGGAAAGGATAGAGGGGGACTAGCAGTTCCCCACCCCAAGCGATACTTTATGGCTGCCCAACTTCAGCAGTTGGCAGGATGGGGCCACCCACAAGGGGATGACCCAGTGGCCAATTTAGTCACTGTGTCTGACCCACGTCTAAAAGCAGCTTCACATATGGAAAAGGATCTTCCTAGTATCCCACACTCTACTCCCACAAACACCCTATTGCTTAAAGTATGGGCAGAGACCAAAAAATTGTCAGGGTACAAGGCCCGATGCCCTTTACGCCTATTTGGAATAACCCCAAATATCCAGAACTTCAGAATTTACAGGGATTTGCCCATTGGCGAGAAAAGGGGATATGGTTCTTCCCACAGTTATATGAGAGGGGAATTCTAAAAACGTATGAACAATTATGTCAGGAATACCAGTTGCCCCCTAGGGGCTTCTACCAATACTTACAGCTCAGACATGCACTGGGGACACAGCAACAGATGTGCTCACTGACCACCTCCTCTCCATCGCTTCTGATGGAAGTGATGCGGGCGGATGCTAGAAAGGGGCTGATATCCAAAATGTACGCAGAATTGACCTCCTCAGTCCAGGATCATACCTCCCTTCTAAGCAGGAAAAAATGGGTAGAAGATGTAGGAGAAATAGATGGAGACCAATGGGACAGGGCCCTTGAGGCAATCCCGGTGGTATCGGTCTCAGCTTCACATAAATTATCACAAATATATATTTTACACAGGGCATATAGAACTCCAATGCAACTCCATGGATGGGGTAGAAGAGACTCTCCTATGTGTCCCAAATGCAAGGTACACCAGGGGGACTTTATACACCTAATATGGAGGTGCCCAAAACTACATCGGTACTGGACGGAAATATCTCAACACATAACGAGATTGGCACAGGTGCCGGTCCCTTTAGACCCCCTGGTGTACCTACTGGGGGCCATAGATAGTGAAATGTACCAGAAAGGAATGTATCTCATGATTACCAGACTGATGTACCTGGCCAGGAAACTCATAGCCAGGCATTGGATGGCACCCACGGTTCCTACGAGCAAGCAATGGATCAGCTATGTCAATTCAATGTTGCTCAGGGAGAGGCTGGCATACAAACATAGAAAAGCGATGGGTAAATTTGACCTGATATGGCAGCCCTGGCTGGAGGATCCCAGCCTGGCACTGCCACAGCTAATTGTGGACAGACTATTAATGTGAGGAGCCGGACACGCAGATGGGAGGGGAGGAGGAGAGAGAGAGAGAGGAGATGGGTAAAATATTGTTATGGTTAAGCACTGGACCATTGACAATCCGAAGTCTGAGGAAAGAGATGACCCGAAACACTATGCATAGGTCATAAGTGCTGGTTCAAGGTATAAGGTTTGGGGGGGGGGGTTTACGGGGAAAAATGCAAAGTGATGTTAATGTGATGTGTTACCCTGTTATTGCTCGATTCTTCATGGTGAATGGATATGATATGTCATCTTGATTGCAATATGTCACTCTGTACGAATACTGGGTATGATTGTACTGTTTGAGCAACAAAATAAATAAAAAAGTTTTGATTTAAAAAAAAAGATGAATCGGAATCCCTCCACCAGGTGAATACACCACCACCACAATTAGAAATGGACTCTTACTAAAGAGCCTGGACCCTCTATTATGGAAGGTCATGCAGGCTAGAAGTTTAATCTCCAGCACTGGTCACAGATGGGCAGTGATGTAAGTAACTGAGTTAAAAATAAACTGAGTTACCTAACGCAGTTACTTTAGAGGGTAACGAGTAATCTAACTGATTACTTTTCCCCTCATGGTAACTCAGTTCCCATTACTTAGTTACCCCAATTACATGGTGTTGTGAATTTATGAAGAAATATATCTAATATTCGCTGGCAGAGATGGGAGATTCAGTAGGCCTAACAAAAAAAAAAATTGAAATGAACTTTTGCTCCTGAAAAGCAGATGAACTGGTTGCCTAATTTACAAGTCTCAAATATATAAAGTTTACAAGCCCGTATTGAACCAGAAAGGAGACAGGAACAATGGTAGCCTTTGTCACCAAACAAAAGGTGTGTACTTATTTTTGTTGATTAGTTTGAGAAGGCCAAATTTATTAGGTGTCATCACTGGAGGTGGTTCGTGACTGGGGAGAATCCTTTGTGCTGAGGTGAAGGCTGTTTGGACAATTTACAACCATCAATACAAAAATTCTAAAGCCAAGGCCTTTCCTGACAAAGCCCATTGTGTGAAGTCCTAGAAATTGTGTACACAGCTAAGCTATCAAAACATGTATTGGACTGTTCAAAGTTCATCTCAAAACATGATGTTACCAGTCAATTCATAGTATATGTGATATCTGTCAGTCACAAAATAAAACTACCATTTTAGTATCCGATGAATTGATGAAATCGGTTATAAAGAAAACATAATAAATATAGGGTGATTATTAATAGAATTGTTTTAGGAACAAATTAGTATTAAGATATATATATGATTATGCTATGAATATATTAGAATTTAACTATGCTAGATAAACAAATATTGATTGGATACCCAAATTATACAGTTATCCAGATAGATAAAAACTGTATGTGATGTTGATTAATATATATATATATATACATATAACTTGTGTCCTTTTTAAATGGACTAAATGTTTACAGATATACAATGATATGCATATATATCACCATTTTTATGCAAAGTGATTGATCAATAATTATGCTAAGCGTATTTGATAGTATGGGGTTAGTAGAATTCCCAAATATTAAAGATATAGATATTTCCACTAAAGTAAAATATACAGTATAAAATAAAATATATTACTTTACAGAGCAGCCCCAAAACACATGTGAGACCCCTGGTGGTTGAAGGCGCAATTACATTTACAACATTTAGGCCAATAGGAAAGAGACACATACCTTTTGGGCTGAACATATTACAAATTTTATGATCTTATTGTGTGAGAGGGTATTTAAGAAGCTAGAGAGATAGTGAAAGAGGACAGCTCAGGGGAAGCTGAGAGCTCAGGGACCCACCCTGGGGAAGGGACACTGGGAGAGAAACATCTTCCCAGATAGACTGACAGCCATGCCTGGAAATATACTTTAAACCTCCAAGGAGATTCCTGAACCCGGTATCCAACTTAAGTCCAGACTAATAGCCATTTTGGAATGGGTAAATATGCCATGTTGATTTTATCTTGTATGTTCTCTTAATTATTGATGTATTGAATATTCTAATATTGGTAATCATTCTCCAGAATCAATAACCGTCTTTTAGATTTTTTCTCTAATATTCAATTTTTATTATATATTACTTTTTGCATAAGTTACCAAATTTTATTGACAAGCAAATGTCTAAATTATTTTCGCATTGTTCAACGTTGCTTACCTGCAGTATAGTAACGGCTGGGTGTGTGTAAAATACAGACATTCTGTTAAATTGTCAAGTATAAGGTTATTGATTCTACTGAAGAAGTTATCATGGTGATATTGTGTCCAAGGTACTATGCCCATTTTGAGGGTATTTCCATCAATTGTCAAATGTTTAAGTAATGCAATCTGTATTTTAATTTCATGCAAATATTTGTTTTCTGTCAACCAATAAATGTGACTATTAAGTATGATCACTCGTCTCCGTGAACAAGTTTTGCATATATAGACTGTGTCGTATAGATTGATTTTGTATCTTAAAAATATCTTCGTTAAAAATTACTTAATAAAAATGTGCGGGAAACTTTCCTAAAAAAAAGCACAACATATTAAATGGAGGCACTGCTGAGATAACGTCGATATTTTGTACAGGATCAGTCATAGTTACGGTGGTGACAGAAATAATATTTTGCATGAAATTATTAATTATTAACTTTTTAAAAAAAATATTTTTGCCAAGAAAAATGTCTGGTCAAAGTGAATTTTATGTTGATAGGGATTATCAAGAGTCAGTCCTTAGTGGTAATATGAGTACTCAGACAAATTTGATACAAGTACAGGAAATGTTGGATATGTTTTCAAAAATTAACATGACAAATCATGCCGAAAAAAGTTTGTCTAACGAGACTAGTCTAGAAGCAGGCATTGAAGACCTTATAAACCACGCCCGTCAGTTAATGAAAGACGTGTGGAACGTGGAAGGTCAAAGCGATGAACTCACAGACAGCTCCTTTGAGACAAAGGAAATAGATAGGCCTGATCCCATGCATTTTGAATTAAGCGATAACCTGATGTATCTTTATAGTGAGTTTAAAAGTCAATATACCCAACAGGAGAGTGATATCTTAGAACCCCAGTCCCATTTAATAGAAGGGGAATATGAGCTTACTACAAAGCTAAAGGAAATGAATGACAAGGCAGATTGTTATGATGAGTCTACAGTGACAATGATGAAATATGAAATAAAACAGATGCAAAATAATGCAATAATAATGCTGGAAGAATGTCACCAATTAAATAAAGAATGTAAACAATTAAGAGAGAAGGAGAGTTTTCTGCAGGAAAACGAGTCTCCTGACGAAAGTTGCAGAGTAATAGGCAATGGAAATTTAGAAAGTTGCCGAGTAATAGGCAGTGGAAATTTAAAAAATTGCAGAGTAATATGCAGTGGCAATTTAAAAGAAGAAACAAATCAGCTTAGGTCAGGACAGGAATCCCTAATTAAGCAACAAGAAGAATTAAAAGAACAAGGGAAGTTTATGCCCCAGAATAATGCTCAGATGCTTAACCCTGAAAGTATAGAATCTGATAATACTACAAAATTTGACTCTCAACCTAAAGTTTGGGAGTTACATAATGAAGAGGAATTAGAAAAAGTTACCATGTTCTACCCCAAGCCATCTGTAGAGCAAAGGGGGGTAAAAATTGAACCACCACATAAAAGTAGGTCTAATCAGTTTTCTTTGGGATCAGAGAAAACTACAGGCACCCCTAAACAGGACGCCTCAGAAATAATAACATTTTTAAAAGATGCTGTCCCAGTGTTTAAGGAAGAGGGATCTGTGTGCATTATTGACCACATTGAGGCCTATGAAAATGCTTTATCAGCTTTAGGCCTAAATGATGACCAATCTAGGATTAATTTCTTACCGTGGGTATTTGAAACCAAACACCGTCCATTTTGCGAAGATTTAAAAAGTCTGTTGGGTACTGCCTGGCAAGAAATTAAAAACGGCTGTCATCTAGGATTTGTCCCGCACAAAAATGTTAATGCGGCTAGCGCGGATATACACAATATCACATGTACCAATAATAAAAGCCCCACCGAATTTATGGATGTGCTCAAAAGTGTTGTCCACTTAGCAGAAAAGGAGCCAGGTTATGATAAACCTGGGTTCAAACCCATGTTCTTCGAGGCCCCACCTACCCACGTAAAAGTAAATTTAGCGAAAGATTACAAAGGGGGGTGTTCACTGGAGTCTTTGGTAAAAGAGAGTAACAATTTGTACTCTATCCAACAGACTGGTGAAAACAATGGAAGGCCTGAAGGCCCTATGATGAAATTTGTGGATGAATTTTATGTATCTCCTCAATCATTACAGTCCAAAACCAAGAAAAAGAGATACGCTGATATAGTCAGAGGAGAGATGCCACTGAGTTTCCCCAGCGGGAGACCAATGTCCCCACCCATCAGAAGGGGGGAGCAGAGACCACCCTTTAGAGGGGGAGTTCAAAGACCACCTCAGGAGTCTCATCCAAAGGATCCAGACCCAAGGTTTAGGAGAAACTATAGGGTATACCTCCAACGGGTCAGATTTAAACCTAAGGGTAGACACCCTCACCTTTACCGGTGTAATTGGCTTCGGGGGCCTACACGGGTAAATAGGGAGAAACTACAGGGTAGGACACCTCAAAATCCCCAGAACAATAGGGAACAACTAAGGCCCAGACAACTATCCCAGAATCAAGACAATGTTTCTGATGGTGATATGTCTGATCAAACTGAGCCAGTAGTCCCCAGAAAGTACAGAAACCGGGTCCCACAACCCAATTCTGATCAGCCTGTAAGCAATATGGAAACCAAAATAGACAAAATTACGGATATGTTACACGGTTTGAATAAGTACTGAATGCATGTACTCAAGCGCTACTATGAATTTAAATCAGAGATGCAACCGATATTTAAGATAACCAAATGATGTAGCTGCAACCCATATAATAGTGTTCCCACACGTAAAATAAGTTAAAGACAAGTACACATTTTTGTGTAATAGGTGCGCTTAAATCAACCTTAAAAACTCAATAGATTGTTTAAAATAAGTTATTTAGGAGACCTCTGCGCAAAACGTGAATAATATGTGATATATGAATACGTGATAAAATAAATAAAACAGTGTTAAGTGTATTAAAACTTCCTTCAAAAGGTGAATTTGCTGAGGTATAGATGGCTGCAGTGCGCATAAACCTCATACAATATATGGTTTGATAATTCGTGCAAACCAAAGCTTGGTAAAATTAGGAACAGATATATAGGATCTAAAATGTTGAACTTTCTATAGTACACCGGCAAATGGTGTGGACCAGTTGGTTACTTTAGTTCAGTGTGTTGTGCCAATTTGTGAAATAAATAAATAGATTGACTTAATTAATTGAATAGATTAAAAACCACGAGTGTATCAATGGTTTCATTGCTAAAATGAACATGAATAGCAATTCTTCAAGGGGCAAATCATGTGGCCAGCCAAGGGCCACAGAGCCTTTTAAGCGCCTATGTTAAAATAAATCAGAGGAATGCACTGAATAAAGATATAGGAAGTAGAGGTTCTAACACTATGTTTCTCCCAGGTCACAGTAATGAGGATCCTGAAATCCCTTCCGGGGGATTGTGGTTGTTAGATATTAATTATTCTCCTATTTTTCAGTGGTCAATTCATTCCTCTGACATAAACAGGTCGCTCCAAACAGCCTAATTTCAAGAAGTCGACGAAGACGGTAATTCCAGAGGAAGACCGAATCCTAAAGACATTAATATCAGGAGGCCTAAATGGTTTGATATTTTGGTAAAAGATGAGGAGTAGGGATGAGCCGAACACCCCCCCGTTCGGCTCGCACCAGAACCCGCGAACGGACCTAAAGTCCGTGCGAGCTTTAGAACCCTATTAGTTATAATGGATGCGAACGTTCGAAATTAAAAGTGCTCATTTTAAAGGCTAATATGCATGTTAATGTCATAAAAAGTGTTTGGGGACCTGGGTCCTGCCCCAGGGGACATGTATCAATGCAAAAAATTTTTTTAAAAACGGCCGTTTTTTTCAGGAGCAGTGATTTTAATAATGCTTAAATTGAAACAATAAAAGTGTAATATTCCTCTAAATTTCGTACCTGGGGGGTGTCTATAGTATGCCTGTAAAGGGGCGCATGTTTCCCGTGTTTAGAACTGTCTCTGCGCAAAGTGTCATTTTTGAAAGTAAAAAAGCTATTTAAAATCACTCGCGGCTAATGTTAATTCACGGCTCCCGTAACACAGAGAACAGTGATTCATTGAAACTCATTCATAAAAAAAAAGTCATTGATAAAAAAAAAAAAAAAAAAAAAAAAAAAAAAAAGCGTAGGGGTCCCCCCAAATTCAATAACCAGGCCCTTCAGGTCTGGGATGGATATTAAGGGGGATCCCAGCCAAAAAAAAAAAAAAAAAAATGGCGTAGGGTCCCCTCAAAATCCATACCAGACCCTTGAGGTCTGGTATGGATTTTAAGGGGAACCCTAGCCAAAAAAAATGGCGTGGGGTCCCCCTCAAAATCCATACCAGACCCTTATCCGAGCACGCAACCTGGCAGGCCGCAGGAAAAGAGGGGGGGACGAGAGCGGCCCCCCCCTCTCGCCTGAACCGTACCAGGCCACATGCCCTCAACATTGGGAGGATGCTTTGGGGGTCTAAGACCCCTAAAGCACCTTGTCCCCATGTTGATTAGGACAAGGGCCTCTTCCCCACAACCCTGGCCGGTGGTTGTGGGGGTCTGCGGGCGGGGGGCTTATCGGAATCTGGAAGCCCCCTTTAACAAGGGGACCCCCAGATCCCGCCCCCCCCCCCTGTGTGAAATGGGAAGGGGGTACAAAAGTACCCCTACCATTTCACCAAAAAAGTGGCAAAAATGGTAAAAATGACAGGAGACAGTCTTTGACAATTCCTTTATTAAAATCTTCTTTCTTCTTTCTTCATCCTTCGGATTCTTCATCTTCTCCTTCCTTCATCTTCTTCCATCTTCTTCTTCCATTTTCTTCTTCCTCCGATCCGCTTCTTCTTGCGCTGGTCTTCTCGTCCTTCTCGTCCGGCATCTTCTTCCGTCGGCGTCGGCGTCTCTGTCTCTTCTTGGGCCGCTCCGCGCAATGGGAGGCTCCCGCTGTGTGAGGCTCCACTCCATCTGACAGGTCTTTTAAAACGGAGGGCACCTGGTGACCCCGCCCCCCTCTGACGTCATGGGGGAAAGCCATCATGGAATTCCCCATGATGTCCCTGTGCGTCAGAGGGGGCGGGGTCACCAGGTGCCCTCCATTATAAAAGACCTGTCAGACGGAGCGGAGCCTCACACAGCGGGAGCCTCCCATTGCGCGGAGCGGCCCAAGAAGAGACAGAGACGCCGACGCCGACGGAAGAAGATGCCGGACGAGAAGGACGAGAAGACCAGCGCAAGAAGAAGCGGATCGGAGGAAGAAGAAAATGGAAGAAGAAGATGGAAGAAGATGAAGGAAGGAGAAGATGAAGAATCCGAAGGATGAAGAAAGAAGAAAGAAGATTTTAATAAAGGAATTGTCAAAGACTGTCTCCTGTCATTTTTACCATTTTTGCCACTTTTTTGGTGAAATGGTAGGGGTACTTTTGTACCCCCTTACCATTTCACACAGGGGGGGGGCGGGATCTGGGGGTCCCCTTGTTAAAGGGGGCTTCCAGATTCCGATAAGCCCCCCCGCCCGCAGACCCCCACAACCACCGGCCAGGGTTGTGGGGAAGAGGCCCTTGTCCTAATCAACATGGGGACAAGGTGCTTTAGGGGTCTTAGACCCCCAAAGCATCCTCCCAATGTTGAGGGCATGTGGCCTGGTACGGTTCAGGCGAGAGGGGGGGCCGCTCTCGTCCCCCCTCTTTTCCTGCGGCCTGCCAGGTTGCGTGCTCGGATAAGGGTCTGGTATGGATTTTGAGGGGGACCCCACGCCATTTTTTTTGGCTAGGGTTCCCCTTAAAATCCATACCAGACCTCAAGGGTCTGGTATGGATTTTGAGGGGGGGCCCCTACGCCATTTTTTTTTTTTTTTTTTGGCTGGGATCCCCCTTAATATCCATCCCAGACCTGAAGGGCCTGGTTATTGAATTTGGGGGGACCCCTACGCTTTTTTTTTTGTTTTTTATTAATGAATGACAGCTCTCTGTGTTACAGGAGCCATCAATTCATTAGCCGCGAGTGATTTAAATAGCTTTCTTCCTGCAAAAATGACACTTTTTTGCAGGGAAAGTTCTAAGCACAGGAAACCTGCCCTCCTTCACAGGCTACCTATAGACACCCCCCAGATGTGATACTGCAATGCTGTTCTAACAGCATGCACACACATATCCCCAGAAATAAAGCACATATTGTTGTCAGCAGTCAGCAGCACACTGACACGCTGACACTGTGAGTGAAACATAATATGCGAGGCCGCCGCCGCGGCGGCCTCTTATACCGTGGGGCGTGTATTAAAGCCCCTGAGCTATAATTGGCTACAGGCATCCTGCCTGTAGCCAATTATGGCTCTCCTCGCTGCCGGCGCTGTGATTGGCCAAGCATGCGGGGTCACAGTGCATGCTTGGCCAATCATCAGCCAGCATTGCACTGCGCGGGCCGCAATGCATTGCGGGGCCGCGCGCCACACACGAATTTTATGCGAGCGGCCCCAATAGTTCTGGGCTCGCCGAGCGAGCGAACACCCGGTGCTCGATTCGAACATGGGTTCGAATCGAACACCGGGCTCATCCTTAATGAGGAGTCACCCGCATAAGGTAGTTTGATTGCCTCAAATGAGTTATATTGACACCCCAAAGGGGGGAGAATTTATTTGTTTTATTCCTCACAAGTAGAAGGTTGACTATGATGTCAAATATCTTATTACTGACAGTGAGTTGTCACTTACATGTCAAACTGAAATGCTTTTATTGTTACTCCAGAACCGCTACAATTAAGCTAAAAAAAAAAGAAAAATGGTTCTGAAGAACATAAGTCAGTCATAAATGTCTGGTATCCACAGCTATTAATAAATGTCCTCATGATAATGAGCCCTGGAGCTTGGTCTCCCATAGCAAATGTGTCATACATTGTCTTTATATCCAAGGTGTTTAGTTAAAGGACTGATAACACAATGGGAAAGAGGGGGGCTCAGAGGAAGCCCAGGATACCTGCTTGACAGGGATATCTCAAACATAAATCATATAAAAAGAAAAAGGACATATATGTTTTTCTCATGGAATCTATTTTCCTTTACAGAACCAATATGTCCATGAGCCGGTCAACAGAACCGAGAGTCCAACATGTGTGAAACATCCAGAGAAGAAACCGTATGTGGAATCCAGGGACATCATTGATGGCCAGTCTACAGGGACACAACCCACCAGGACAGCCAAGAACCAAAAGATGCCCGGAGTTATCCATTTCCCGCCAAAGAAAGGATGACGGCCCTGAGATGCACACATCGATCACAAACCAATTTTTTTTCCCCAAAGAATTACACCCATCTGCAGGTGTCTATACCTTTTAAATATATCCACAATCCGGATCCATTTTCACAACTCGACTTACAAGGCCCAAACGAAGCCATATTTCTTCAACAAGTTGCATTGGGAAAGTCTGTCAGATGACTTCCGGCAACCGACAACTTTCCAAGGGGGGCTTTGTTGTGAATTTATGAAGAAATATATCTAATATTCGCTGGCAGAGATGGGAGATTCAGTAGGCCTAACAAAAAAAATTGAAATGAACTTTTGCTCCTGAAAAGCAGATGAACTGGTTGCCTAATTTACAAGTCTCAAATATATAAAGTTTACAAGCCCGTATTGAACCAGAAAGGAGACAGGAACAATGGTAGCCTTTGTCACCAAACAAAAGGTGTGTACTTATTTTTGTTGATTAGTTTGAGAAGGCCAAATTTATTAGGTGTCATCTCTGGAGGTGGTTCGTGACTGGGGAGAATCCTTTGTGCTGAGGTGAAGGCTGTTTGGACAATTTACAACCATCAATACAAAAATTCTAAAGCCAAGGCCTTTCCCGACAAAGCCCATTGTGTGAAGTCCTAGAAATTGTGTACACAGCTAAGCTATCAAAACATGTATTGGACTGTTCAAAGTTCATCTCAAAACATGATGTTACCAGTCAATTCATAGTATATGTGATATCTGTCAGTCACAAAATAAAACTACCATTTTAGTATCCGATGAATTGATGAAATCGGTTATAAAGAAAACATAATAAATATAGGGTGATTATTAATAGAATTGTTTTAGGAACAAATTAGTATTAAGATATATATATGATTATGCTATGAATATATTAGAATTTAACTATGCTAGATAAACAAATATTGATTGGATACCCAAATTATACAGGTATCCAGATAGATAAAAACTGTATGTGATGTTGATTAATATATATATATATATACATATAACTTGTGTCCTTTTTAAATGGACTAAATGTTTACAGATATACAATGATATGCATATATATCACCATTTTTATGCAAAGTGATTGATCAATAATTATGCTAAGCGTATTTGATAGTATGGGGTTAGTAGAATTCCCAAATATTAAAGATATAGATATTTCCACTAAAGTAAAATATACAGTATAAAATAAAATATATTACTTTACAGAGCAGCCCCAAAACACATGTGAGACCCCTGGTGGTTGAAGGCGCAATTACATTTACAACATTTAGGCCAATAGGAAAGAGACACATACCTTTTGGGCTGAACATATTACAAATTTTATGATCTTATTGTGTGAGAGGGTATTTAAGAAGCTAGAGAGATAGTGAGAGGAGACAGCTCAGGGGAACCTGAGAGCTCAGGGACCCACCCTGGGGAAGGGACACTGGGAGAGAAACATCTTCCCAGATAGACTGACAGCCATGCCTGGAAATATACTTTAAACCTCCAAGGAGATTCCTGAACCCCGTAGCTATCTTAAATCCAGACTAATAGCCATTTTGGAATGGGTAAATATGCCATGTTGATTTTATCTTGTATGTTCTCTTAAATATTGATGTATTGAATATTCTAATATTGGTAATCATTCTCCAGAATCAATAACCGCCTTTTAGATTTTTTTCTCTAATATTCAATTTTTATTATATATTATTTTTTGCATAGTTACCAAATTGTATTGACAAACAAATGTCTAAATTATTTTCGCATTGTTCAACGTTACTTACCTGCAGTATAGTAACGGCTGGGTGTGTGAAATACAGACATTCTGTTAAATTGTCAAGTATAAGGTTATTGATTCTACTGAAGAAGTTATCATGGTGATATTGTGTCCAAGGTACTATTACGCCCATTTTGAGGGTATTTCCATTAATTGTCAAATGTTCAAGTAATGCAATCTGTATTTTAATTTCATTTAAATATTTGTTTTCTGTCAACCAATAAATGTGACTATTAAGTATGATCACCCGTCTCCGTGAACAAGTTTCGCATATATAGACTGTGTCGTATCGATTGATCTTGTATCTTAAAAATATCTTCGTTAAAAATTACTTAATAAAAATGTGCGGGAAACTTTCCTTAAAAAAGCACAACAATGGCTTAGTTACCCCAATTACATTTACCGTCACTAGATGGCAGTAGTGTAATTCCGGTGTCCTGCCGAAAAAGTTCCCCTGCCGGATAAGGACGCAGCGCTTGCGCAGTACGAAGGACTACGAAGCTTACGAAAATTGCCGAACCTAAACAGCTCTGAGTGAACTCTACACCGCGCAGGTGCAGTTAACATGTAATTGTACGAGGCGATGCCGCACGCTCCCGATGTTCGTGCTACTCTGCAAGGGGCGTCTATCGTGTAACTAAGGGGCGGGTCTAGTATTACTGTAACCAAGGGGCGCATTTATTATTATTGTTATATATCGAGCTCTGCCCATTAATTTAATATTCGCCCTCTTCTGTAGCCTTACGCCCCTTACACGATATAATAATAATAGACCCGCCACTTGCTTACACGCTATAACAGATCTGCCCCTTGGTTAGAGTAATAATAGAGCAGCCCCTTGGTTACACGATATATAACAATAATAATAAATGTGCCCCTTGGTTACAGTAATACTAGACCCGCCCCTTAGTTACACGTATAGAATATTAAAAAAAAAAAAGTCAGTTACTTTGCTGCGTAACTAATTACTTTTGCAATGTAGTAATTGAGTTACTAACGCACTTACTTTTTGGGAGAAGTAATTTGTAACTTAACTAATTACTTTTTTAAAGTAAGATGACCAACACTGCAGATGGGAGACAGGGGAAATGATCCCAGATTGGCCACAGGATGACTCCAATCCTCTTTCCTCAGGCCATCCAGTTAAGGGAAATAATCCTGAGGTCCCTCTCTGTCCAGCGATGTCCACGAGTGTCTGGAAATACTGAAAAAATGTAGGCCGTTATGGTGCCAGAAGGCTCCCCCAGCTGTAGGGGCCAGTCGGGGCTCCCTGAGGGACTGGGAGCCTGAGGACTCTTAACTACAAGTCATGGACTGATAGCCTTGTAAGGATATTTGCCAAACATGGACCATATGGACTCTGTGCTACCTCTTTTGGATTATTTGCCAATTATGGACTATGCTTCTAATGGACTATGCTGTTATACACGTATGATTACCCTATGGGCATTAGAGCTCCTCTGTACGGGATTATACATAAGAAGTTCCCTACAAGAACTGTTCCTGTATATCTCCCTTACTTCAGCAAAGTTCTGGTTACTGCTTGGTCTGAACTCTTTCTCCTAAGTAATGTATTGCATGGCGTATTCAAAGAACCAGGGCTTGTAAGTAAGGGGACTTAGGTTAAAGTAGACACTACACATAGAGTCCAGTATGGGTCTGCTGTCTAGTTATGGCTATATTGCTGAAACTAGGGACAACTATGTTATTGTGCCAGCCAACCAGCCAGGGGAATGGTGACTTGGCAAGGGTGTTGGCTACTCTGGTCGTGAAGAGGTGTTAAGCTTGGCCCCTTCACTAGCACCCGGCTCCCACATTTCTGGGACTAGCCCTGCAGCACAGAGTACCTAGGGATCTAGCCTAGGAAGTCACAGGTGAGAGACATAGATGCCTCTGGAGGAGTACAAGCATGTAATTACAGGCTGGTGTAATGAGTAACCCTGCTGGTATGTCACTGAGGGTGAGGTGACAGGGTATTGCTGTGTTAAAGGTGACTGGAGCCTGCTCTGCGGTCCAGTCCCTAAATTACTGTATACCGAGGAGTTGGTGTCTCTAACCTGTAGGGGTGGTTAAAGTGTTAACCATGAAGTTAATTTGCAATGGGTTGCTAAGGGGTGAGTGTTAGTTCCATGCTCTTGGGCAGAATGCCACTTTAAATGCAAGTTGTGCACAGTACGGCTCTCTCCCATAGAGCAAGGCTGCCTGTAGGTAGGGTGTAGACTTGGGATTCCCATTCAGGGTGGTTATCTTCCCAAAACTGGGTGTAGTTAGCTAGGGAAGGTAGTGGATTATTGGTGTAGTGGCTGCTTGCCCTTCATCTGAATATTTGCTTCGATATAGAATGAGGCACCAGGAAAAAAGGGGGGGATAATGACCCCACACATACACCATGGGCATGTAGGCACATTGCCTACTCTTGGTTAGTCAGTCTACCTAGCTGCCCAGATTGGGAGGAAGGGGTTAATGCTCGTGCCAGCTTCCCTTGTGTGTTTGCTGGATTTCCTCTGGGGTCCAGCCTCCCTCCTGTGTGAAATAAAGGGAAGAGGCCTGGATTCTGGGGGGGGGGGGGGGGGAGACTGAGTACAGGGAAGTGGGTAACCTAGAACAGGCACGTATGGAGGCTCCAGATTATATCCTAAGAAGCTTGTTGAAACGGCAACCCATTAGAACACTTCCAGAAAATGAACTCATTTGTTCGAGCGCTCTAAAGAATAGAGTTAATCGGGCAAATATAACATTTTGTTCAACAGATGGAGCTGATGACAATAGTAAATAAGTATTCATTTCCTAGGACCACCAGCTCCATCTAGTGGCCATAATGCTGTATTTTTCTGATTCACTCTATTTTTTATGAATCAATAGCATTCAATCGGACAAGAAAATAGCCTTGCAACATTTTATTTTTACCCCCCAATTACACACAACAAATTTACAAGTGGTTTTGACGGATGAATAGCCCTGCAATATTTTTTTTGTATAGTTACACCCCTTAGTGTAACACGAAAATATTTTCTCAAATTTAATTTAGAGTTTTCTTGATGGGTTTGCTAGTGACCACTGTTTGGCCACAATATGTAATTTCCAAGAACGCCATTAGACATACAGGATGTGTGATTCTGTTAATAGCTGTGAGTATCGGTGACATTGTCATAGCACATTTCTCCTTTTCAGTGTCATCATCTCACCTGCAGACAATGTATCTTCTGGCTGTCCTGCTGCTTCTATACCGGGATGTATCCTCCACAGGTGAGAGCTTTATATTGGGGGTGAGTAGAGGAGGGTGGGGGCAAAAAACTGAGTATTTATTTAAAGTGTATGTAGAACCAAAAGTTGTATTTTTAGCTTTGGACAGAGTAAAAAAAGGTTTTCCCTTCACTTCCTGTCCCAGAGACATAACAGGAAGTAAGAGGAAATATCATAGAAATGTTTCCAGCTGTATTAATCAACACCACGTCCCCTAATTGCATAGAAAAAAAAAGTTAAATAGAAACATTGGGACTTTTAGGGTGTTGAATCTTCTGCCAGAGTAATACACCAACGTAATCTCATTTTGTTTAAAAAAAATGCATTTATTACAAACCCATTAAAAAAGTTTTGGGGTAACAATTTGCCTAAAAAACATGAACTCAGCAAACCATATTCATAAGTGCAAAACCCATGACAGTTAGGCACCTCCCCTCCTCTATAGAATATGTCAGACTAAGCAATGAGCAAGTGTGTGTTATATCACACTTAGGGGGAGGTGATTTTGTAGACTAATGCTGCATACAGACGATCGGAAATTCTTCCAGCAAAAGACAGATGAGAGCTTTTGGTCGGAAAATGCGACCGTGTGTATGCTCCATCGGACTTTTGCTGGCCGAATTTCTGCCAGCAAAAGATTGAGAGCATGTTTTCAATTTTTCCGAACGGAAAAAGTTCTGTAGCAATTTCGACGCGCAAAATTCCTACGCATGCTTGGAAACAATTTGATGCATGCTCGGAAGCATTGAACTTAATTTTCTCAGCTCGTCGTAGTGTTGTACGTCACCGCGTTCTTGACGGTCGAAAGTTCAGCGAACATTTGTGTGACAGTGTGTATGCAAGACAAGCTTGAGCGGAATTCCGTCAGAAAAACCATCCAAGATTTTTCTGACGGAAAATCCGCTCGTGTGTACGCGGCATAAGATAAAAACTGAGAGGGCTTATTAGACTGCTTGAGTGTACAAGACACAGGGGGGCTCCATGTTTCTGGCAGGATCAACCGTTTTTTTGGGGGGGGTTGCATTTAAAATATAAGTAGTCCTGGAGCAGGAACGCAAGGAAAGTCAGATGTGATCATATATAATTTTGTTATGAGTCAGTAACTGAAAATATAGAAAAGGGTGAGCATGACAGCCAGTCAATTAGCACTTCCAGACTGAGAATGACAATCCACATTTTAATCTCAGATAAGGTTCCAGCACTGCCTGCTAAAAAGACTTTGTATATGTACTGTATATAAATATTAGACCAAAATTGACATGCCTAATTGTAAAGAGTCCTGGTGATAATACATAATTTATGACATTGGAAGGTCAACAAACAGCGTGCTAACAAAAAAAAACTTTTGATTCTTCTGATTCCAGATGTTGTGGTGGGGAGAAAAGGCAATTCTACAGTTCTACAATGTGGAGAGGATCCTGGAAATAATATAACGGGAGTTATATGGAAGATCCATCACATTAATAATTCTTCGTGTTTATTCTCATATGCTGACCTTGACAAAAGAGGACCCAACATAAACAGCAACTGCGGTACAAGAATGACATTTACGTATATAACACTGACCATCCAGAACACCCAGATATCTGATGGAGGAAATTATACCTGTGAGATGTCACATTGTGAAGGGACCTTCATCTATACAACTATTTTACAAGTATTAGGTGAGTAATATTTGATATCACCACAGTGAGAAGGTCAGTTCAGATTTAGCACTACACTTTCTACTATATTGTATATATTCATATCACAAACCAGAAATATAATCATCCTAATAAAGTATAGTTATAGTGCAAAACATTTTCTGAATGGATGAGGTGCAGGGCCAGTGCAAGGATTTTTGTCTACTTAGGCGAAGGTGCATTTTGGTGCCCTTCCCACCATCCTCCTGCCACCCCTCAATGCAACCCCCAACCCCCATATGGCATACATTTTATTTGCACATCAGAATCCCTTCTTACATCAGAGCCCCGCCCCCCTGCATCAAAGTCCCCACCATTACTCTATACATCAGGGTGCCCAGATTTCCTCCTTACATCAATGTCCCCAGAGTCCCCTCTCACCTCAGAGTCTCCAGTTTTCCCCCTTTACACATTAGAATCCACAGAGTTCCCCCAAAATCCTCGTCCCCAGCATTCCCTTCGTACTCCCTCTACATCAGAGTGCACAGATTTTTTTCCCCAAATCAAAGTCCCCAGAAGTCCCTCCTTACAAAAGAGTTCCCCTGCATTCTTTCCTGACATGTGATAGACCTTATATGTGATAGACCAACACAAAGTGGCACGTAATTGTGAAGTGGAAGGAAAATGATAAATGTTTTTTAACATTTTTTTTACAAATAAATATGTGAAAAGTGTGGGGTACATTTGTATAGCGCCCCCCTGAGTCAATACTTTGAACCTCCTTTCACTGCAATTACAGCTGCAAGTCTTTTTGTGGATGTCTCTACCAGCTTTACACATCTAGAGAGGGACATTTTTGCCCATTCTTGTTTGCAAAATATCTCAAGCTCTGTCAGATTTCTCTACTTACAAAGGGAGTTTTCAAAACAAGACATTCAGATGAGATAGTAGATCCAGATCTTTGTAAAATATAAGTAGGTGCTTTATTAATATACTGCAGTGGAGAGTAGGGATGGGCCCGGTGTTCGATTCGAACCCATGTTCGAATCGAACATCGGGCATTCGCTCGCTCGGCAAGCCCAGAACTATTTGGGCCGCTCGCATCAAATTCGTGTGATGCGAGCGGCCCGCAATGCATTGCGCTAGTCGCAGTGCAATGCTGGCTGATGATTGGCCAAGCATGCACTGTGACCCGCATGCTTGGCCAATCACAGCCCAGGCAGCGAGGAGAGCCATAATTGGCTACAGGCAGGATGCCTGTAGCCAATTATAGCTCAGGGCCTTTAGTACATGCCCCACGGTATAAGAGGCCGCGGCGGCGGCCTCACATATTATGTTTCAGTGTCAGCGTGTCAGTGTGTTGCTGACTGCTGACAATATGTGCTGTATTTCCTGGGATATGTGTGTGCATGCTGTTAGAACAGCATTGCAGTATCACATCTGGGGGGTGTCTATAGGTGGCCTGTGAAGGGGGGCAGGTTTCCTGTGCTTAGAACTTTCCCTGCAAAAAGTGTCATTTTTGCAGGAAAAAAGCTATTTAAAAGCTAAAAGCACTCGCGGCTAATGAATTGATGGCTCCTGTAACACAGAGAATTGTCATTCATTGATAAAAAAAAAAAAAGCGTGGGGGTCCCCCCAAATTTCAATAACCAGGCCCTTCAGGTCTGGGATGGATATTAAGGGGAACCCCAGCCCAAAAAAAAAAAAATGGCGTAGGGTCCCCTCAAAATCCATACAGACCCTTGAGGTCTGGGATGGATTTTAAGGGGAACCCTAGCCAAAAAAAAATGGCGTGGGGTCCCCTCAAAATCCATACCAGACCCTTATCGAGCACGCAACCTGGCAGGCCGCAGGAAAAGAGGGGGGGACGAGAGCTAGGGTTGCCACCTGTACGGGATTCACCCGTACAGTCCGGGATTTGAATCATGTGCCCGGTTTTGAGCACCCCTGAAAACCGGACACATTCAGACCGTGGCTCATAGCTGGAGAGAGGATTAGGTGTTCTCCTCCCTCCAGCCTGCAGGTGGCAATAGAGAGCGGTACTGACTGAAAAGTCTCAGCAGCACTGCTGAGGAAGGAATACGGAGTGTGTGGAGCCTGTAAAGAGAAATGAGGAACTTCTTTGCAGTTAGTGATCAGTGAGTACAGGGGGAAGGGGGGGGGGGGCTCTGGTGTCATATCTGAGGTAACGAGGGGGGGGGGGCTCTGTCTGGTGTCATATCTAATGTAAGGGGAGGGGCTCTGGTGTCATATCTGAGGTAAGGGGGGGGGGGCTCTGGTGTCATATCTGAGGTAAGGGGGGGGGGGCTCTGGTGTCATATCTGAGGTAAGGTAGGGGGGCTCTGGTGTCATATCTGAGGTAAGGGGGGGGGGCTCTAGTGTCATATCTGATGTAAGGGGGGGGGCTCAGGTGTCATATCTGAGGTAAGGGGGCTTACATCATATAATATAATGGTGGTGTCATATCTGATGTAAGGGGGGGCTCTGGTGTCATATCTGATGTAAGGGGGGGCTCTGGTGTCATATCTAATGTAAGGGGGGGCTCTGGTGTCTTATCTAATGTAAGGGGGGGGGGGCTCTGGTGTCATATTTAATGTAAGGGGGGGGGGGCTCTGGTGTCATATCTAATGTAAGGGGGGGCTCTGGTGTCATATCTAATGTAAGGGGGGGCTCTGGTGTCATATCTGATGTAAGGGGGGACTCTGGTGTCATATCTGATGTAAGGGGGGGCTCTGGTGTCATATCTGATGTAAGGGGGTGGGCTCTGGTGTCATATCTGATGTAAGAGGGGGGGGGGGCTCTGGTGTCATATCTGATGTAAGGGGGGGGGGCTCTAGTGTCATATTTGATGTAAGGGGGGGAGGGCTCTGGTGTCATATCTAATGTAAGGGGGGGCTCTAGTGTCATATCTGATGTAAGGGGGGGGCTCTGGTGTCATATCTGATGTAAGGGGGGGGGGCTCTGGTGTCATATCTGAGGTAAGGGGGCTTACATCATATAATCTAATGGTGGTGTCATATCTGATGTAAGGGGGGGGGGGGGCTCTGGTGTCATATCTGATGTAAGGGGGGGGCTCTGGTGTCATATCTGATGTAAGGGGGGGGGCTCTCTGGTGTCATATCTGATGTAAGGGTCTGGGGGCTCTGGTGTCATAGCTCTGATGTAAGGGGGGGGGGCGCGCTCTCGCGCGCGCGCTTTCTGCGCTTGGGGGGGGCTTTGGGCCTGGGGGGCGCGGGCTCTGGGGGCGGGGGGGCGCCCCCCCCAGCTGGCGCCCGCTCGCCTTGGCCTGCGCGGCTCGGCGGGCGCGGCGGCTCTGGGCCTGGCCCCGGCCGCCTGGGCGCTGCGGCTGTGCTGCGTTTGGGCTGGCGGCTCGCCGCGGCGCGCTCGCGCTGGGCGGCTGCTGCGCGCGGGCTCGGCGGGCGGGGGGCTGCGGTCGGCTGGGGGGGTAGCGGGCCGGGGCTCCCGGGCGCGAGCGCTCGGGCGGTCTATTGATGTAAGGCCCTTGCTTGCCTAGCGCTCTGCTTCTGCGGAGAGGCCGCGGGCTGGTAATCGCTCAGCTGAGCCTGCGGCTTGGCGGGGGCCGGCGCTCGTCGGGCTGGCGCGGCTCGCCCCGCTGCTCGCCTCCGAGGGGGGGGGGGGGCTCTGGTGTCTTGATGCTAGGGGGGGGCCTGCTCAGCGGGTGATCATTGCGCTCTCGCCGGCGGCTTGCTGCGCTCGTGGGGCTGGGCCGCGGACTCTGGTGGCGGCCTGCTCTGCGCTGTCTGCTGAGGCTAAGGGGGGTGCCGGGGGCTTGGGCTCCGTCCGCTGATCGGCGGCAGGCTACGCGGCGCGGGGCTGCCGGCATCGCCGCGCGACGCGGGGCTTGGGGCTCGGGCATCGGTATATCTGCTGGGGGCTGCGGCGCGCCGGCGCTAAGGGATCTGGGGGGCTGCTGGTTTATATCTGAGTTTAGCGGCTGGCCTCTGGCTATCGCTCAGGCGCGGGGCTCGGCCGCTCGCGGGCGGTCGGGTCGGCTGGGCGGCCCTCGCGGCTCCTCTTGGCTGCTGGGCGCTCCCCGGGGCTGCTCTGGCTGCGGCTGCGGCGCTGCTGGGCTGGGGGCGGCGCGCGCCGGCTCGGGCCTGGCTGAGCGCTGGGGCGGGCTCATGCGCTTGGCTGGCGCCGGCTCCGGGAGGGGCTGTACGTGGCTGCGCCGGGGGGGGCTCTGGTGTAATTGATGTAAGGGGGGGCTTGGTGTTGCAGCTCGCTCTGGCTGGCTATGATGTAAGGCGGGGCGGGTGCATTTGGGGGGGGGGGATGCGCGGGCTTGGCTTCTGGCTCGAGGGGGGCGCGCTCTGGCTGCTGCTCGCCGCGGGGCCTCGCTCTGTCCCTGCTCTGCGGGCGCGCTGCGGGCTGTGCTGCGCGCTCGGGCCTCTGGGGGGCGGGCTGGGCGGGGGCGGGCGGTGCGGGGGGGGGCCTGGGGGCTGGCTGCTGCGGGGGGCTAGGGGGGGGCTGGCTCGGCGGGGGGCGCTGGGGCTGCGCGGGGGCTGGGGGGTCTGGGGGGGGGGCATGGGCCCCCTGGGCTGGGCGGGCGGGGCGCCTGCGGCGCTCTGGTGTGGGGGGGGGGGGGGCGGGGGGGGGGGGGGGGGGGGGGGGGGGGGTGGGGGGGGGGGGGGGCGGGGGGGGGGGGGGTGACGGGGGGGCGCTGCTCTGGTGGGGGCGGGCTTCTGGTGGCGCGGCTCGATGCGCTGCGTATCGCGCGCGGGTGGGGGCTCGGGGCGCCTGCGACGCGGCCGGCTTTGGAGCGCTCTCGGCGCACGCGGGGGCTGCTCCTGGCTCGCTCGCTTTGCGGCCTGCCGCGCAATGTCTGGGGGCTGGGCGGGGTGGGCTGGTCGGGGGGCCTCTGGGGCTGTCTCGCGCTCGGCTCGCGGGCTCGGGGGGCTGGGCTTTGGGGGGGGGGGGCCTCTTCGGCTGGCGGGGCTGGCTGGCGGGGGGGGTCTGGTGGGGCTCTGGGGGCGGCCTGGCGGGGGCTCTGGGGGGGGGCTGCGCGCGGCTGCCTCCCCGTGGCGCGGCGAGCGTGGCTGCCGATATCTGCTTTCGGGCGCTCTCTCGTGGTGCTAGGGTGCGGCTGGGGCTCTTGACGCGCCGGGCTAGGTGCGAGCTGACGCTCTGGTGCCTCGCTCGCGCGCGCTCGGCGCTGCGCTGGGGCTGGCGCTCGGCTGGCCGCGGGCCTCGCTCTGGCTTGTCGCTCTGGTGTCGCGCGGGGCTTTCTCGGCCTCGGGCCGGAGTCTCGCGCGCGAGGGGAAGCTGCTCTGGCGGCTCTCTGCTGGGAGGCTTCGGCTGGGCGGCGCGCCGCGCGCAGAGGGGCGGGGGGGGGGGGGGGGGCTCTGGACGGCGCGGCGCTGGCTGCGGCCGGGGGGGCTGGGCGGGGGCTGGGGTAGGGGGGGGGAGGATCGGGATCGGGCGGGCTGCTGGCGCTCTGCTCTCGCCGGCTCGCTGGCTGGCAGCGCTCGGCGGATGCTCCTGGGGCTTGCCAGGCTGGGGGCTCTCGTGGTTCTCGGCCTATGGGGGCGGCTATGCTCGCGGCGGCGCCGCGCGGCGCCTCTGCGCTGGCGGCGCGGGCGGGCCTCCGGCCGCGGATGGGCTCTGAGCTGGCGTCGGCGCTCGGCTCTCTGGCGCGCGGCTGCTGGCCGGCGCTTCTCGGCTCTGCGGGGCGGCGCGATAGGGCGGGGGGGCCTGCGTCGGGGGGCTCGGGGGGGGGGGCCTGGGGGGTGGGGGGGTCTCGGCTAGCCTGCGGCTGCGCCGCCTCTTGCGGCGTGCCATCTCGCCTCTGGCTTCGGCCTGCCCGCTGCTCTTGGTGGCGCTTCGGGCTGCAGGCTGCTGGGGGCGGCTGGGCGCTGCTGGCCCTCTTCGGCGGGTGCTGCTCTCTGGGCTCTAGGCCTCGCGCGCTCTGCTGCTGCGCTCGGCTCGCGATGCGGGGTGCGCGCGGCGCCGTCTGCGTGGCGCGGCGCTGGGGCTCGGTCGGGGCTGGGCTAGCTCTGGATCCAGGCCGGCCCGGGCGCGCGGGGGCGGGGGGCTCTGGGCCTCCGCGCGGGCGGGCCTCGTACTTGCGGCGGCTCCGGTCGCGCGGGGCTCTCTCGGCGCCGGCCCCGGTAGCCCGGGCTGGGGGGGGGGGTTGGGGGGGGGCGGGCTCGGGGGGCCTGCGGGGGGCCCTTCGGGCCTGGCTGCGGGGGGGGGGGGGGCTCTGGGGGCTCTGGGGGGGGGGCTGGTCGGCTTGAGTCTGCGCTGCTCCTCTGTCGCGGGCGGGCTCTGGCTCTGCGGCGGGCGCTTGCGCCGTCCGCTAGCCGGCCTCGCGTCGGGTGGGCCGCCCGCCTGCGCGCCGCCGCTTCCTGGCCCGGCCTGCTCTGGTGGCGTGCGGCTCGCTACGGCGCGGGCGCTCGCGGCGTCTGCTGGCTGCGGGGTGCGCTTTGTTTTTTTCCCCGCTGCGCGCTCGCGATCTGGTGGCCGCTGCTCTTCTGCTCTGGGCTTTTTTGGCCCTTCGGCTGCGCCTGCGCTGCTCGGGGGCCTCTAGGGGTGCGCCTCGGCCGCCGCTGCGGCTTCGCTCGCGGCTGGAGGCCTGGGGGGGTCTGCGGCGTGCGGGCTGATGGCTTGCGGCGGCGGGTGGGGGCGCTCTGGCTCTGGGGCGGGCTAGGCTTCGGCGGCTACGGGCGGGCGCTGCGCGGCGGAGCTGGTCGCTCGCGCTCCCCGACGCGGGCTAAGGCTTGGGGGCGCGGCGTCTGGCTCTGTGGGCGCCTGGCGCTCAGGCGGCGGCCTGCTGAAGGAGGAGCTGCTGGCTTGTAGCGGGGCGGGGCGCCGCGGAGGCTGCTCCCTGGGCTCGGCTGCTGGGGGGGGGGGGCGGTGGGGATGGCCCGCTGGGCTTCGGGCCAGCTGCGCATGGGGGGGCTGTGGGGGCGGGGGGGGGGGTGGGGGGGGGGGGGGGGGGGGTGGGTACGGGGGGGGGGGGGGGGCTTCTCGGGGGGGGGGCTGGGGGGGGGGGGGCGGGCGGGTTGGGGGGGCTGGGCTCTGGGGCTAGCTAGGTGGCGGCCGGGCTCCTTGGGGCGCGCCTTCTGGCCTGCTCGCGGCCTGGGCCGGCTGCTGGGCGGGGGCGGGCGCGCGGGTGCTGCGCTAGCCGCTGGCTGAGCGGCTAGCGCGGGCGCGGGCTTCGGCTATGGGTGACGCGCGGGGCCGCTGCTCGGGCCCGCTTCTCATCTTTGAGGCTAAGCGGGGCTTACATCATATAATCTAATGGTGGTGTCATATCTGATGTAAGGGGGGGGGGGGGGGGCTCTGGTGTCATATCTGATGTAAGGGGGGGGGGCTCTGGTGTCATATCTGATGTAAGGGGGGGGGGGCTCTGGTGTCATATCTGATGGGGGGGGGGGGCTCTGGTGTCATATCTGATGTAAGGGGGGGGGGGCTCTGGTGTCATATCTGATGTAAGGGGGGGGGGGGGCTCTGGTGTCATATCTGATGTAAGGGGGGGGGGCGCTCGGGCGGTGGGGGGGGGGGGCTCTGGTGTCATATCTGAGGTAAGGGGGCTTACATCATATAATCTAATGGTGGTGTCATATCTGATGTAAGCTGGGGGGGGGGGCTCTGGTGTCATATCTGATGTAAGGGGGGGCTCTGGTGTCATATCTGATGTAAGGCGGGGGGGGGGGGGGGGGGGCTCTGGTGTCATATCTGATGTAACGCGGGGGGGGGCTCTAGTGTCATATCTGATGTAAGGGGGGGGGGGGCTCTGGTGTCATATATGATGTAAGGGGGGGGGGGCTCTGGTGTCATATCTAATGTAAGAGGGGGGGCTCTGATGTCATATCTAATGTAAGAGGGGGGGTTCTGATGTCATATCTGATGTAAGGGGGGGCTCTGATGTCATATCTGATGTAAGGGGGGGGGCTCTGATGTCATATATGATGTTAGGGGCCTGTGGTGCTTTTGTTTATAGCGCAAAAAATAAAAAACTGCAGAGGTGATCAAATACCCCCAAAAGAAAACTCTATTTGTGGGGAAAAAAGGACGTAAATTTTGTGTGGGTACAACGCCGTATCGCAAAAAATGGCCTGGTCAGGAAAGGGGGTAAATTCTTCCGGGTTAAAGTGTTCGGGTTTGACGTGATGAAAAGGTGGCAACCCTAACGAGAGCGCCCCCCCCCCCCCCCCCCCCCTCCCGCCTGAACCGTACCAGGCCACATGCCCTCAACATTGGGAGGATGCATTGGGGTCCCCCCCAAAGCACCTTGTCCCCATGTTGATGAGGACAAGGACCTCTTGCCCACAACCCTGGCCATTGGTTGTGGGGGTCTGCGGGCGGGGGGCTTATCGGAATCTGGAAGCCCCCTTTAACAAGGGGACCCCAGATCCCGGCCCCCCCCCTGTGTGAAATGGTAAGGGGGTACACCCCTACCATTTCACCAAAAAAGTGTCAAAAATAGTAAAAATGACAGGAGACGGTCTTTGACAATTCCTTTATTAAAATCTTCTTTCTTCTTTCTTCATCCTTCGGTTTCTTCATCTTCTCCTTCCGTCATCTTCTTCCATCTTCTTCTTCCATTTTCTTCTTCCTCCGATCCGCTTCTTCTTGCGCTGGTCTTCTCGTCCTTCTCGTCCGGCATCTTCTTCCATGGCGTCGGCGTCGGTGTCTCTTCTTGGGCCACTCCTCGCAATGGGAGGCTCCCGCTGTGTGAGGCTTCGCTGCGTCTGACAGGTCTTTTATAATGGAGGGCACCTGGTGACCCCGCCCCCTCTGACGCACGGGGACGTCATGGGGAATTCCCTATGGCTTTCCCATGACGTCAGAGGGGGGGCGGGGTCACCAGGTGCCCTCCGTTATAAAAGACCTGTCAGACGGATCGAAGCCTCACACAGCGGGAGCCTCTCATTGCGAGGAGCGGCCCGACAGAAGAACAGATGCCGACGCCATGGAAGAAGATGCCGGACGAGAAGGACGAGAAGACCAGAGCAAGAAGAAGCGGATCGGAGGAAGAAGAAAATGGAAGAAGAAGATGGAAGAAGATGACGGAGGGAGAAGATGAAGAAACCGAAGGATGAAGAAAGAAGAAAGAAGATTTTAATAAAGGAATTGTCAAAGACTGTCTCCTGTCATTTTTACCATTTTTGACACTTTTTTGGTGAAATGGTAGGGGTACTTTTGTACCCCCTTACCATTTCACACAGGGGGGGGCGGGATCTGGGGGTCCCTTGTTAAAAGGGGGCTTCCAGATTCCGATAAGCCCCCCGACCGCAGACCCCCACAACCAATGGCCAGGGTTGTGGGGAAGAGGTCCTTGTCCTCATCAACCTGGGGACAAGGTGCTTTGGGGGGGACCCCAATGCATCCTCCCAATATTGAGGGCATGTGGCCTGGTACGGTTCAGGCGGGAGGGGGGGCCGCTCTCGTCCCCCCTCTTTTCCTGCGGCCTGCCAGGTTGCGTGCTCGGATAAGGGTTGGTATGGATTTTGAGGGGGACCCACGCCATTTATTTTGGCTAGGGTTCCCCTTAAAATCCATCCCAGACCTCAAGGGCCTGGTTATTGAATTTGGGGGGACCCCACGCTTTTTTTTTTTTTCATTTTTTTTTATTTTTTATCAATGACTTTTTTTTTTATGAATGACTTTCAATGAATGACTGTTCTCTGTATTACGGGAGCCGTCAATTAACATTAGCCGCGAGTGATTTTAAATAGCTTTCTTTTCTGCAAAAATTACACTTTTTGCAGAGACAGTTCTAAACACAGGAAACATGCGCCCCCTTTACATGCATACTATAGACACCCCCCAGGTACGAAATTTAAAGGAATATTACACTTTTTTTGTTTCAATTTAAGCATTATTAAAATCACTGCTCCTGAAAAAACGGCAGTTTTAAAAAAAAAAAATTGCATTGATACATGTCCCTGGGGCAGGACCCAGGTCCCCAAACACTTTTTATGACATTAACATGCATATTAGCCTTTAAAATTAGCACTTTTGATTTCGAACATTCGCATCCATTATAACTAATAGGGTTCTAAAGCTCGCACACACTTTAGGTCCGTTCGCGGGTTCTGGTGCGAGCCGAACGGGGGGGGTGTTCGGCTCATCCCTAGTGGAGAGACACAACACACATCGACTTCCAGCTCTACCGGGTGGAATGAAGAAGGAAGTGTCTCTGACCTACAAGCATCAAGTTTAACAATATATACCTTATGAATATGCATAGGCTCTAGGCGTGTTATAGGTGTGAGTGTATAGTTTAGTCCAATCAGCATTCATATCTTCTTAACTGCAAGGGAACAGTTAAAGTGGTTGTACATCCTGTACAACCACTTTTACCTATAGGTAAGCCTATATTAAGGCTTACCTGTACGTGCTGGAAATATTTCCTAAACCTCCACGGTTTAGGAGATATTTACAAAAAAACAGTGCGCCGATGACTATGGCACATGCGCCGATGTCTATGACGCATGTGCAGTTTAGAAAGGGCAGATTGTGCCGTTTCTAATGAGGATCATGCCGTGACACGCGACTCCGACTAGTCACAGAGTCGGAGTTTGCGTCCCCGGAGGAAAGAGGGGTGAAGATGGACGCTCGCTGCTAGTAGGGACATCTGTGACATCTCAGGCTTCAGTTTCAGGTAAGCGACACATAATGGGCTTCTATGCGATGCATAGTAGCCCTTTATGCTTTACCTTTGCAGGGAAATAAGAGGAAGTAAAACCCACCAGGGTTTACTTCCTCTTAAAGTAGGTGGTTACATCATGTGACTGATGCGCTGCCATAAAGGTACTGGATCAGACCAGCTAGATAATACTGTCCATTTCTTGGAGTAAAAAGGGAGTAAACTGTTGCTTCTTATCCGGCAGTGAAGGTCATCATGGACTAAAAACTCTGTCTAAAAAGAAGCAAGAAAGTGCATTACAAATTCTTAAAGCGAAAGTCTCATATATATATATATATATATATATATATATATATATATATATATACATACATATATATATATATATATATATATATATATATATATATATATATATATATATATATATATATATATATATATGTATGTATATATATATATATATATATATATGTATCTGTCTCCTTAGATGCCCACAGCTTCAACGCACACAGCGTCTATCTAGAAAGCAGCCCCTCACACTGCTCTGATCCTCAGACCTGGGTCCCTGGCTTTCACTAGTGCACACCTGCACTCTCTGGACTCCTGGAGACCTCCTGTCTCTCTAGGTGGAGCCCAGAACCCTAATCCTGACTCTGCTATAAGCCCAGGACCCACCTGCTCAATCAACCAGCCAGACTCCTGGCTGTTCCCAAAACTAGACATGGGAACTGTCAAAAAATTTGTTTCGTTTCGTCCCGTTTCGTATATAAAAAAATTCGTAATTCGTAATTCGTGTACGAAATTCCGTTCTAATTCGTACGAAATACGAAATTCGGACGAATCGTAATTTTTTTTACGAATCGTTAGTAAAGTTACGAATCGTTACGAATCGTTAACGCGGCTAATGAATTGTTGGTTCTCATAACACAGAGAACAATTCGAATCCAACTACAAATATCGAATTTCAATTTCAAGTTACGAATCGTTATGAATAGTTACGAATCGTTATGAATAGTTACGAATCGTTAGTAAATCCAACTACCAATATCGAATTTCAACTAATTTGAACGAAATTATTATAGCAGATATAACGAATGAATTCGAATGACAAAGTGTCATTTTTGCAGAAAAAAAAAAAGCGTAGGGGTCCCCCCAAATTCAATAACCAGGCCTTCAGGTCTGGTATGGATATTAAGGGGGACCCCAGCCAAAAAAAAAAAAAAAAATGGCGTGGGGTCCCCCCAAATATCCATACCAGACCCTTCAGGTCTGGGATGGATTTTAAGGGGAACCCCGGCAAAAAAAAAAATGGCGTGGGGTCCCCCTCAAAATCCATACCAGACCCTTATCGAGCACGCAACCTGGCAGGCCGCAGGAAAGGAGGGGGGGACGAGAGCGGCCCCCCCTCCCGCCTGAACCGTACCAGGCCACATGCCCTCAACATTGGGAGGGTGCTTTGGGGTCCCCCCAAAGCACCTTGTCCCCATGTTGATGAGGACAAGGGCCTCATCCCCACAACCCTGGCCGGTGGTTGTGGGGGTCTGCGGGCGGGGGGCTTATCGGAATCTGGAAGCCCCCTTTAACAAGGGGACCCCCAGATCCCGCCCCCCCCTGTGTGAATTGGTAAGGGGGTACAAAAGTACCCCTACCATTTCACCAAAAAAAGGTGACAAAATGGTAAAAATGACAGGAGACAGTCTTTGACAATTGCTTTATTAAAATCTTCTTTCTTCTGGTCTTCCTTTCTTCATCTTCTCCTTCCGTCATCTTCTTCCATCGTCTTCTTCCTTCGATTCGCTTCTTCTTCCTCCGGTCTTCTCGTCCTTCTCGTCCGGCGTCGTCCTTCTCGTCCGGCATCAGCGTCTCTTCTCGCAGGCCGCTCCTCGCAATGGGAGGCTCCGCTCTGTGAGGCTTCGCTCCGGGTGACAGGTCTTTTATAACGAAGGCACCTGGTGACCCCGCCCCCTCTGACGCACGGGGACGTCATGTGGAATTCCCTATGGCTTTCCCCATGACGTCAGAGGGGGGGCGGGGTCACCAGGTGCCTTCGTTATACAAGACCTGTCACCGGGAGCGGAGCCTCACAGAGCGGGAGCCTCCCATTGCGAGGAGCGGCCTGCGAGAAGAGACGACGATGCCGGACGAGAAGGACGACGCCGGACGAGAAGGACGAGAAGACCGGAGGAAGAAGAAGCGAATCGAAGGAAGAAGAAGATGGAAGAAGATGGAAGAAGATGGAAGAAGATGACGGAAGGAGAAGATGAAGAAAGGAAGACCAGAAGAAAGAAGAAAGAAGATTTTAATAAAGGAATTGTCAAAGACCGTCTCCTGTCATTTTTACCGTTTTTGCCACTTTTTTGGTGAAATGGTAGGGGTACTTTTGAAACCCCCTTACCAATTCACACAGGGGGGGGCCGGGATCTGGGGGTCCCCTTGTTAAAGGGGGCTTCCAGATTCCGATAAGCCCCCGCCCGCAGACCCCCACAACCACCGGGCACGGTTGTGGGGAAGAGGCCCTTGTCCTCATCAACATGGGGACAAGGTGCTTTAGGGGTCTCAGACCCCAAAGCATCCTCCCAATGTTGAGGGCATGTGGCCTGGTACGGTTCAGGTGGGAGGGGGGGCCGCTCTCGTCCCCCCCTCCTTTCCTGCGGCCTGCCAGGTTGCGTGCTCGGATAAAGGGTCTGGTATGGATTTTATGGGGGACCCCACGCCATTTTTTTTGGCTAGGGTTCCCCTTAAAATCCATCCCAGACCTCAAGGGTCTGATATGGATTTTGAGGGGGACCCTACGCCATTTTTTTTTTTTATTTTTTTGGCTGGGGTCCCCCTTAATATCCATACCAGACCTGAAGGGCCTGGTTATTGAATTTGGGGGGACCCCTATGCATTTTTTTTATCAATGACTTCAATGAATGACTGTTCTCTGTATTACGGATCCAACAATTCATTTGCCGGCAAATAGCTGCGAGTGATTTTAAATAGTTTTTTTTTCCTGCAAAAATGACACATTGTACAGAGACAGTTCTCTATATTAGATATACTGAATCTCGAAGCATTCGAAGCATTCGAAGCATTCGTTATATCCGCTATTATAATTTCTTTCATGTTAGTTGAAATTACATATTTGTTAGTAGTTGTATTCGAATTGTTCTCTGTATTACGGGAATCGGCAATTAGCGCGAGTGATTTTAAATATTTTTTTTTTCCTGCAAAAAATGACACATTGTACAGAGACAGTTCTAAACACGGGAAACATGACCCCATTCATAGACATACTATAGAGTATATAGTATATAGAAGGGGTCATGTTTCCCGTGTTTACAACTCTCTCTGTACAATGTGTCATTTTTGCAGGAAAAAAAGACATTTAAAATCACTCGCGGCTAATTGCCAATTCCCGTAATACAGAGAACAATTCGAATGTTGTATTGTAACTAACAAATATATGTAATTTCAACTAATATGAAAGAAATTATAATAGCGGATATAACGAATGCTTCGAATGATTCGAGATTCAGTATATCTAATATAGAGAACTGTTCCTGCAGTGTCATTTTTGCAGGAAAAAAAACTATTTAAAATCACGAGTCGCAGCTATTGCCGGCAAATGAATTGTTGGATCCATAATACAGAGAACAGTCATTCATTGAAGTCATTGATAAAAAAAATGCATAGGGGTCCCCCAAATTCAATAACCAGGCCCTTCAGGTCTGGGATGGATTTTAAGGGGAACCCTAGCCAAAAAAAAATGGCGTGGGGTCCCCCCATAAAATCCATACCAGACCCTTATCCGAGCACGCAACCTGGCAGGCCGCAGGAAAGGAGGGGGGACGAGAGCGGCCCCCCCCTCCCGCCTGAACCGTGCCCTCAACATTGGGACACTCAACACGAAGGCACCTGGTGACCCCGCCCCCCTCTGACGTCATGGGGAAAGCCATAGGGAATTCCACATGACGTCCCCGTGCGTCAGAGGGGGCGGGGTCACCAGGTGCCTTCGTTATAAAAGACCTGTCACCCGGAGCGGAGCCTCACAGAGCGGGAGCCTCCCATTGCGAGGAGCGGCCTGCGAGAAGAGACGACGATGCCGGACGAGAAGGACGACGCCGGACGAGAAGGACGAGAAGACCGGAGGAAGAAGAAGCGAATTGAAGGAAGAAGAAGATGGAAGAAGATGACGGAAGGAGAAGATGAAGAAAGGAAGACCAGAAGAAAGAAGAAAGAAGATTTTAATAAAGGAATTGTCAAAGACCGTCTCCTGTCATTTTTACCATTTTTTTGCCACTTTTTTGGTGAAATGGTAGGGGTACTTTTGTACCCCCTTACCATTTCACACAGGGGGGGGGCCGGGATCTGGGGGTCCCCTTGTTAAAGGGGGCTTCCAGATTCCGATAAGCCCCCCGCCCGCAGACCCCCACAACCACGGGCACGGTTGTGGGGATGAGGCCCTTGGCCTCATCAACATGGGGACAAGGTGCTTTGGGGGGGACCCCAAAGCACCCTCCCAATGTTGAGGGCATGTGGCCTGGTACGGTTCAGGCGACAGGGGGGGGCGCTCTCGTCCCCCCTCCTTTCCTGCGGCCTGCCAGGTTGCGTGCTCGGATAAAGGGTCTGGTATGGATTTTGAGGGGGACCCCCACGCCATTTTTTTTTTTTTTTTGGCCGGGGTTCCCCTTAAAATCCATCCCAGACCTGAAGGGTCTGGTATGGATATTTGGGGGGGACCCCACGCCATTTTTTTTTTTTTTGGCTGGGGTCCCCCTTAATATCCATACCAGACCTGATTGGCCTGGTTATTGAATTTGGGGGGACCCCTACGCTTTTTTTTTTTTATATCAATGAATGACTGTTTTTTAAATAGCTTTTTTTTCTGCAAAAATGACACTTTGTCATTCGAATTCATTCGAATGCATTCGAATTCATTCGAATGCATTAGAATTCATTTGAATGCATTCGAATTCATTCGTTATATCTGCTATAATAATTTCGTTTGAATTAGTTGAAATTTGATATTGGTAGTTGGATTCGAATAATTTGGAGCTGAAATTCGTAAACGGAATTTTTCCTGCAAAAATGACACTTTGTCATTCGAATCATTCGGCGACGAAATTCGTAAACGGAATTTCGTATTCCGTACGGAATTCGTAAAAAAAAAAAATTCGTACTACAGATTCGTAAATTCGTACGAATTTCGAAAAAATTCGTACGAATTACGAATTCGTACGAAACGAATCGCACATGTCTACCCAAAACCTGGTCCCAGGATTGGAGATTCTGTCCCACCCATAACGCTATGGAATCTCCGGGCTCCGGGTCCCCAACTGGATTTTACAAACTTTGGAAAAAAAATGATAAAACAGATTCCTCCACATTAAATACCCCTGGAGCCCTCAACCTGCATATTTGAGAACCCTGGGCGACATTTACTAGGACAGGGAACTGTACTGTCACAATATATATAACACTCAACATTATCAGACCCCTATAATTTTACTCACTAGTCTCATGTCGAAAGTGAAGAGGTTACTCACAATACGAAAATCTTGGTACGACAGAATTCAACTTCACAAGTAATGTCATGTGTTGAATAGTTTTGTATGTATTATTTAGTTTCTGAGCATGCGTAGTCTCGCACTTACATTTTTTTCGTACGAAAACCGTACTAATGAAACGAAAATCGAACATTGAGTTCACATCCGACAAAAATTTTACAGTCTACACATCCAGCTTTTGTCTGAAGAAAAAGCAAAATCGTCTGTCGAAAGCACCGAACTAACGATCCGAAAATCATCAGACAGCCCGTCGATTTTTGTATGGTGTGTACAGGCCTTAAGACCCCATACACACACTATACAACTTTTGTTGTCTGATTTCCTTTAGATTTACCAAAACCATGTAGTGCATTGCATACAAATTGAAACTCCTATGGTTCATATTATATGGTTTGGGTAAATCTGAAGATAAAAATCTGCAGAAAATCTAATAGTGTGTATGGGGCCTGAAGCCTTGTACACACGGTACGATTGTTGGCCAACCGAACATCTGATTTTTGTCAAAAGGGCGTGTGCCAGGATCTTGTCTTGCATACTAATGTGTGATGGATTTGTGTACTGACCATACTAAAATCAGAAGTCAAGCCGTTGTCCGCCGAATATTTACTAGCCTGTCATCCAACATATTTGTTGGCCTAAAATTGGACAGCAATTGTCAAAAGGAGCGTACTAACGGTAAGATTTTAAGACAACAGTCTGTCAACAGACAATCCCCTGCCAAGAATCGAACCGTGTGTACGAGGCTTAAGACCCCTTTCACACTGGGGCGTTTTTCAGGAGCTTTAGTGCTTAAAATAGCACCCTTACAGCTCCTGAAAAATGCCTAATCTGCAGTCCCAGTGTGAAAGCCTGAGTGCTTTCACACTGGGGCGGTGCGCTTGCAGGATGTTAGAAAAAGTCCTGCAAGCAGCATCTTTGGGGCGGTTTGCAAGTGGTGTATACACCACTTCTCCACCTCCCCTGCACACTGAAATGCATGGGCAGCGCTGCTGAAGTGGCTGCAAAGCGATTCAGCAGCAGCGCTACACAAGAGCTTTTAACCCTTTTTTAACCCCTTCTAGGGGGCTAAAAGCGCCCCGCTCCCGCTCGAATAGCGGCGCCAAAGTGCCGCTATAACGGAGGTAAAGTGCCGCTAACTAGCAGCGATTTACTGCTATCGCCCCCCCACCGCCCCAGTGTGAAAGGGCTCTTAAGATTTGAAATCAGATTATATGGTTTTGGTAAATCTGAATGAAAAAATATTCAGAAAATTGTATAGTGTGCATTCAGCTTAACACTATCTGCCCCCCAGACTGAGAATGCTGCTGTCCATGGGTGTCCCCATACCTCCTCCATCCAGAGTGGAGACACCTTAAGCTAGGAAGTGTATTACTGGCTGGATCACCAGGTGGAAAATATAAAAAATAAAGGTAAAAACAAATGCACCCACCGCGTCTAAGGACTGGTAATCCGCAACATATTGCATTTTTGTTCTTGAGTTTAGATGTGCTTTTGTAGCGCTCACCCCTGGATAGGGTTGCCACCTTTTCTTCATGCCAAACCCGAACACTTTAGAGATGCACGGCAATTTTGTATGCAGTATACACTATAGGATTGCAAAAGACTTTAAACACCTTATAGTAATGTGGTGCACTACACAGGCCAAAATGAACAATGGGTGTGGCCAAATTCAGTTAAAGAGGGCAACAGATTTGTGTGTGACTATCTCTGTTACCTGGGAAGCCACAGGTCAATCTGAATAACGTGTCTGGGTTTCAGGCGGACTGAAACCCAGACACATACGTCAAAACCTGGACTGTTCTGGTGAATCCCAGAGATAGGTGGCAACCCTACATGGTGCTGCAACTTCCTTGGGTCACTCTAATATCCATGGGTTACTTAGTTTATTAGGGCACTTTAAAGTTCATGGGTAACTCTAATATTCATGGGGTACTCTGCCTATGGGGCATTCTAACCTCCATGGGGTGCGTCTATAGAGTGCTCTAGCATCCATGGCTTAATCTGTCTATTGGGTTATTGTAGCATCCATGGGGTGCTCCAAAGGTTATGGGGAGCTCTAACCTCCAAGGGTTGCTTTGTCTATGGGTCACTCTAGCTTCCCTGGGGTGCTCTAACATCTATGGGGCACTCTTATTTCCATGAGTTGCTCTAATGTCCATGGAACACGCTAACCTTTGCTTTGTCTATTGGGTGCTCTGAAATCTATTGGTAACTCTAGCATCCATGGGTGCTCTAATGTTTATGGTGTGCTGTAACATCTATGGGGTGTTTTAACGCCTATGTGCAGCCCTAAGTCCGTCTTTAACTGGATAACCAGCCATTCCTACCAGCTGTTTTCACTTTTTGCACAATGCATCACTGATTATGCAAATATTTATCCAATGGAGTTTATAAAGATTAATCGTGCTGCGCTACCCTTTAAAGATGTGTAGAAACAGATATTTTAAATAGATTGTATAAAAAGTAGTAATTGAATCCACAATCCTGATGCTGCAAATCTATAAATACCAATAAAAATATACACCAAAATATTACCACATATGTTAAAATATAAATGAACATGTTGAATACATATACCATTGTTGTAAATTACATAAAGAACATCCAAAATAATTAAATCCACAATCTCAGTGCAGTAAATCATCAATAATACCTAAAGTGCACTGAGATTGTGGATTTAATTATTTTGGATGTTCTTCATGTAATTTACAACAATGGTATATGTATTCAACATGTTCATTTATATTTTAACATATGTGGTAATATTTTAGAGTTTTTTTTTTTTTTTGGTATTTATAGATTTAATGCACTGGGATTGTGCATACAAATATCACTTTTTTATACACTTTATTTAAAATATGTGTTTGCACCTGGGTTAAGGGTAGCGCAACACCATTAATCTTCACATATTTAGTTGGAATGTGGGAATACATTTGTATGTGAGCAGCAAATTAAGTATTTATAATATTTTAAGTGGCAGCTCAGTAGTATATTGTACACAGTGCTATGAGTTTATTGCACAGAGTACAAGACATTGGCATGTGGCTTCCTTCACCCTTACCTTCCCTGGTGCATACCCGACCACACTTTCCTCACTCATGCACTCAGCATCCTCCGAGCCAGCAGCATAAAGTTCCCTCCACAACGTGCATAGCCACTGTACAAACTAGGATGGAATCGCCCAGTTCGTCCCAGCCCCCGCCCAGCAGGAGGGACATATTGAAATACAATCTCTAGCCACACAGTGCCCCACGGCTGAAGAAATTTAACTTTCCCTGCCCACACTCCCTATATAGGAGGTGTTAGCAAGGGGGCGTCTGAAAAGTTCAGTATTCGGCACTGCTGCACTGAGAAGCTTCTCAGCCACAGCACGGCATAAATAATGTGTCCGGGGATCAGGCAAGCTGAATCCCGGGCACATGATTCAATTCCCGTACTGTCCGGGTGAATCCCGTACAGGTGGCAACCCTACCCCTGGAGGGGCCACTGAGAATAGACAGGTCCCCATACCCCAAAGTAGTACAGAGGCTGCCAGTTACACAAGTACAGTTCCATGCACACCAACAATACAGCCTCAGTCTAGGGATGTCTTTTTAGAATTTATAGCTGAATAACTTGAAACAGGAGAGAGGTTTGAGGGGTTCAGGCAACTGTTCCTGGTTTGGAGGGACTGCCCTTGATTTGGAACAAAGTCCCTCTATCCCTCTTTCCTCTTCATTTGTCCCTCATTTTGGTCTGTTTTATATAGTTGTATATAAAATATACTTTTTGTCTTTCAAAAAGTGTTTCCCGATGCTAAACCTTTCATCCAATTTCTAAATTGCTGCATTTGTAAATTTCAAAAGCCAATATAAAGGAATAGTAGTGGTAAAAAAAAATGCACTTGTGGGTTAAACTAATATATTTTTTTTTATAATTCTCATTTAAGGGGTGTGTCCTATGCCTACATACTTTTGCTTATTGGTGCCCCTCGTTCCCATCTCAAAAAGTTAGGAGGTATGCTTCAGGATACTCCAAAACAACTAATAGAACATACTTCTAGCACAAATCCTTATAGCTGCTGGCACATATAAAAAAAGCCCCACTGTAGATCTTATTCACAATGTCCCAGGAGCTGACTGCCACCCACCTTCCACAGGTAGTTCCACGATGAGGGGGATAAAAAAGATCCTTCTCCAGACCGGGACTTTAGGACAGTGCCCTCCAGCAATGATTAATCTTCCCCAGGCCCTCAGCTCAGCACCTGCTGAGGCCCAAAACTGCAAATCTTGTCTTAGTATAGCTGCCTCCCAGGGCCAGCAGCCCCAAGAGAACTGGAACCCTCCTAGCAGAGGAAAAACACTCAGGCCTCCCAAAACATTGATCACCCCTCAGCCACCTGGACGCCCCCTTCCAGGGATTGGCTGAAACATGATAAATATTCATAACTGGATATTTGACTCTCTCTGCCCTACTGTATATCCTGGAAGCTTCTACTAGAAGCAGGAAGGAGAAATCAAACTCTCAGCTTAGGAGGCCCTGACTAACCAAAAACTGCAGATCACTGCTCCACTGACTACAATAAGGCCAAAAACGAAATTTAGCCTAACAACCCAATTAGAGGACAGCGCAACACTTTAAATATTTAGTAACCAGTTTTATTAATCGTGATTTCCTCTGTAGATAAGGTATGAGCGCTGGTAGTCTCTTCCCTGTTCTGGCCACCTCTTTCCATCACCAGGTACAGGGGGAAAAAAACACGAAATTTCTCTTCCGGGGTAAGAGTAGAATATTTATATATTTATGTACACCCTGCATTTACTGCAAAGTTTTATTACTCCATTTGCTACCTTACATTCTGGAAAACTAAACCAAAGTAAAAAGCAAAGTCTGTTTAATGGCTCTTTATCGCTTACCACTTTTCAGAGGGCTTTATAACAGCGACTGGCAGGTGTTCAGGAGACTCTACTTCCTACTCTACTACTACTTCAAAACGTTTTTTGCTTTTTTTACAGAAAATTTTACATTATGGGACCATACCTCAACTGCAAGCCAATCATTTGGCTCATGGTTGTGGTGAGACCCCATTGATCTCAATGGGTGAGTTTGCCAAACTCTGCAGCCCAAGTGAAAAAAATTTGCAGCAGCCAAGACATGTGTACAGACCTGTCAGGCAGTATTGTTAGAACTGTGGTAGGGAGCCAGGACCCTCCCCCAGCCACCAGTGTGTAAGTCTGTGGCACAAGAGTAGGGATGGGCACGGTGTTCGATGCGAACCCATGTTCGAATCGAACATCGGGCGTTCGCCCGCTCGGCGAGCCCAGAACTATTTGGGGCCGCTCGCATCAAATTCGTGTGATGCGAGCCGCCCGCAATGCACTGCGCCACTGCGCCAGTGATTAGCCAAGCATGCACTGTGACCCCGCATGCTTGGCCAATCATAGAGCCAGCGGCGAGGAGAGCCATAATTGGCCACAGGCAGGATGCCTGTGGCCAATTATAGCTCAGGGGGTTTAGTACACGCCCCACATTATATAAGGCCGCCGCGCCGGCGGCCTCGTATATTGTGTTCCAGCGTGTCAGTGATACGTGGCTGTGATCCATTCTGCAGTGCTGCTGACTGCTGACATTATCTGTGCTGTGATTCTGGGGATTAGTGTGCGCGTGCTGTTAGTACAGCATTGCAGTAACACATTAAAACACCTTCCTTCCTTTCTTCATCCTGTTGTGTCATCTAAGGCAGCCATCTGCGGCTAATGAATTGCCGGTTCCCGTAACACAGAGAACAGTCATTCATTGAAAGTCATTGATAAAAAAAAAAGTCATTGATAAAGAACAAAAAAAAAAGCGTGGCGGTCCCCCCAAATTCAATTACCAGGCCTTCAGGTCTGCTATGGATATTAAGAGGAACCCCGGCCAAAAAAAAAATGGCGTGGGGCCCCCCTCAAAATCCATACCAGACCCTTGAGGTCTGGGATGGTTTTTAAGGGGAATCCCGGCAAAAAAAATGGCGTGGGGTCCCCCTCAAAATCCATACCAGACCCTTATCCGAGCACGCAACCTGGCAGGCCGCAGGAAAAGAGGGGGGGCGGGAGCGGGCCCCCCCTCCCTGCTGACCCGTACCAGGCCACATGCCCTCAACATTGGGAGGGTGCTTTGGGGTCCCCCCAAAGCACCTTGTCCCCATGTTGATGAGGACAAGGGCCTCTTCTCCACAACCCTGGCCATTGGTTGTGGGGGTCTGCGGGCGGGGGACTTATCGGAATTTGGAAGCCCCCTTTAACAAAGGGACCCCCAGATCCCGCCCCCCCCCTGTGTGAAATGGTAAGGGGGTACTTGTACCCCTACCATTTCACCAAAAAAGTGTCAAAAATTGTAAAAATGACAGGAGACGGTCTTTGACAATTCCTTTATTAAAATCTTCTTTCTTCTGGTCTTCCTTTCTTCATCCTTCGGTTTCTTCATCTTCTCCTTCCGGCATCTTCTTCCATCTTCTTCTTCCATCTTCTTCTTCCTCCGATCCGCTTCTTCTTGCTCTGGTCTTCTCGTCCGGCATCTTCTTCCATGGCATTGGTGTCTCTTCTGGGCTGCTCCGTGCAATGGGAGGCTCCCGCTGTGTGAGGCTTCGCTGCGTCTGACAGGTCTTTTATAACGGAGGGCGGGGCCACCTGGTGACCCGCCCCCTCTGACGCACGGGGACATCTTGGGGAATTCCCTATGGCTTTCCCATGACGTCAGAGGGGGGCGGGGTCACCAGGTGGCCCCGTTCTCCGTTATAAAAGACCTGTCAGACGCAGCGAAGCCTCACACAGCGGGAGCCTCCCATTGCGCGGAGCGGCCCAGAAGAGACGCCAACGCCATGGAAGAAGATGCCGGATGAAGAAGCAAGAAGAAGCGGATCGGAGGAAGAAGAAGATGAAAGAAGAAGATGGAAGAAGATGCCGGAAGGGGAAGATGAAGAAACCGAAGGATGAAGAAAGGAAGAAGGAAGAAGACCAGAAGAAAGAAGATTTTAATAAAGGAATTGTCAAAGACCGTCTCCTGTCATTTTTACCATTTTTGACACTTTTTTGGTGAAATGGTAGGGGTACTTTTGTACCCCCTTACCATTTCACACAAGGGGGGCCGGGATCTGGGGGTCCCCTTGTTAAAGGGGGCTTCCAGATTCTGATAATCCCCCCGCCCGCAGACCCCCACAACCAATGGCCAGGGTTGTGGGGACGAGGCCCTTGTCCTCATCAACATGGGGACAAGGTGCTTTGGGGGGACCCCAAAGCACCCTCCCAATGTTGAGGGCATGTGGCCTGGTACGGTTCAGGAGGGAGGGGGGGCTAGTGGAGATCACTGAAATAGTGGTGTCTACTACATTGACTTCCATCTTTTATAGGGATTACACAGATATTGAACATACATACAGTATCTCACAAAAGTGAGTACACCCCTCACATTTTTGTAAATATTTTATTATATCTTTTTATGTGACAACACTGAAGAAATTACATTTCGCTACAATGTAAAGTAGTGAGTATACAGTTTGTATAACAGTGTAAATTTGCTGTCCCCTCAAAATAACTCAACACACAGCCATTAATGTCTAAACCGCTAGCAACAAAAGTGAGTACACCCCTAAGTGAAAATGTCCAAATTGGGCCCAATTAGCCATTTTCCCGGTGTCATGTGACTCGTTAGTTTTACAAGGTCTCAGGTGTGAATGGGGAGCAGGTGTGGTAAATTTGGTGTTATCGCTCTCACTCTCTCATACTGGTCACTGCAAGTTCAACATGGCACCTCATGGCAAAAGGACTCTCTGAGGATCTGAAAAAAAAAATGTTGCTTTAAAAAAGGATGGCCTAGGCTATAAGTAGATTGCCAAGACCCTGAAACTAAGCTGCAGCATGGTGGCCAAGACCATACAGTGGTTTAACAGGACAGGTTCCTCTCAGAACAGGCCTCGCCATGGTCGACCAAAGAAGTTGAGTGTACATACTCAGCTCCATATCCAAAGGTTGTCTTTGTCAAATAGATGTATGAGTGCTGCCAGCATTGCTGCAGAGGTTGAAGGGGTGGGGGGTCAGCCTGTCAGTGCTCAGACCCTACGCCGCACACTGCATCAAATTGGTCTGCATGGCTGTCATCTCAGAAGGAAGCCTCTTCTAAAGATGATGCACATGAAAGCCTGCAAACAGTTTGCTGAAGACAAGCAGACTAAGGACATGGATTACTGGAACCATGTCCTGTGGTCTGATGAGACCAAGATAGGTATTTGGTTCAGATGGTGTAAAGCGTGTGTGGTGGCAACCAGGTGAGGAGTACAAAGACAAGTGTGTCTTGCCTACAGTCAAGCATGGTGGTCCCACCATGTACACCAGTGTCATGGTCTGTGGCTGCATGAGTGCTGCCGGCACTGGGGAGCTACAATTCATTGAGGGAACCATGAATGTCAACATGTACTGTGACATACTGAAGCAGAGCATGATCCCCTCCCTTCAGAGACTGGGCCACAGGGCAGTATTCCAACATGATAACAACCCCAGACACACCTCCAAGACGACCACTGCCTTGATAAAGAAGCTGAGGGTAAAGGTGATGGACTGGCCAAGCATGTCTCCAGACATAAACCCTATTGAGCATCTGTGGGGCATCCTCAAATGGAAGGTGGAGGAGCGCAAGGTCTCTAACATCCACCAGCTTTGTGATGTCATCATAGAGGAGTGGAAGAGGACTCCAGTGGCAACCTGTGAAGCTCTGGTGAACTCCATGCACAAGAGGGTTAAGGCAGTGCTGGAAAATAATGGTGGCCACACAAAATATTGACACTTTGGCCCCAATTTGGACATTTTTCACTTAGGGGGTGTACTCACTTTTGTTTTAATGGTGTGTTGAGTTATTTTGAGGGGATGGCAAATTTGCACTGTTATACAAGCTGTACACTCACTACTTTACATTGTAGCAAAGTGTAATTTCTTCAGTGTTGTCACATGAAAAGATATAATATAATATTTATAAAAATGTGAGGGGTGTACTTACTTTTGTGAGATACTGTATTTACATTGGTCCAATCGGGACAAGCGTAACTGTGTAAAAAATTTCCATACCTTCTTTATTATATTTAAAAAAATTCCAACTCCAAATATGCATATTTCAAAGAAAGTTTTATCTGTTCATCTGACAAACCATTGACAACAATTATTGAGTAATATATGGTTTAGTAATGCGTTCTTCTTTATTTCTCCAGCTCAGCCCTCTGTGTCTCTGGATATAAACAGTGATGGATCTCTGGAGTGTAGAGCCATTGGTGGATTCCCAGCTGCAGAGATCTCCTGGATCCCACATTCAGATGATATAAACATAACCAAAATTAAAGATTTGGATGATACCTTGACAGTGATCAGTACATACAAGTCTAATGGAGACAACGTGACATGCCTTGTGTCTCATCCCACATTTGTGAATCTCTGGAGCCAGTCTATTGTATCAACAGATAAAATCGGTGAGTGTATGGAAAGTATATTAGATTCTCCTAGTGGACATATACCTGTACATCCAGCCTTCTTACTCTACAAGGTGTAGAAGGATCCCAATCTATGGACCTCAAAGTTCTTTCCCATATAGCTCAAGCAGACACAGCCTACATGATGGTGGCAGCTCTGCTCCCAATTCAGAAATGCAACAGTGTTACCAATACCACCCCATTAATAGAAGCGGCATTGGGTGGACTTCACTGGCGGGCTCAATAGGTATTGATGGACTTTGTAGGGGGACTAAGAGAAAATTGTAAATAAATGTATAAATGTCCTGATAATTTTATAATAATAATATTTTTAATATTTACTTCACTGGACGGCCATGGTTCTACTTTAAATACCCCATAGGTAGGGGTTGGTTATGAAAAAATATATATTTCCTAGTAGTAATGCATAACAGGAAATTCTCCTCTTTGGATTGATGGAGTGGACCCTATTTTTTGCTCTGCTGGCACAAATATTGTATGTGTGTCATCATTAAAGTGTATGTAAACCCTAACACTATTGAAAGTGTTTTGATATCTGTTCAATAAGTAGAAAAAAGTAGAAAAATTCTGTCCTCTCTACCTGTGCTGCACTGTTATCAGTTACATTATTCTGATGATTACAGAACCACATCCATCCATAGCTCAGCCTGTTGCCCCAGAACCTTCCATAAGCCCCTCACCGGAGACCTCCAGCCTGGTCCTGCCTCTAGATATCCTAAGACCTCTGAGTAGAACTTTGAAGGCCCCTCTCTGCCTGATGCTTTATTAAGCACTTCCTCCTCTTCTCTTGGGGCCTGAGGCTCCCCCTAGGTCTCTCACACCCACCTAATGCCATCTCTGCTCTAATTTGTTTCCCCTGAGCAGTCACCTTGGGGCACTTTAGTGGACGTTGTTGATCAGGTGCCCCATTAATGCCTTTGCCATTAGCTGTTCTGGGGTTTGTCTGTAGAATGCTGGGGTTTTTTTTATTACCACACTACAAGCCATACACCATGAAGCCACACTTACCTTATTGGCCATAGCTTCTGGTGTACAGCCAGTGGTGCTCTATGTGCTACATGCATTTTATAGTGCCTTTTATTGAAGTCTGTTTATATTGCCTTTATACTTTGAATGTCTGCCTCCTGTAGCTAAGACTTGTGGGTCTAAAGGTGTGTTATAAATGGGGGGGGGGGGGGGCATGATTATGTGGGTGAGGTTACAAATGGGGATAAGATGTTTGTGAAGGTGTAGTTGTAAGTGGATGTGGCCAATAGGATGATCCCAGATTTCATTCTAAAAATATGGCAAACTTACCATAGGATCACATTCATACTTGGAACTGGGTGTCAATAGATAAGGCGAGGGACTCATGCTGTAATGGAAAAGGGCTTCCTGCAGGGGTCACTGCACCATGCAATGGAAACTGTATGTGTTTCTTTAGATAACATTATTAGATCATTGACATAACCAACCCAGACAAGATTGTAAATATGATTATAAACAATGACAGTAACCTTCACTGTGCATTTTCTTTTGTCTATAGGTGGTACTCATTATTTTTGGAGGATTTTTGCCCTGATCATCTTCAGTTGTCTTGTCATAGGACTCTTTTTATACTGCAGATACAAGTCCAAGGCAATACCCATATAGGAATAGAGACATAATCTAAAGTAGAACTCTTGAGGGTATTTGCAATCCAAGGGATCAAGCAAATTAAGCACAAATGACCAGAGGCCTTTCACCACTCCTGATGGTTCAATGATGGACAATGTCTGTGGCCTCCTTCTGGTATCTCTGAAGTCTCTGATGCAGCATTACTGGAACAGCAACCCAGAACAATAGAACAGAGGCTCCCAGGAACAACAGCTCAGTTTAATGGTTAAGCCAGCAGCCTTGGCATAAGGCACACAGATCAGTCCTAACGCACATGGCCCTCTGGTGCCACTGTACCCAGTCCCACTCAACACAGTATCTCACAGCAGATAGTCTCTATGGGCTCAGCACAGGATCAGTCTGTCCTGTTTTGTGAGGCATAGTGGGAGCAAAGGTCGTAAAAGTCACTGGGCGCCAGACACTTCTTGGATGCAAAAGAGGTTTTATTTCTTTTAACAGTCTGTTTATATTTTGCAATGTAAAGAGGGTTGGGGCCAAGACACCCTTAAATAGTTGTAATTTTAAAAGGCAGACTCAGAGGCTTCAATAGCATGACAGCCGTAAAGGGAAAGGCCCCAGCAAGGTGCTACTTCTGCATGTGCAGATTTGCTGTCCCCTATGGCTACAGTATTTAACAGTTCCTAATACAAATGTAACAGTTCTCTCAGCTTTACTACAACTTCTCCTTGTAGTTCTTCAGCCCCTTGAGCTCCTGGTCTCTCACCGGACCCTCTGATTCCTTAACTCAGAATCTCATGAGCTCCCCAAGGCTTTTGCGGTGGTATCTCCCTCAAGCGTCACCCACGCTTCCCTGCTGGGTCCCTAGCTAGTTCTCTGGTCGGCAGAACCGTCACTTTTGGTTGGACTGCAAGCCGCAGTAACAACCCTGCGCTGCCCTCTTACTTCTGGATAGGCCCTCACACACCCTGGCAGCCAGATGCCCCCGGGATAGGCCCAATATCTGGCCTAGCAGCCTGGGGCAGACGACACACATCCACCCAGATGGCAGTCTGGGTGGCACAGAACTTAGATCACCTGACTCCACCCAAATATATAGGATGTCCCAGCAGGCCAAGGGATTCAAGAAAACCCCTGCCCATTGGCTGAGATACCTCATATACCCATGACCTGACCTTGAGTTGTCCTTCTCATACCTAGTACCACCAAGTTCCCAGCCACCAAGTGGTAGAAGAGAATAGTACTACAAGGCCAAACTAAAAACTTAAATCAATGGATCTCTAACAATTTAACTATGGTAGCTACCCCTGACAAGGAATTTGGTGAGGAACCCCCTGACTAAACCCCACGGCGATACAGAGAAAAATACAGAGCAGAATAAGTGAAATAATAAAAGAGGTGAGTGAGGACAGAGTTAGAGTATATTTTCAGTTAACACATTTTCATACAGAAAAATAAATGGTGTAAAACTTGGATGACAGGTATATGTTCTGTCCTATGCCCAATACCTTTTATATAACTTACACATGTCATTCTAAAGGCGTCTGTAATGTTGGAATGCATCTTTTTCTCTAAATAAAGAGTTTTAAAAAAAAAAAAAGCCGTTTATACTTACAGTGAAATGTTTTTACATATTTTTTTTGCGCAATTTTGTATAGTTTATATACTGTTTTTGTGCGTGTTTGCAAAATTAAAGTGGGCCAGTCTGGATGAAGTCCAGCCCTGGATATACAAATATATAAAGACTAAAAAAAATAAAGATTAGGAGGTGAATATCACACTTCAGAATTACATTTTTTTGTCTGCTTTATTTTCTTTTTCCTGACTGACTCCATGGCAGCCTACGTATGGGTTAATCCCGCCTCTCATACCTCATAGGACCCCCACTCCCATAAATCTTTGCACCTGGCCAGATACCGTGTTCCTTTTTTGTCCTCCTCCTTAAGGACTAAAGTAGTAGTTCTTACCTTTAAGGAGTCATGTATCCGGGTCTGGTTCCTGTTGCCGCTGCACGCATGGTGAAGATATGGTGTCTGGAGTCCATTAGCCCGGCTACTAGCAGGGTGGACATGGGGATGAAGAGCGTTGCCTGAAGAGCTTACTATCTAGCCACTGGCTAGAAAGCGGCAGTATGGCCATTTGTCCTAGCTACTAGCGGGAGGCCTTTTCCCTGAAGTAATCCCCCAGTGACGTGCCTGTGGTCGGGAGCCAGGTCGGGTGGTCAGCGTGCTGGAGTGGTAATGTATGGCAGCCTGTTTTTGTTTGTTTGTTTGTCCCATTTCCTGGTGTATGGCGGCTGGAGCGCATCTGCGTTCCAGACCGCCGCTTTCCTGTACTGCGCAGCCGCAGAGTCTCGATTGGAAGTGAGGCTTGGGCGGCGCATGCGCAGTGCGGACGGGTAGCGGCGTTCGCACATGCGCACGAGCGCCGTGGGGGTGACGCGGACGGCGTCGTGACGTCATCCTGGTGGCAGATTTAAATGCCTGTCAGATTTAGACAGGCTTGCTCTGCATCCAAACAAATCGTATGACGCTGCTTTTCTCTGCTTTATTGAGGTAAGAGGCTTTGGCCTTGTTCCCTGTTGGTTATTAGTTGTTCATATATTTGGGGAATTTAATTATTTAATTATTTAATTATTTAATGCGTATATATATATATACAAAATTGGGGAAAGTGGATTTTAGTATAAATATCTTTACTATGGATATTGTTACAGCCTGTCTGAATTTGTGAATATGGATGTCTCGTCGCCCCCTTGTGGCCAGCCTTTACGCCGCAGGTAGGGAAGAATTTTTTTTTTCCTTTTACCTGTGTTGGTTGGTATAGGGTGTATTTTAAGGGAATTTTTTTTTCTCCTTATTATCCAATTTTAGCCCTTCTATACCGGATCTTCGGCCTTCAGCATGCGAAGATATTTTGAATTCTGGGTCAAGACATGACCAGTCTAGGTCCAGTTCCGGACGTCCTAAGTCCTCCTCCAGACACCGCTCTGACAAATCAAGGTCGGGGTCTCGGCACTCTTCCCACCACCAGTCGGGAAGATCATGCTGGGGTTGTAGAGCAAAAGTGCCAGAAGACAAATCGCTTTGCGATATATGTTTTTCCCGAGCTGCAAAAGAAAGGGATGTTAGTGACCAGCAAGTGGAGGCAGTGGTCAGGAAGGTTGTTCGGGAATCATTGAACAAACCAGAGTCCCCTCATGCAGTTATTCCTCCCTCTGATCCAATCTCAGTGGTTGAAGTGGAAGACCTTGAGGCCCCAGGGCCCTCCCGTGACTTCTCGTTTAGTGGATCTTCGGACAGCGAAGCTGAAATAGAGGAGTCCAGTGCAGGATTTGATTTTTCCCAGGTCCCTCATCTGGTAAGGGCAGTGAAAGACGCACTGAGGTGGGAGGAGCCAGTAGAAGCACCCTCTAAACAGAGGAAGTACTTTAAGCACCTTAAAAAGGAGCGCTCAAATTTTCCCTTCCTGGGTGAACTAGGAGAAATTATCTCCGACGAATGGAGCAAAGTAGAGAGGAAGAATTCCCTGATCTCTAAAGTGTCCAGAATGTACCCTTTCAAAGATGAGGAAGCTAAGCACCTGGAGTCTGCTCCCCTCATTGATGCAGCCTTAATGAGGCTGGTGAGACACGTCACTCTTCCACTAGAAGATACGGTATCATTTAAAGACGGTCTTGAAAGAAAGATCGATACAGACTTGAAACGTATTTACATCACAGCCGGAATGGCCTGCAAGCCAGCACTGGCCTTGGCAGCATTATCCAAGGCGATGGAATGTTGGACGGATGATTTAGGGACAGTCCTGAGAGGTATGTCCGAAGAAGCCTTCAAGAGCTCTCCAATATGTGAGATGAGAATGGCATCGGCTTTTCTGGGTGAGGCTTCCCTAGATATTATCCGCCTGGTAGCACGTGTTATGCTGTCTTCCGTTACGGCCAAACGAGCCTTGTGGCTACGCCCTTGGGTGGCGGATCCGGCCTCTAAACAGGCCTGGTGCAAAATTCCCTTTGAAGGGTCCTCTCTCTTTGGGAACAAGCTCGATTCAGCCATTTCTCGCGCTACCGGTGGGAAGTCGGGGTTCCTACCCCAGGATCGCCGTCTGTTTGCCCAGAAGAAGGTCCAGTCCAGGTCAGACTCAGAACGTGCTAGGAATGCGCGTCGCTACAGACCAGGTCGGGAGTTCAGGAAGAACTGGAGGAGAAACCAGCCCTCTGGTCAGAAACCTTCAAAATCCACATCTTCTGGGGGCTGCGATGCGGCGAAGTCCTTTTGATATGGTGCCTGTCCAGGCGGAACAAGTAGGGGCACGTTTACTACGCTTCTGCCACGTCTGGGCAGCCTCGATACAAGACTACTGGGTCAGAAAGACAGTCTCTATGGGACACACTTGGGTGTTCAACAATCCACCCATACATCAATTCGTTCCCACAAGCCTTCCTTTGTCGGGAGAAAAGAGAAAGGTTCTGCTGACCTACACGGACTCACTTATCACCCAAGGTGCTGTTATTCCAGTTCCGTCGGAAGAAAAGTTTCAGGGGATCTACTCACCCCTCTTTATGGTCCTCAAAAAGAGCGGCTCTTGGAGGCCGGTTATCGACCTGACTTACTTGAACTCTTTTATAAAAAAGGAGAAATTCAAAATGGAAACGTTGTTGACTATTCGCCAGACAATCCAATCAGGCGATTGGCTAGTATCAATAGATCTAAAAGACGCGTACTTCCATGTACCAATAGCGAAGGACTTCCAAAAATATCTACGGTTCTCGTGGGTCAAAAACACCTCCAATTCATATGTCTCCCGTTCGGGCTTACGACGTCGCCGCGGGTGTTTTCCAAGCTCTTACTGGCAGTGGTCGCCTTGATCAGAGTCCGAGGTATTCGACTACACCATTACCTCGACGACCTACTCCTACTGTCTCAGGACAGGGAACAACTGCTGTCACACCGGGAGCAAGTCATATCTACCCTGACAGAATTCGGCTGGCTTCTGAATCAAGAAAAAAGTCATCTAGAGCCAACCCAGTCCCTAGTTTTCCTAGGGGCACAGTTCGACACGGTGAAAAGCACAATCTCTCTTCCCCTAGAGAAGATTCCAGTAGTCCGGGAAAGGATCCGTCTAGCATTGTCAGCTCCCCTTCTCAGGTCTTCCCAGTGCCTCAGGATAATTGGCACCATGGTGGCAACAGCCCCCATGGTAAAATGGGCGCAATGGAGAATGCGACCCTTTCAGAAAGGATTCCTCCAACAATGGGATCCAAGTCTACAGGATCACTGGATTCGGATAACTCCCTCCATGCGGGAAAGTCTCCCTTGGTGGCTACAGAGAAGGAATCTTCTCAACTGCCATTCAATAGCTCCAGTTTCCTGGATAACGGTAACAACAGATGCCAGCAGCAGAGGTTGGGGTGCTTTGTGTCGGTCGGAGGTAGCCCAGGGCAGGTGGGATTTCCCTGCCCAAGGGGTGGTCTCGAACATATTGGAGATTCGAGCTGCCTTCCAGGCCCTTCGGGCTTTCCTCCATCTGACATCAGGAGCCTCAGTCCTCATGAGATTGGACAATACGACGGCGGTATCGTACATCAAAAGACAGGGGGGCACTCGCAGTCTCTCCCTCTTGAGGGAAGTGAGCCCAATTATGTCCTGGGCTCAGCAGAACTTGGTGGATCTGACGGCAGTGTATCTCCCTGGCGTGCAAAATGTTCAAGCGGATTTTCTGTCCAGAACCTCCTTGGACAACAACGAGTGGTCTCTCCACTCAGAAGTCTTCGATTGGATCCTGACATTGGGAATGATTCCGGAAGTGGATCTATTTGCTTCCCCCTGCAATGCCAAGATGAAGAATTATTATACCAGGTATCGCTGTCCCCAAGCCATGGGAGTGGATGCTCTCACGGATCAGTGTTTTTTCCGCAGGGCCTATGCCTTTCCACCAGTTCCGGTAATTCTCCGGTTCCTTTCGAGACTCAGGCAGGAGACGGTGGAGATAGTGGCAATCATCCCATACTGGCCCAACAGGCCATGGTTCCCGCTTCTGTTGCAGTTGAGTTACCGGGACCCAGTTCCACTTCCCTCCAGGTCAGATCTTCTCCTACAGGGGACATCGCTCCATCCATGTCCGTCCCATCTTCATCTGATGGTCTGGTGGTTGAGAGGAAGAGGCTGGAAGCATTAGGTTGCCCAAGTTCGGCAATAGCTACCCTGCTGAATGCCAGAAGGCAAGGTACAAATAAAGTTTATCAGAGAATTTGGTCTAAATTCATGGACTATATTTCCTCTTCTGGGGGTTCCTGCAGTAATCCAGAAATAAAAGATGTTCTAGGTTTTCTCCAGACAGGATTGGATCTTCCATTATCTGTGAGCTCCCTACGAGTCCAAGTTTCGGCAATATCTGCTTTCACGGGCATTTCCTGGGCAAGGAATCCACTTATTAGACAATTCTTCAGGGGAGCGGCAAGGCTTAGGCCTCAGAGAAAGCCAAGGTTCTCTAAATGGGATCTTCCTCTGGTACTAGATTTCTTCTCTGAAGATTCTTTCCAACAGTTGGATGATCTATCCATGAAAGACATTTCCCTTAAAACAGCCTTTCTAGTGGCCATTACATCCGCTAAAAGAGTGTCGGAGATCAGCTCTCTAGGTTCTAAGGAGCCTTTTCTTACCTTCTTCCCCGATCGGGTAGTTCTAGTTCCAATGCTAGGATCAAATCCAAAAGTCTCATCAGTATTTCATGAGAACCAAGAAATTGTTCTCCCGACTTTTCAGTCAGAAGATTCGTCAGCGAACCATCCTTTGGATGTTGGTGAGATCTTAAAAAGCTACTTAAAAGCTACTGCACCCTTCAGAAGATCAGACCATCTGTTCGTCTACTTCTACGGGAAGAACAGGGGCTTGCGTGCTTCCTCTAGAACTATCGCAAGTTGGATTGTCCAGGCTATCCAAAGGGCATATGCGGCTAAAGGACTGGTTCCTCCTGAAACAGTGACTGCCCATTCTACCAGGAGTATGTCGACATCATGGGCGGCCTCCCGTCACGTATCGGCAGAAGTGATATGCAAGGCAGCCTCTTGGTCGTCAATAAACACTTTCATGAGGCATTATTGTGTTGAGCCAGCGGCTCTTTCCTCTGTTAATTTCGGTTTAAATGTGTTATCTGTTTAAACGGTGCCAATTAAACCTTCTTTTGTTGAACCAGCAAATTGTGCCCACCCGAGTTTGTATGGCTAGCTAGTTCCCATACGTAGGCTGCCATGGAGTCAGTCAGGAAAACGGAAAATTTATATCAAATACTTACCGTAATTTTCCTTTCCTGATGGACTCCATGGCAGCAGGAGTCTCCCTCCCCTTTGCTGGAGTAGGCTAAGTTATGGAACACGGTATCTGGCCAGGTGCAAAGATTTATGGGAGTGGGGGTCCTATGAGGTATGAGAGGCGGGATTAACCCATACGTAGGCAGCCATGGAGTCCATCAGGAAAGGAAAAATTACGGTAAGTATTTGATATAAATTTTCAGTTTTTTGGTGTATGCTGTTAATATTTTAATGGACTTTAAGCTCATTTATAACAAAGTACAGGTTGGATTGAAGGCCCTTTATTACATTATGAAAGAAAAGGTTAAATGCTAAGTCCAACTTTTAAAAAAATAAAAAAATAAATCAGGAATCAGGAAAAAAAATGTTCACTTATGTTTTTTTTTGCGTAACAACCTGCAAAGAAGCATAGTATCAGTGAGCAGTGGATTGCAGGTTCAATGCCAGGCTCCTGCAGACTTTTCTATGGGCTATGTGTGTGTACGGGGCTTTATGTTGGAGAACTGGAGCAAATGCTAGTGGACTATTCCATTGAGAACTACAAGTCAGTCTGCCATGGTGAGGGATGGGATTTGTAGTTAATGCATTTACAGATCTCTGCGAATGAATGAAACGGCTGTGGGGGAGATGTACATACTATACACTCCCACAGGGCGCTTTTAGGGGAGTGGGGGCTTCACTTGGCACCATGTTACATGTTACACCCTAAATCCAGGTGTAACATGTAATATGTTGCAAAAGGTGGAGCTAGCACTTTGAGTGACACTCTATAGTATTTCCCTCCCCTATTTCCCTCCTCCCTTGGCTATTGCTGTTGGCCAACAGCCTTGCATTGTGCATAGTCAGTGGGGGCTGGTGGTATATTTTTTGTATATAGTATAGTATATAGTACACCCACAGCCACCCTCCCCCCCCGGTCGGGTCACCTGCATCACCCCCCCCAGTCAGTCGGTCGGTTACCAGCCCTGCCACTTACCCCATCTATGGCGCGGGCAGCGGTTCCCTCCGGGTGACGGCTTCCCCTGCATCTCCTCCTCGACACCATGGCGATCGTGCATCTCCTCCCCCATGAGTTATAGTATCCCTCCCTGCTATCGAGAGGCTGTGGTTTGGGGACTGAAGGCCCTGACTAGGGTGACCACATTTCCAAACTGCCATTCAGGGACACTCCTCAGCGTGCACCGGTCGGTGACATCACAAGGGGGCAGTGCCACCATGTGACGCCGCTGGGTGGCCCCGCTCCTTACCTATTTAAGCATCTGTTTAATGTATGTTAGCCCAACATTGCAGGTTGCCACTTAGAGTCACAAAGTGTATTTATTCTTACAATGCTGGGCTAACATACATGAATCAAATGCTTTTTATATCCAAGGCACTAAAGTTGTATATACAACCCGGTACTTTATACTACAAAAGGAATACACATGACCTGAGGGATCTGGAGTAAAAACTGGACATACACTGACCTACCTGATTCCTACACTGACCTACCTGACCACTACACTGACCTACCTGATCCCTACACTGACCTACCTGTTCCCTACACTGACCTACCTGTTCCCTACACTGACCTACCTGTTCCCTACACTGACCTACCTGATCCTTACACTGACCTACCTGATCTCTACACTAACCTACCTGACCCCTACACTGACCACTACTCTAACCTACCTGATTCCTACACTGACCATTGCACTAACCTACCGCAGGGGCTTGTCACATCCTCAGCTCTCAGGGGCTCATGCTGGGACCTGTAGTCCTTCGTTAGGAGGATGAGGTAAGTGGCAAGGGTGGGGGTGGATGAATGGCAGTGCTTGAGGGGGGATGGGGGTAACTAACTCTCACCTGTTAGTCAGTGTCCACTTGGGAAGAGAGAGGGGGTTAGTGATGGGGGTGGATGAGGGTGAGAGAGATGGGGAGGGGGGTGAGAGGGGGGAGGGTGAGAGAGATGGGGAGGGGGGTGGGAGATGGGAGAGAGAGAGGTAGGTGGGTGAGAGGGGTGGTAGGTTGGTGAGAGAGGGGGGGTGGTGAAAGTTACCCCTCTATCCCCTTCCTGACCCCTCCTGTGCCCCCCTGTCCCAGCCCCTGTCTGTGGGTAGGTGTGTGTGTGATGCACCTACCTACCGGCTCACGCCCATCCTCGTCCTCTGGGTCCATGGTCATGTCTTCCTTCTTGATGATGACAGTGACAGCTAGGAGAGGAGGCTGGAGAAAGTGTGCAGGTTCTGGGATGTTCCGGGGATGCTGCACCCACTGATGCTCAGGTCACTGTGGCCGGCGGTGAGGTCTTTTCCCTCTCCCTCCTGGGCTGTTGGTTCTACGAGCCTCGTGCTGCTCACCAGGGCCGCCGCTCGCTGTTTCAAATTGCTGCTGTCAGCGCCGGCTTTAGCTCCGCTTCCGCTGTCAGCGCCGGCTTTAGCTCCGCTTCCGCTGTCCTGCACTGCACCCAGCTGCCACTAGACCAGCGGGACTGCCACTCTCTAGGCGCAGGGTGTTCGCTGCAGGGCTCAGCTCAAAGGGCAGCTGCTTTGGGCCCCAGGAGCACTAGCACGGAGGAGGAAGTGAAATCCTTCTCCGCTTTCAACGCTGGGCAGGGAGGGAGTCGCGGCCGTGACATCACTGGTTGCTACTAGACGCCAGGCGGCTATAGCAACCAGTGATCAGGAGTACATTCCGGTGGAGGCAGAGCCAGTGATATGGCGGCTCAGTCCGCCCCTGTCCCATGAATTCCTGAATGTTGCCAGTGCCAGTTTCATTCCGGGACACTGTATTGTCCCGGAATGGAGGTGCCCTGGAACAGGGACAGAGGTGTCAATTACGGGATAGTCCCGGGCAATCCGGGACACGTGGGCACCCTAGCCCTGACCTAAAACTATATGGCCATGGCTGGACGTTACAGTACCTCTTCTGAATCCAGGTGGTCCTTGGCGCAGCACTGAGGGGCTGCATTTGGGTGTCTTTTGTCCTCCCTTTAAATCGGGGGAGCCGAGTTTCCTTCCCTTTTGGGCAGACGCCATTTTCGCTGTATGCCCGGAGTCCGGGGTCTGCGCTGTCAGGTACGCTCTGAGCCCGTTCGCCTGTGTCTTCACCCCAGTTAGCGTGTCTGCTCATGCCCCGCTAGTAGTATTTGTAGCGCTAGTAGTAGTTAGTCACATTGAACTGCAATCGTTCTGTAATGTTGAAGATGTTTCCCCATTTTTCCAAGTTACAACTGGTTTTAAGGATGAATAGCCCTGCAATTTTCTTTTTGTATAGTTACACCCCTTAGTGTAATACAAAAATATTTTCTCAAATTTAATTTGTAGAGTTTTCTTGATGGGTTTGCTAGTGACCACTGTTTGGCCACAATATGTAAGTTCCAAGAACGCCATTAGACATACAGGATGTGTGATTCTGTTAATAGCTGTGAGTATCGGTGACATTGTCATAGCACATTTCTCCTTTTCACTGTCATCATCTCACCTGCAGACAATGTATCTTCTGGCTGTCCTGCTGCTTCTATACCGGGATGTATCTTCCGCAGGTGAGAGATTTATATTGGGGGTGAGTAGAGAAGGGTGGGGGCAGGGAGGTAACTGCTATAAAAAACAGAGTATGTATTTAAAGTGAATGTAAAACCAAAAGTTTTATTTTTAGCTTTGAACAGAGTAAAAAAGTGATTCCCTTCACTTCCTGTCCCAGAGACATAACAGGAAGTAAGAGGAAATATCATATAAAAGTTTCCAGCTGTATTAATCAACACCACGTCCCCAAATTGCATCGAAAAAAAAAGTTAAATAGAACCCTTGGGACTTTTAGGGTGTTGAATCCTTCTGCCAGAGTAATACACCAATGTAATATTATTTTGTTTAAAAAAATGCATTTATTACAAACCCATTAAAAAGTTTTGGGGTAACAATTCCCCTAAAAAACATGAATTCAGCAAACCATATTCATAAGTGCAAAACCCATTACAGTTAGGCACCTCCCCTCCTCTATAGCAGATGTCAGACTAAGCAATGAGCAAGTGTGTGTTATATCACACTTAGGGGGAGGTGATTTTGTAGACTAATGCCGCATACAGACGATCGGAAATTTGGCCAGCTTTTGGTCGGAAAATGCGACCGTGTGTACGCTTCATCGGACTTTCGCTGGCCGAAATTCCACCAGCACAAGATTGAGAGCATGTTCTTAATTTTTCCGACGTTCAGATCGGAAATTCCGATCGTCTGTACCAATTCCGACGTGCAAAATTCCTACGCATGCTCGGAAAGAATTTGATGGATGCTCGGAAGCATTGCACTTCATTTTCTCGGCTCGTCGTAGTGTTGTACATCACTGCGTTCTTGACGGTCGAAAGTTCAGCGAACTTTTGTGTGACCGTGTGTATGCAAGGCAAGCTTGAGTGGAATTCCGTCAGAAAAACCATCCAAGATTTTTCTGACGGAAAATCCGCTCGTGTGTACGGGGCATAAGATAAGAACTGAGAGGGCTTATTAGACTGCTTGAGTGTACAAGACACAGAGGGGGCTCCATGTTTCTGGCAGGATCAACCATTTTTTTTGTGGGGGGGGGGGGGTTTGCATTTAAAATATAAGTAGACCTGGCGCAGGAACGCAAGGAAAGTCAGAAGTGATCATATATCATTTTGTTACGAGTCAGTAACTGGAAATATAGAAAAGGGTGAGCGTGACAGCCAGGCAATTAGCATTTCCAGACTGAGAATGACAATCCACATTTTAATCTCAGATAAGGTTCGAGCACTGTCTGCTAAAAAGACTCTGTATATGTACTGTATATAAATATTAGACCAAAATCCACATGCCTAATTGTAAAGAGTCCTGGTGATAATACATAATGCATGACTTTCGAAGGTCAATAAACAGCGCGCTAACAAAAAAAAACTTTGATTCTTCTGATTCCAGATGTTGTGGTGGGGAGAAAAGGCGATTCTACAGTTCTACAATGTGTAGAGGATCCTGGAGATAATATATCGGGAGTTGTATGGAAGATCCATCACATTAATAATTCTTTGTGTTTATCCTCATATGCTGACCTTCCCAAAAGAGGACCCCTGATATACAACAACTGCGGTACAAGAATGACATTTACCAATATAAATCTGACCATCCAGAACACCCAGATATCTGATGGAGGAAATTATACCTGTGAGATTTCATATTGTGAAGGGACCTTCATCTATACAACTATTTTACAAGTAATAGGTGAGTAATATTTGATATCACCACAGTGAGAAGGTCAGTTCAGATTTAGCACTACACTTTCTACCATATTGTATATATTCATATCACAAACCAGAAATATAATCATCCTAATAAAGTATTGTTATAGTGCAAAACATTTTCTGAATGGACGAGGTGCAGGGCCAGTGCAAGGATTTTTGTCTACTTAGGCGAAGGTGCATTTTGGTGCCCTTCCCACCATCCTCCTGCCACCCCCTCAATGCAACCCCCAACCCCCATATGGCATACATTTTATTTGCACATCAGAATTCCTTCTTACGTCAGAGCCCCCCCCCCCCGGCATCAAAGTCCCCACCATCACTCTATACATCAGGGTGCCCAGATTCCCTCCTTACATCAATGTCCCCAGAGTCCCCTCTCACCTCAGAGTCTCCAGTTTTCCCCCTTTACACATTAGAATCCACAGAGTCCCCCCAAAAGCGTCATCCCCAGCATTCCCTTTGTACGTTAGTGCCCTCCCATATATATGTAGAGAGAGAGAGAGAGAGTGTGAGAGAGAGAGAGAGAGAGAGAGAGAGATAACACTCAACATTATCAGACCCCTATAATTCTACTCACTAGTCTCATGTCGAAAGTGAAGAGGTTACTCACAATACGAAAATTTTGGTACGACAGAATTCAACCTCAGAAGTAATGTCATGTGTTGAATAGTTTTGTAGTCTTTTATTTCTGAGCATGTGTAGTCTTGTGCTTACGATTTTTTTCCATACAAAAACCATACTAGTGGGGTGCCCCCTAAAGATTTTTTTTTAAAAGACAGCAGCTACAAATACTGCAGCTGCTGACTTTTAATAATCGGACACTTACCTGTCCCAGGGTCCAGCGATGCGGGGAAACGAAGCCCCCCCTCGTTCCTCGCTCCCCTAACGGCGCCGGCATTCTTACTGTGGGCACGCTGTGATACGACACTCAGTCATCTGGGACACGTGACAGGTCCCAGATGACTGTGTGGCGCAGAGGGGAAGTGATGTCAGTGCTCGGGCACTGAAGGTGGCAGACTACGAGGGACCCCCTAGCAACAGGCATTTAGAGGTGAGTAAAAAATATATTTTTTTCCAATTATTTATTTTTATTTATTTTTTTGGCAACACCGTACTAATGAAACGAAAATCAAACGTTGAGTTCACATGCGACAAAAAAGTTATAGTCTACACATCCAGCTTTTGTCTGAAGAAAAATCAAAATCGTCTGTCGAAAAGCACCGTACTAACGATCTGAAAATCGTCAGACTGCCCATCGTACGAATTTTTCCATCTGATTTTTGTATTTTGACAGCAATTGTTAAAAGGAGCGTACTAATGGTAAGATTTTAGTTCAACAGACAATCCCCTGCCAACAATCATACTGTGTGTATGAGGCTTAAGACCCCTTTCACACTGGGGCGTTTTTCAGGCGATTTAGCGCTAAAAATAGCACCTGTACAGCTCCTGAAAAATGCCTAATCTGCAGTCCCATTGTGAAAGCCTGAGTGCATCTGTGGGGCGGTTTGCGAGTGGTGTCTACACCGCCGATCCACCACCCCTGCCTATTGAAATGCATGGGCCGCGCTGCCGAAGCGCCTGCCCTACATCAGCGCAAGACTACGCATGCTCAGAAACGAAAGAATACATACAAAACACATGATATCACTTCTAAAGTTGAAATCTGTCGTACCAAGATTTTCGTATTGTGAGTAACCTCTTCACTTTTGACATGAGACTAGTGAGTAGAATTATAGGGGTCTGATAATGTTGAGTAGTAAAGTAGCAAAGTAAAGTAAAGTAAAGTAGTACAGAGGCTGTGATTCGGCAGCGGTGCTACACAAGAGCTTTTAACCCCTTTTTAACCCCTTCTAGGGGGTCAAAAGCACCCCGCTCGAATAGCTGAGCCAAAGTGCTGCTATAACAGCAGTAAAGTGCCGCTAAACCCGGTGGAACCCCAGGTGGAAAGTATAAAAAATAAAGGTAAAAACGAATGCACCCATCACGTCTAAGGACTGGTAATCAGCAACATATTGCATTTTTGTTCTTGAGTTTAGATGTGCTTTTGTAGCGCTCACCCCTGGAGGGGCCACTGAAAATAGACAGGTCCCCCCAAAGTAGTACAGAGGCTGCCATTTAGGCAAGCACAGTTCCATGCACACCGACAATACAGCCTCAGTCTAGGGATGTTTTTTTAGAATTTATCGCTGAATAACTTGAAATAGGAGAGGGGTTTGAGGGGTTCAGGCAACTGTTCCTGGTTTGGAGGGACTGCTCTTGATTTGGAACAAAGTCCCTCTGTCCCTCTTTTCGTCCTCATTTGTCCCTCATTTTGATCTGATCTATATAGTTGTATATAAAATATACTTTTTGTCTTTCAAAAAGTGTTTCCCGGTGCTAAACCTTTCATCCAATTTCTAAAATGCTGCATTTGTAAATTTCAAATATAATATAAAGGAATAGTAGTGGTAAAAAAAATGCACTTGTGGGTTAAACTAATAATTTTTTTGTATAATTCTCATTTAAGGGGAGTGGCAGGGGGTGTGTCCTATGCCTACATACTTTTGCTTATTGGTGTCCCTCGTTCCCATCTCAAAAATTTAGGAGGTATGCTTCAGGATACTTCAAAACAACTAAGAGGACAAACTTCTAGCACAAATCCTTATAACTGCAGGCACATATGAAAGCCCCGCTGTAGGTCTTATTCACAATGTCCCAGGAGCTGACTGCCACCCACCTTCCACAGGTAGTTCCACGGTGAGGGGGATAAAAATGATGCTTCTCCAGACCGGGACTTTAGGACAGAGTGCCCTCCAGCAATGATTAATCTTCCCCAGGCCCTCAGCTCAGCACCTGCTGAGGCACAAACTGCAAATCTTGTCTTAGTATAGCTGCCTCCCAGGGCCAGCAGCCCCAAGAGAACAGGAACCCTCCTAGCAGAGGAAAAACACTCAGGCCTCCCAAAACATTGATCACCCCCTCAGCCACCTGGATGCCCCCTTCCAGGGATTGGCTGAAACAAGTAAGGACCGGAATATAGTGGACAGCAGGGGAATGTCATGCAGGTCCGCCCATGACAGTGTGTCAGGTGACACTTTGGCTTGTAAGGAGTTAACAAAGTGGGGGTGGAGATCCCTGTGGGGCTAGGGGGAGCGGCCATATAAATAGGAGGGGCGGAGCCGGGAGGTCAGTGCGGGAAAGACTGAACACGAGGAGGCAGGTTTTTCTCCCTGCTCCTCTGTACATTTAAAAGAGCATGGCTGACGGCTGTGACTTTGCAGCATTCGTGCGGGCAGCGGCGGCGGAGCGAGGACCCGAGTGGGTCATGGAACAAATCTCAGCAGCGCTGGATGGAGCAGGAAGGGGCACAGAGGACCGATCAACAGCGCTGGATTTCCAAGATGGTGGCGCCGGGCAGCGCGGCCGAGTATCCAGGGCGCCAGACCGCTATTCTCCAGGGGCCATAGCAGGCCCATCCAGACTGGTAAGGAGCCCCAGAGGCGATCGATCAACCCCCCCGGCCAAGAGAGTACAGAGGGACAGCGCTGGAGGGTCACACAGGCAGACAGGACAGAGGCCTAGTGGAGCGGGGGGGGGGGCCGTGGGCAGAACAGGAAGAGGATCCCTAATTGCAAGTAGCAGTGCTGCAACAGCCTCAACAGCCCCAGCACCTTCACCCGAGGTGGGGGGCAGTAGGAACACTGGGGGGAGGGGGGGTGGGGGGGCCGCGGCAAGAGGGAAGAAGATGGCCGGCGCATCAGGCTCTTCAGGGACCACGTCCACCCCAGCAGCTCTGCACGAGCAGGGGGGAGGGGATTCAAGGGCCACTCGGGCAACGGCCAGGAGGGGGGTCACAGCCCCCGGACGTGCCTTTTCAGCGAACCCCCCGGAGGCTCTGCACGAGTCGGGGGGGAGGACAGAAGGGTCAGCAGGGCAGCAAAAAGGGGGGGGAGGGGGACTCACGCAGCGACAAGAGCGAGGGATGGCGGGACGCCACCATCATGCACGGCAACGAATCGAGGCAGCAGGAGCGGAGCCCAAACCGGCCCACCTGCGCAGGGGAGTTCTGATCAGCCAGGGACCAGCCAGCAGCCCGAGTTAGAAACGGGCAGGCGGGGACGTGACACTTACAGGACCCCCTCCCCGAGGGTGCGTTCCTTGTCGTTTACACAGGAGGAAGATTCCCGGTCGGAGGGAGAATTGTCGGATGAGGAGGAGGAGCCCAGTCGCCCTATCCCGCCGGTGGAGGCCCGTGCAGCGGCTGTGGGAATCCCGCCCGGTCAGCCCGGTAAGTCCACTGACAATAGTTCTTTTGTAAAAGCTTTACAGTCGTTATTGGGGACAGGTAACAGTGGGGGGAGTCCAGGGTTACCTCCCGCATCGTCGTTGGCAGAGACGGACCAACCGCGAGCGGTGGGCGGGAGGGGAGATGGGGTACCTGGGCAAATGCAGGAACTGTTGGAAGGTCTAAAGTTGCTGATAGGCCGTTTTGGTGAGAGGAGGGAGGCTCCAGCAGGAGTGGTAAGTATGGAAGTGGGAGTAGGGGAGACTGGAGTAGCTGGCGGGGCGAACACCGCTGAGGTAGCTGCAAATAAGGGAAATGAGACGGAAAAAGGGGAGAAGGAACAAACAACAAGGGATGATATAGTGCGTATGGCCGACGCGGCAAAGTGTGAGGTCTACGTCTGTTTTGAAGGACCGCTCTGGGCCCATTTAAAACAGGAAGTCAGGGAGAAGATTTGGAAGGGGGAGTACGTGGAGATTTTCTCTTTGCTCCCCCTGGAAAAATTCAACCTTGATAGGGTGAAACCGGATAGTAGCAAAAAAGATGATGAGGAAAAAAGGAGGTATAGGCTAATTCCGCGGACTTTCGCCAATTGGCTCCAGGCGTTTGCCATTTTGACGGGAGTGATTGGGGAGAAGAACCCCGAACATTGTTCGGCGTTGTTCTGCTACATGGACGCAATTGGGGAGGCTTATAGAGTTTATGGCGGATCAGCGTGGCTGCGGTACGACGAGCAGTTTCGTCAGCGAAGGGCTGTCCGTCCGGCATTAAGGTGGGATCATAAAGATATTAGCCTCTGGATGAAGCTGATGGCGTCGGCTAAGACGCCGGCTCAGACATTTCAAGGGGGGGCCGGAGGTAGGCCGGTAAGAAGTGGGGGGTTTGTTGGCAGTTTAATGAGGGGGCCTGTAAATTTGGAGGAACCTGTAAATTCAAACATGAATGTTCAGGATGCGGGGGGGGTCACACTCTCGCCAAGTGTTTTAAAAAGGGTAAGCGGGGAGGGGATGCTGGCCACAAGAGGGACGACGCCGGTGATGTGGGAAAGGATGGAGCCTTTTCTAAATAGATACCCGGACAGGGGGGCGGCGGTTTTGTTGAGCAGGGGTTTTAAGGAGGGTTTCAAGATTCCGTGTACACTGTCAGTGATCCCGCCACTGGCCAAGAACTTGAAATCGGCCTTACAACACCCTGAGGTAGTGTCGGAAAAACTCTCCAAGGAAGTAGGCTTGGGTAGGATGGCGGGACCATTTAAGGTTAAGCCGTTAGAGGATTTGGTGGTGTCCCCGTTAGGTGTGGTACCCAAGAAGGAGCCGAATAAGTTTCGGCTCATTCACCATTTGTCGTTCCCAAAAGGGGGCTCGGTCAATGATTTTATAGACCCGGAGGAGTGTACGGTGTCGTACACGTCGTTTGACGCCGCGGTGCGTTGGGTGCGGCGGTACGGAAAAGGGGCGCTGATGGCGAAATCTGACGTGGAATCAGCATTTCGGTTGTTACCGGTACACCCCGAAAGTTTTCATTTATTGGGCTGTTCCTGGGAGGGTGAGTTCTATGTTGATCGGTGTCTACCGATGGGTTGTTCAATTTCTTGTGCCATGTTTGAGGCGTTTAGTTCCTTTTTGGAATGGGTGGTGAGGGATGTGACAGGGATCGATTCGGTCATCCACTACCTGGATGATTTTTTGTGCGTGGGTCCTCCATCTTCCAATGTGTGTGCGATACTGTTGTCCACGTTGCAGCACATTGCGGAGAAGTTTCGGGTGCCGTTGGCAGCCGATAAAACGGAGGGCCCGCGGACAGAGTTGAGTTTTTTTAGGCATAGTGATATATTCCATGGCCATGGAATGCAGGTTGCCAGAAGAAAAGGTGGTGGATTTGAGAAAAATGGTGGGAGAGGTTTGTGGTTGGAAGAAGGTTCAGTTGCGTACGTTACAATCTTTGTTGGGAAAGTTGAATTTTGCGTGCAGGATTATTCCCATGGGTAGGATATTTTGTAGGCGGTTGTCAGCAGCAACTAAAGGGGTGCGGATGCCGACACATTTCATTAGGCTGAACAAGGAACACAGAGAAGATTTGAGGATATGGGATCAGTTTCTGGGACAGTACAATGGGAGGGCGGTTTGGATGTCGGGACCGGTAAGTAATTTCGATGTGGAGCTGCTGACAGACGCCGCTGGATCTACAGGTTATGGGGCATTTTTGCAGGGCCAGTGGAGTGCTGAACCCTGGCCGCAGTCATGGTTAAAGTTGGGTTTTCAGAAAAATTTGGTACTGCTGGAATTGTTTCCGGTGGTGCTGGCTTTAGAGTTGTGGGGAGAGTCGTGCAGGAACCTCAAGTTAAGGCTGAACTGCGATAACATGGGGGTGGTTCAGGTGATTAACAACATGTCTGCGGCTTCACCTCCTGTCATCAGATTGATGAGACATCTGGTGTTGCGTTGCATGCGGTTGAACATCTTTTTGTATGCTGTTCACATCCCTGGTGTTGAGAACACTCTAGCTGACGCCTTGTCTCGCTTTCAGTGGGACAAGTTCAGGGAGCTGGCGCCGAAAGCACGAGCGGAGGGTGTTCCATGCCCGGGCTGGATGTGGGAGTTAGCATTGGAACCACGGCAGAGTGGATTCGGAGGTCCGTAAGTGAGTCGACATGGTTGGCTTATTCTAAAGTGTGGAAGGAATGGACTGACCTTCGGGATACGGCAGGTTCCGGGGGGGAGAACCCTGGAGACAGGTTGTTGTTGCTCGATTTGGTGGCCAGGGATATGGAAACAGGGAAATCGGTGTCAGCAATTGAGAAAAGGATGGCGGGGCTTGCGTTTTGGTTCAAATTAAGGAGAAGAGAGGATCTGACGAAGGATTTCTGGGTAAAGCAAGCCATAAAGGGTTATCGTAAGTTGCATAGGAGTAGGGACAAGCGGCGCCCCATCACATTTGTGAACTTGTTAGATATCGGTGCACAGCTAGAAGGGGTGTGTCAGTCAGAGTATGAAGTGAGGTTGTTTTCAGTTGCGTTTGCATTGGCGTTCTTTGGAGCGTTCCGTATTGGGGAATTGGTTAGCCCTTCAAAAGAGGTGGCTGGGGGTTTGATGGTTCAGGATGTGGAAGTAAGGGATGACAGGGTCACAGTCAGGGTGAGAAGATCAAAAACGGACCAAAGAGGAAGAGGGACGCAGGTGAGTTTGTTTGCGGTACAGGGGTGCGGGGTGTGCCCTTTAATGACGGTGAGAAAGTTTCTGGCAGTGAGACAAGGGGGGGAGGGTCCGCTGTTATTGCATGCGGACGGACGGTACTTGTCCAAGTTTCAGTTTGTGGCGGTGCTAAGAAAGTGTTTGGGGAGGTTGGGTTTGGATAGTCACGCCTACGCTTCACACTCCTTCCGCATTGGGGCAGCTACAGAAGCCGCCAGGTGTGGGTTGGATGAAGCGGATGTGCAAAAGTTAGGTAGATGGGAATCTCTGCGATTCCGTAGTTATGTTAGGCCACAGTTGGTGTGTGAATAAAAAAAAAGAAAAAAAAAAAGGGGGGGGGTTTTTGGTTATTAATATAAGTAACGTATAACATAAGTATTGTTTGGTATGAAGGAGTACTGTATAATGTCTAGGTAGTGTGGGGTGTTGTGCGTGTAACGTTGTACGTTGTACTTGTTGTTACAGATGCAGGGCGACAACTCCTTGTATGTATCCTTGGCCATTCCTACGTTTGCTGGGGAGCCAGGAGGGGGGACGTGAGACCAGGTGGGAGACAGCTGGGCATCTCCAGGAGGGAGGCAGTTATCCGGTGGTTGGGTAGGCCGGGTATGAGGTGGGGCAGAGTTGTCCCGGAGGTTGAAAGGTACGCATGGCTGGACCGACCACCTGAAGTGTTGGTGATTCACGCCAGAGGCAATGATTTGGGTGTACGGACCGTGAGGGACTTGATAGCTGATATCAAGGCGGACATCATGTTCCTCCGGGCCACATTCCCGGGCACCATATTAATTTGGTCTGACATGGTAGCCAGAACTAATTGGCGCATGGCCAGGTCGGTGTTCAGGATCAATAAAGCCAGGATCCGGGTTAATAAAGTGGTGGGACGTTTCATGGCGTGGCAAGGTGGCCTAGTTGTTCGCCACCGGGAGTTGGAGGTTAATGTGGGGATGTATTTGAGAAGGGATGGTGTACATCTTTCAGATGTGGGTATTGACCTTTGGTCATTGGGTTTGCAGGAGGGTATTCAGGCGGCCCTGCGGGTGTGGAGGTGCCATCAAGGGTGAGGTTGTCCCCCTTTTCAGGCTGTGGCGTTGGTTGTTTGGTTGGTCAGTGACGGCAGCAGGTATACTGGTGGTAAGTGGGTGGGGGGCTCATCAATAGATGGCCCCTCCTTGTTACATCAAACGTTGTTGATGTATAATGGTATTGTGCACTGCGGGAATGTTGGTTATCGGGCGGTACGGTAGAGACCCATGGGTTTCTTTATCTCCCGCAGTGCCCCCTTGTGTTGATATCAGTTGATATCAGGTTGTGCTTAAGCACTTAGCTCCGTCACTGACCAACATATATATGGGTTTAACCTGTTTCTGTTTTGTTTTCAGCAGGGGGTCTGAAAGTGTTTATTGTTATTGTTATTTATGTTTATTTGTTTAATAAGAAACTGGAGTTCTTATTATTGGTATTTAAAATAAATAGCTGTTATGGCCAATTAACTCCATAACCGGTGTGGTCTCTCATTTATTAATTAAGTTAAGTTATGGGGTTTATGGTCACAGCTAAGGGGTCTTATCAGGACTACACTAGTCAAGTAAGGACCGGAATATAGTGGACAGCAGGGGAATGTCATGCAGGTCCGCCCATGACAGTGTGTCAGGTGACACTTTGGCTTGTAAGGAGTTAACAAAGTGGGGGTGGAGATCCCTGTGGGGCTAGGGGGAGCGGCCATATAAATAGGAGGGGCGGAGCCGGGAGGTCAGTGCGGGAAAGACTGAACACGAGGAGGCAGGTTTTTCCCCACCCACCCTCCCCTTTTTTGTATAGGTTTAGACATGTACTAATGTTTGTTTGTCGTTTCAGGTATTTGGAAGCATTCTCGTCATAACAGCTGGGGGGGTTGGCGTTGGTTGTTTGGTTGGTCAGTGACGGCAGCAGGTATACTGGTGGTAAGTGGGTGGGGGGCTCATCAATAGATGGCCCCTCCTTGTTACATCAAACGTTGTTGATGTATAATGGTATCGTGCACTGCGGGAATGTTGGTTATCGGGCGGTACGGTAGAGACCCATGGGTTTCTTTATCTCCCGCAGTGCCCCCTTGTGTTGATATCAGTTGATATCAGGTTGTGCTTAAGCACTTAGCTCCGTCACTGACCAACATATATATGGGTTTAACCTGTTTCTGTTTTGTTTTCAGCAGGGGGTCTGAAAGTGTTTATTGTTATTGTTATTTATGTTTATTTGTTTAATAAGAAACTGGAGTTCTTATTATTGGTATTTAAAATAAATAGCTGTTATGGCCAATTAACTCCATAACCGGTGTGGTCTCTCATTTATTAATTAAGTTAAGTTATGGGGTTTATGGTCACAGCTAAGGGGTCTTATCAGGACTACACTAGTCATGATAAATATTCATAACTGGATATTTGACTCTCTCTGCCCTACTGTATATTCTGGAAGCTTCTCCTAGAAGCAGGAAGGAGAAATCAAACACCTAGATAAGGAGGCCCTGACCAACCAAAAACTTCAGATCACTGCTCCACTGACTACAATAAGGCCAAAAACTAAATTTAGCCTAACAACCCAGTTAGAGGACAGCGCAACACTTTAAATATTTAGTAACCAGTTTTATTTATCCTGATTTCCTCTGTGGATAAGGTATGAGCGCTGGTCGTCTCTTCCCTGTTTTGGCCACTTCTTTCCATCACCAGGTACAGGGGAAAAAAAAACACTAAATTGCTCTTCCTGAGAAAGAGTAGAATATTTATATATTTATGTACACCCTGTATTTACTGCAAAGTTTTATTACTCCATTTGCTACCTTACATTCTGGATAACAAAACCAAAGTAAAAAGGAAAGTCTGTTTAATGGCTCTTTAACGCTTTCCACTTTATGAGTGCTTTATAACAGCAACTGGCAGGAGTTCAGGAGACTCTACTTCCCTTGCTTTTTGGGGAGTCTTTTGCTTTTGACTCATGGCTGCAGTGAGACCCCCATTGATCTCAATGGGTGAGTTTGTCAGGTGGTGCCACCTGACAAACTCTGAAAAAAATTTGCAGCGAACAAGACATGTGTACAGCCCCGTCAGGCAGTATTGTTAGAACTGTGGTAGGGAGCCAGGACCCTCCCCCAACCGCCAGTGTTAAAGTCTGTGGCACAAGAGAACACTCACAACACTCAATGCAAGCAGCGTGTAGCAGAGCAGGTATCTGCCGAAGTGACAGCATCTGTCTGGAGCAGCATAATGCGGCCCGGCCCTCTCCTACCCAAACAGGAAGATGTCCAAGATGATTTCAAATGATTTCAAAATCTAAGCTTTTATCTGGAACTTTTCCCTCCTGCTAATAATGTCCCTAACAGATGGATGACCTGTCCCTACACTACTCACACACAAAATGTGTGCCAAACCTGAGAGTCAGGACCTTAAATAGGCTCTGCCTGACCCAAGATGGCTGCTAAGGTCACATGGAGTGGCAGCATCCAATCGGATTGCTTCCCCAGTGACCCTGGAAACCATAGAGGAATCATGTTCCTCCTGACTTCCTCTCTCACTACTATGCCACTCCGGTTGAGTGCCACCTGCAGTGGAGAAAATAAACTGCACTTGCCTACAAGCCCTTTGGCAGTTAGAAAGGCCACTTTCTGCCTTTTTCCTGTAGCCAGTCCTTGTTTCCACTAGTGTCCTCCAAGGTCGTCCAATATTGTAATTCTTTTTACAGTATTCTGTGAGCTTTAATTTTAATTATGTGTATCTTTTACTTCCCCTGTACCTCTGGTGCATGAAACCCGAGACTAACAGAGCTGCAGGCAGGAGAATTTACATTAGCTGTTCCTCTCTTCCTTATTATTTCTTTTATTTCAGGTCTGACACTCCCAATAGGGGAATGACTTGAATCACCTTGGGGGAAGGAGTGGTAAACAATTAAATTGCAAGTCCAGACAATTTTTTTTTTAGTGGGCAAATATTAGAACTTTATTTTGAGTTCTTACTGAAACCAAAGATGTCAGGACGTTGGCTTGGGCTCACACGGTACAATGCTGCAGAGAATGGCTCTGATGTCATAATGTCATCTCGGTTCTCTGCAGTATTTAGGATTGCCCCTGTCAGAAAAGAGGATCCTGTTGTCATGTCATTGTCCAAAAGACACCAGGAATAAAGGTATGTATACTGAAAATGTAAAAAACTTAATGGCACAGGGTGGTTGGATGTGGGGTGGGGAGAAATGTTGCCACACCTGGAGTTGGGTTTTAGGAGAAATATTGTATAGGTGTACTTCCCTCTTTATTTACCATTCATTTCCTTTTAGTGTGGGTAGTATTTAGGCTTTGTTACTGTTTATAGTCTTATCTTGTATACAGATATGATTAATATTAAGTCCATGACCACCCTATCAGCACCAATACTAACCCACTAATGCCCTGTACAAACAAGCGGAAATTCCGCCAGCAAAAGTCCGATGTGAGCTTTTGGTTGGAAATTCCGACTGTGTGTATGCTCCATCTGACTTTTGCGTCCACCAGCAAAAGATTGAGAGCAGGTTCTCTATTTTTCCGACGGAAAAAGTTCCTATTGGAAATTCCAATCATCTGTAGCAATTTCGACACATAAAATTCCTACAATATAAAGAAGGAAATTGCGCTAGGTGAAAAAATCTTATAAAGATGATTAGTGACAAAATATGTTGATGAAAAAAAATGAATCAAAAAACCGTGAAGGTGAGTCCTGCAGCTGAACACTAATAACCCAGGTATAGGGCACAAAATGAATACATATAAACAGAAAGTGCAGCGCTGGATGGTGAAAAACTGTAAATTACCAGTTGATATAAAATAACCCAAAATAATTAGTGAAAATAATGAGTACTCAAACAAAGTTCATGTGTAAACTCAAAGTTCATAGAGTCCAAAAAGTTCAAGTGAAGTGAAACAAATAAGTTCATAAACTTCTGTGAAATTAATCCAAGGTGTATGTGTTGATAGCAGTGTATCCCATCACCACAGAGGTCAAAGATGAACAAGAGGAGGGGGGGGAGGCTTACCAGAAAGCCAGTGACCGCCCTTATTCAGGGGGGTCAAACTAAGCTTTGGACGAACAGCCTTGGTGCTGTTGGGGATTACCAGCGTCCCGATGGATGTCCAGCAGCAACGAATCTCCAGCAGCAACGAATCCTCCAATGTGGCAGCTTCTCCCAGATGGTCCTCATATATCACTATTGGCAGTGCAGCATTCGAAAGGATGATATATGGAAACAAAACGGGGGACTAGAATAGTGTAGACGTTTCCAATAGGTTTTTATTGCATTAAAACCACAGTGGCATAATAGTTAAAAACCTTGCAAGGTAATGGCGGCTCCGTTTAGTCTATGGGACAATACTCGCGCATGCGCAGTACGGGCGTGCGTAACGAACCCTACGGCGTTTCGTCACAACTGACGTCATCAGAGGTACGCCCACACGCACGCGCATGCGCCTTAAATAGCGGCCGGCGTTCGACAAAACGCTACGCTATTGGAGGTTGCCATAGACACTAAGGAGCAAAACAACAACAGGAAGTACACACTGGCGGGAGCCTGATACTCCCCCCAGCGGCGAAGATTATCACATATATGTGCCCTAAGGCGGCCTCCAGATTGCTCTGGTTAGATTGAAGCCATCTTGTGGTCACACAGTGGTAATACCTCAATAGTGCTAAATACTGCTAAGTGTAGCATGCATGAACTAAACATACATATACAATAAAAAGTTAAAAAGTTAAAAAATTACATGCATGCCATTTAGAGCAATACATTCAAAACTTAGGCAAGGGAAAGTCTAGAGAATTAAATATTTAAACTCAATTACAATAAAATTAAAAAATCCCCTTTAGAAGTGAACAGAGTGTATCCATACATCACTGCTACCCAAACAACCACTTGGATTCACACATATCTCCTTTACGGGGAAGAAAGCCATCCTGTGGTCATTCTGATAGCCTTGATAATATGCGGTGAATACTCTATTCATCTCAATGTTCCATCCCTTACGTCATTCAAACCAATGAATTGAAAAACCAATAGGTGGACAAAGAGTATGATATTGAGGGTATAGCATTGAAACTCCTCAAATCTTAGATATCAACATACTGTCATCTCATCACTTATTTTATGAAAAAGATAAACAAATGATCGTATTCTGGGGCCCCTACTGTCAGAGAACCCACGCGTACTATTTAGAGGTTCATCTAACCTTAGACATTCCATCGCCCCTAATGTGCCTGACCCCCCGACCCGCCCCACTTTCTTTGGGGACCTCAAAGGTTTTTTTCCTTGTCGAAAATGTAAGGTATGTGGGATTAATGCTTTAAGGGATAGGCGACTCACGGAGTTTACATCAACAGGAACTGGAGTCACTTACCCCATTAAGTCCTTCATTACCTGCACCACAAAATGCGTGGTATACCTTTTGAGGTGTCCTTGTGGATTGGAGTATGTGGGTCGAACGATTCGGAAGTTACACATTAGATTAGGAGAACATATTGCCAATATCCGTAGGGGTTTTGATAAACATAATGTCTCCAAACATTATGACCTTGTGCATAACCGAGATCCAAGGGGTACCACTTTCATTGCTCTAGAAAAATATATCCCACACTGGCGAGGGAGCAATGGCAAGAGGGTGATCTCTCGCTCTGAGACCAATTGGATATACAGGTTGGGGTGCCACATTCCGAATGGCCTCAATGTTGAGTGGGACATCAACTGTTTTATTAACAACTGTTGATGTCCCCTCCACTACCTCTTTTTTTTCCCCATTTGTCGTGAGTTCTTCTCTTTTTTCAAATGGCTCTTAGGGGACATGTTTTAATCCATATTTGCTGTGATAAGAGGCTGCGAATATTATTAGTATTAATTTTAAACATTTCAGTACCCCCCCCTTGTTTATCTTTTTCATAAAATAAGTGATGAGATGACAGTATGTTGATATCTAAGATTTGAGGAGTTTCAATGCTATACCCTCAATATCATACTCTTTGTCCACCTATTGGTTTTTCAATTCATTGGTTTGAATGACGTAAGGGATGGAACATTGAGATGAATAGAGTATTCACCGCATATTATCAAGGCTATCAGAATGACCACAGGATGTCTTTCTTCCCCGTAAAGGAGATATGTGTGAATCCAAGTGGTTGTTTGGGTAGCAGTGATGTATGGATACACTCTGTTCACTTCTAAAGGGGATTTTTTAATTTTATTGTAATTGAGTTTAAATATTTAATTCTCTATACTTTCCCTTGCCTAAGTTTTGAATGTATTGCTCTAAATGGTATGCATGTAATTTTTTAACTTTTTAACTTTTTAACTTTAACTTTTTATTGTATATGTATGTTTAGTTCATGCATGCTACACTTAGCAGTATTTAGCACTATTGAGGTATTACCACTGTGTGACCACAAGATGGCTTCAATCTAACCAGAGCAATCTGGAGGCCGCCTTGGGGCACATATATGTGATAATCTTCGCCGCTGGGGGGAGTATCAGGCTCCCGCCAGCGTGTACTTCCTGTTGTTGTTTTGCTCCTTAGTGTCTATGGCAACCTCCAATAGCGTAGCGTTTTGTCGAACCCCGACCGCTATTTAAGGCGCATGCGCGTGCGTGTGGGCGTACCCCTGATGACGTCAGTTGTGACGAAACGCCGTAGGGTTCGTTACGCACGCCCGTACTGCGCATGCGCGAGTATTGTCCCATAGACTAAACGGAGCCGCCATTACCTTGCAAGGTTTTTAACTATTATGCCACTGTGGTTTTAATGCAATAAAAACCTATTGGAAACGTCTACACTATTCTAGTCCCCCGTTTTGTTTCCATATATCATCCTTTCGAATGCTGCACTGCCAATAGTGATATATGAGGACCATCTGGGAGAAGCTGCCACATTGGAGGATTCGTTGCTGCTGGAGATTCGTTGCTGCTGGACATCCATCGGGACGCTGGTAATCCCCAACAGCACCAAGGCTGTTCGTCCAAAGCTTAGTTTGACCCCCCTGAATAAGGGCGGTCACTGGCTTTCTGGTAAGCCTCCCCCCCCTCCTCTTGTTCATCTTTGACCTCTGTGGTGATGGGATACACTGCTATCAACACATACACCTTGGATTAATTTCACAGAAGTTTATGAACTTATTTGTTTCACTTCGCTTGAACTTTTTGGACTCTATGAACTTTGAGTTTACACATGAACTTTGTTTGAGTACTCATTATTTTCACTAATTATTTTGGGTTATTTTATATCAACTGGTAATTTACAGTTTTTCACCATCCAGCGCTGCACTTTCTGTTTATATACATAAAATTCCTACGCATGCTCAGAAACAATTTGACGCATGTTCGGAAGCATTGAACTTAATTTTCTTGGCTCGTCGTAGTGATGTACATCACTGCGTTCTTGGCGGTCGAAAGTTCAGAGAACTTTTGCGTGACCGTGTGTATGCAAGCCAAGCTTGAGCGGAATTCAGTGGTCTCCAAACTGTGGCCCGGGGGCCAGATGTGGTCCTTTGCTTGCTTTTATCTGGCACTTGGGTACTGATACCAACAATGGGGCTTAACCCCCCCCCCCCCCCACTGAGACCAGTGAAGGTGCACAATTCCTCCCCTTGGCACCAACAATGAGGCAGAATTCCTCCCAATGACACCAAAAATTGGGCCCAATGACACCAATGATGGGGTATAATTCCTCCCACTGACACCAGCAATGGGGCACAACTCCTCCCACTGACACCAACAATGGGGCAAAATTCCTCCCAATGACACCAATGATGGGGCAGAATTCCTTCCAATGACGCTGTAATGGAAATTTGTAAGTTCTGTATATAATTGTATTCTATTTTGTAGGTATTGCACACTGCACTCACTGTGCACACGGCACTAATAATGTTTTCAGTACATGTTTACATTCTTTCAAGTCCTGATTAAAATTTGCCTGCCTATGATACGCCCCTTGAACCCCATGAATAAGTCCAGGAAGTGACGAAACATATCGGGGGCGTGGCTTAGCGGCATTCGATTCTAGCATTTGCATGAACCACTTGTCCCTACCAGCTGCGGTGGAAATATTGAGGCGGTCCAATAACGGTGGAGGGTGAGAACTACAGGGTGGTCTTGCAAACACCCCAGGTCCGCCGTGACCTAGTACTTATAGTCTGAAGTGAGATTGCAGTGTCTTTGAATACTGAAGGGGAGCTTGCTGTGGCGTTTGGTGATCCTTTCTCTGCTTATTTTATTCTTTTAAAATGTGAGTTCAATGTTTGAAGCTTGAAGTGTGGGCTATTTTAATAAATTTGCAATAATACACTATTGGAGCACATTTGTTTATTTGCATATGGAACACTGCGTTTTCACTAAGTTGATAATACTGGAGAAAATATTGGAAGAACGCTGACCGAGTGTGGGAAAGTGTTTATGCGAGTTAGCCTTACACGTGAGTGTGGGCAACGACATTCGGTGAGTGAGTTTCCTAAGGGAGTGGACACTTTTGAGCACAACGGTGTGGTGGAAGATTGATCGATTATATACGTTTGTGAAGATATACGTCTTTTTCATAGGAGCACCATTCATTTATTTTTTCACTTGCAGATATTTTTTGCTTCATATCTTTATGAACACTTATCAACACTGGAGCACTTTTTTGTCTATATCTATTTTATACACTATATTGTTTGAAGGTCATCTTTAATTGTTTGTGTAAAATATTGATTTCTCGTTTAGGACACTCTATATTAGTTATCACGAGGGATTATTTGTAAAGTCTTATCTGTCTAGGTTTTTTGTATTATTTATATGTTTATTTCAGTATTTATTATTTTTTGTGTGATTTACTTCAGCGCTACTTATCAGGCTACATCCGATTCGGACCACTGTCTGATCCCCTTTCTTTATATACGCCCCTTGTTACCATAAACGTACAATTGTAATATTAATGTGATATCTACGTAATCATGTGTATAAAACCCTTCAATTGCGTCATACTAAATGAGAACGGTTGGAAAGATGCTGAGCGTATCTTTTGTGTCTGTTCCCTACTGCAGTAGTTATTAATAATTTGGAACCACTAATCAATATGAGGATAGGAGTTGCCTATCTATAAATTTCCAGGACAATGCCAACAATTGGGCCCAATGACCCCAATGATGGGGCACAATTGCTCCCAATGACACCAACGATGGGGCATAATTTCTCCCACTGACACCAAAGGGGCATTGTTTTTTCCCAATGACATCGGAACCATTTCCAGCCGCTATAAAGTCTGCTGAACAGTAAACTGGCCCCCTGTTTAGAAAGTTTGGCGACCTCTGGTCTACATAAATCCTTAAAAAATAATTCCTGGTATGGATATCTATTTTTACATAGTTGTATTGGTCCAGAAATTGGAACCCAGAAGCTAGTGGAGATCACTGAAATAGTGGTGTCTACTACACTGATTTCCAGCTTCTATAGGGATTACACAGATATTGAACATACCTACTTACATTGGTCCAGTCGGGACCAAGCGTAACTGTGTAAAAAATATCCATACCTGACATATTCTTTATTATATTAAAACTCATTTCCTACTCCTAATATACATATTTCAAAGAAAGTTTTATCTGTACATCTGACAAACCATTGACAACAATTATTTAGTAATATATGGTTTAGTAATGCGTTCTTCTTTATTTCTCCAGCTCAGCCCTCTGTGTCTCTGGATATAAACAGTGATGGATCTCTGGAGTGTAGAGCAAGTGGTGGATTCCCAGCTGCAGAGATCTCCTGGATCCCACATTCAGATGATATAAACATAACCAAAATTAAAGATTTGGATGATACTTGGACAGTGATCAGTACATACAAGTCTAATGGAGACAATGTGACCTGCCTTGTGTCTCATCCCACATTTGTGAATCTCTGGAGCCAGTCTATTGTATTATCAGGTAAAATTGGTGAATGTATGGAAAGTGTGTTAGATTCTCCTAATGGACATATACCTGTACATCCAGCCTTCTTACTCTACAAGGTGTACAATCAAAAGCCAAAATGTTGAAGGATCCCACTCTATGGACCTTAAAGTTCTTTCCCATATACCCTGTTTCCCCGAAAATAAGACCTAGCGTGATTGTCGGTGATGGCTGCAATACAAGCCCTACCCCCCAAATAAGCCCTACCCTATTTCCCAGAAAATAAGCCCTACCCTGAAAACAAGACCTACAAGCACTTTAACTTGGGCTTATTTGGGGGGTAGGGCTTATATTGCAGCCATCACTGACAATCACGCTAGGTCTTATTTTCGGGGAAACAGGGTAGCTTAAGCAGACACAGCCTACATGATGGTGGCAGCTCTGCTCCCAATTCAGAAGTGCAACAGTGTTACCCCCCCCCCCCCCATCACTAGAAGCAGCATTAGGTGGACTTCACTGGTGGGCCCAATAGGTATTGATGGACTTTGTAGGGGAACTAAGAGAAAATTATAAAATTATAAGGACATGTATACATTTACAAGTGCTGCAGTACATATTTACTTCAACGGACGGCCATAGTTCTACTTTAAATACCCCATAGGTAGGATATTCCCTGACAGGTTGGTTATGAAAAAATGTATCTTTCCTAGTAGTAATGCATAACAGGAAATTCTCCTCTTTGGATTGATGGAGTGGACCCTATGTTTTGCTCTGCTGGCACAAATATCTTATGTGTGTCATCATTAAAGTGTATGTAAACCCTAACACTGAACTTTTCGGATTTTCTCCCTTTTGGTTTATGAAATATACTATTAAAAGTGTTTTGATATCTGTTCACTAAGTAGAAAAAACGGTCCTCTCCACCTGTGCTGCACTGTTATCAGTTACATTCTTCTGATGATTACAGAACCACATCCATCCATAGCTCAGCCTGTTGCCCCAGAACCTTCCATAAGCCCCTCACTGGAGACCTTCCATAAGCCCCTCAGCCTGGTCCTGCCTCTAGATATCCTAAGACCTCTGAGTAGAACTTTAAAGGCCCCTCTCTGTCTGATGCTTTATTAACTACTTCCTCCTCTTCTCTTGGGACCTGAGGCTCCCCCTAGGTCTCTCACACCCACCTAATGCCCTCTGTGCTCTAATTTGTGGCCCCTGAGCAAAGTCACCTTGGGGCCCTTTAGTGGACGTTGTTGATCAGGTGCCCCATTAATGCCTTTGCCATTAGCTGTTCTGGGGTTTGTCTGTAGAATGCTGGGGGATTTTTTATTACCACACTATAAGCCATACACCATGAAGCCACACTTACCTTATTGGCCGCACCTCCTGGTGTACAGCCAGTGGTGCGCTATGTGCTACATGCATTTTATAATGCCTCTTATTGAAGTCTGTTTATATTGCCTTTATAGTTTGAATGTCTGCCTCCTGTTGCTAAGACTTGTGGGTTTAAAGGTGTGTTAAAAATGGGGGGGGCACGATTATGTGGGTGAGATTACAAATGGGGATATGATGTTTTTGAAGGTGTAGTTGTAAGTGAATGTGGCCAATAGGATGATCCCAGATTTCATTTTGAAAATATGGCAACCTTACCATAGGATCACATTCATACTTGGGACTGGTTGAAAATAGAGAAGGCGAGGGACTCATGCTGCAATGGAAAAGGGCTTCCTGCAGGGGTCAATGCACAAGGCATTGGTAACTGTAATGCCCTGTAAACACAATAGGATTTTCCGACAACAAATGTTGGTTGTGAGCTTGTTGTCGGAAAGACCGACCGTGTGTATGCTCCACAAGAACATTTGTTGTCGGAATTTCCGCCAACAAATGTTTGAGAGCAGGTTCTCAAATTTTCCGACAACAAAACTTGTTGTCGGAAATTTCAAGCGTGTGTACATAAGTCCGACGCACAAAAGTCCATGCATGTTCGGAATCAAGCAGAAGAGCCACACTGGCTATTGAACTTCCTTTTTCTCGGCTTGTTGTACGTGTTGTACGTCACCCCGTTCTTGACGTTCGGAATTTCCAACAACATTTGTGTGACAGTGTGTATGCAAGATAAGTTTGAGCCAACACCCTTTGGAAAAAAATCCACGGTTTTGTTGTCGGAAAATCCTATTGTGTGTACAGGGCATATGTGTTTCTTTAGATAACATTATTAGATCATTGACATAACCAACCCAGACAAGATTGTAAATATGATTATAAACAATGACAGTAACCTTCACTGTGCCTTTTCTTTTGTCTTTAGGTGGTACTCATTATTTTTGGAGGATTATTGCCCTCATCATCTTCAGTTGTCTTGTCATAGGACTCTTTTTATACTGCAGATACAAGTCCAAGGCAATACCTGTGTTGGAATAGAAACATAATCTAAAGTAGAACTCTTGAGGGTATTTGCAATCCAAAGGATCAAGTAAATTAAGCACAAATGACCAGAGGCCTTTCACCACTCCTGATAGTTCAAAGATGGACAATGTCTGTGGCCTCCTTCCGGTATCCCTGAAGTCTCTGATGCAGCATTACAGGAACAGCAACCCAGAACAATAGAACAGCGTCTCCCAGGAACAACAGCTCAGTTTATTGGTTGAGCCAGCAGCCTTGGCATACAGCACACAGCTCAGTCCTAACGCACATGGCCCTCTGGTGGCACTGTACCCAGTCCCTCTCAACACAGTATCTCACAGCAGATAGTCTCATTGGGCTCAGCACAGGATCAGTCTGTCCTGTTTTGTGAGGCATAGTGGGTGCAAAGGTGGTAAAAGTAATTGGGGCACCAGACACTTCTTGGATGCAAAAGAGGTTTTATTTCTTTTAACGGTCCTTTTATATTTTGCAAGGGAAAGAGGGTTGGGGCCAGGACACCCTTGAGTAGTTGCAATTTTAAAAGGCAGACTCTGAGGCTTCAATAGGAGGGCAGCCGTACAGGGAAAAGCCCCAGCAAGGTGCCACTTCTGCATGTGCAGATTTTCTGTCCCCCCTAAGACTACAGTACTTAACAGTACCTAAAACCCCTGCCCATTGGTTGAGATACCCCATATACCCATGACCTGACCTTGAGTTGTTCTTCTCATACCTAGTACCACCAAGTTCCCAGCCCCCTAGTGGTAGAAGAGAAAAGTACTACAAGGCCAAACTTAGGGAGAATTCAATGGATCTCTAACAATTTAACTATGGTAGCTACCCCTGACAAGGAATTTGGTGAGGAGCCCCCTGACTAAACCCCAAGGCGCTACAGAGAAAAATACAGAGGAGAATAAGTGAAATAATAAAAGAGGTGAGTGAGGACAGAGTTAGAGTATATTTTCAGTTAACACATTTTCATACAGAAAAATAAATGTTGTTAAACTTGGATGACAGATATATGTTCTATATGTTCTATCCTATGCCCCATACCTTTTATATAATTTACACATGTCATTCTAATGGCATCTATAATGTTGGAATGCATCTTTTTTAAAAAGCTGTTTATACTTACAGTGGAATGTTTTTACTTATGCTTTTTTGTTTTTTTGTGCAATTTTGTATAGTTTATATACTGTTTTTGTGCGTGCTTGCAAAATTAAAGTGGGCCAGTCTGGATGAAGTCCAAGGCCAAATTTTTGTCCCAGTCCAGCCCTGGATATACAAATATATAAAGACTAAAAAAAGATTGGGAGGTGAATATCACACTTCAGAATTACATTTTTTTTTGTCCGTATTTTTTTCTTTTTTTTGGTGTATGCTGTTAATATTTTAATGGACTTTAAGCTCATTTATAACAAAGTACAGGTTGGATTGAAGACCCTTTATTACATTATGAAAGAAAAGGTTAAATGCTAAGTCCACCTTTTTAAAAAAATAAAAAAATAAATGCACCTAACTTTGCAGGAAAAAAAATGTTCACTTATGTTTTTTTTGCGTAACAACCTGCAAAGAAGCATGGTATCAGTGAGCAGTGGATTGCGGGTGCAATGTCAGGCTCCTGCAGACTTTTATATGGGCTATGTGTGTGTACGGGGCTTTATGTTGGAGAACTGGACCAAGCTAGTGGGCTATTCCATTGAGAACTACAAGTCAGTCTGCCATGGTGAGGGATGGGATATGTAGTTCATGCATTTACAGATCTCTGCGAATGAATGAAATGGCTGTGGAGGAGATGTACATACTGTACACTATCACAGAGCACTTTTAGGGGAGTGGGGGGTTCACGTGGCACCATGTTACATGTTACACCCTAAATACAGGTGTAACATGTAATATGTTGCAAAATGTGGACTGAGCACTTTAAGTAACACTCTATAGTATTTCCCTCCCCTCTTGGCTATTGCTTTTGGCCAACAGCCTTGCATTGTGGAGGCTGGTGGTATACTTTTTTTGGGGAGGGGGCAGCAAACAGTACACCCACAGCTACCCCCCCGGTCGGATCACCTGCAGCACCCCCCCAGTCAGTCGGTCGGTTACCAGCCCCATCACTTACCCCATCTATGGTGCGGGCAGCTGTTCCCTCTGAGTTACAGGCGGCAGCTTCCCCTGCGTCTCCTACCTAGGCATCAAGGCGGCCGTGCATCTCCTCCCTCCTCCTCCTAGGCCAATATGATTGCTTCACCTTTTTTGGCCAATCGGGAAACGGGTCTCATGACCCGCTGCCTGGTTGGCCGGGAGGAGAATTAGTGTGACAATTGTGAATATTCATTCAATATTGTCACACAACTGGGTGGGCTCGGGGTGCAGTGCTCTGCACCCCGAGCACACCCTTTTTTTTAAGCCTATTAGAGCCTCTGGCTCTAATCACATGCTTAAAAAAAAAAAAAACCCCATTGGAATCTATGCATCCGGCGCCGTGCATGTAGATTAAGGGGCCGGATGCATGGGTAGGGAGGGTGGCGCCCCTGTGCCCTGCTTTACAGGCTGCCACTGTGCATAAGGATGCTGAGGGACTGCCCACAAGCAAGAGAGTCAAGCATAAAAATGAAAATATGTGCTGGCTGCCCAGGGAGTGAGGGGTGAAATAAGTAAAAGTGTTGGTTACTTGTACCCTAGGCATAAGCAAGCATTTCATTAAAAAATAAGGTTCTGCACACCACTATTAGCTGCTCCATTTTTCAACCAACTCTCCACAATGTATCAACCTGTAGTACAATCTAAAAGTAAAAATGGTAATGTGACGCTTACTCAAGATGGCATTTCAACTATAATAAACTAATTAACAATAATAATCTTTGGAAGTTCCAAATGGATAAGTCCAAAGAAATGATGCGTCCTTATATTTATCTCTCATCAAAATTGTATAGCCAGAGATTAACAAACAAATGCTATACCAATTAATGAGTAACCGTCCTTCAAACAATGTGTGATAATAAACTAAAAACAGTGTATATAATGCTTGCTGCTCCCAGACTCCATCCAGTGCACTGCTAAATCAAGGCTAATGCAGTAAGACCATAAAGAATGAGCCAGCAAAGCAGCAAGAATAAAGAGATCACAGGTGGGTCATCAATAATATATAAATATCCATGTGTAGATAAAAATATATTAAAACTCTAAAATACTCATAAAGAATAATGCAAAAATTGCAAATAAATAAAATGTATTTCTATAAATAAGTAACTAAATCATAAAAAATGAAAATCTTAGTGCAAATAAGCAAAAAATAAATTAAATAATAGTACTAAGGGTAAGAGTGTAAAATCCAAAATATGTGCACAATGGCAATGCTACACAAATAGCAGTACCAAAGGTGCAATAATAATTTGTGCAAAAGCTGAAAAAATATGTACAAATGTAGCAAAAAAAAAAAAAATGCAACAATAAATTTTGCCAAACACTGTGCAAAAAGCAATAATATGTGCACAAAATTGTGCAAACAATGCAACAACCAGCAATATAAGTGATGTCCAAAATGTTTCATTAAAGTGCTCAAAAATATATATATAATAGTTTGTGAAATCCAGATGCATCCATGGATTTATGGAAAAGGCGGGATCCCATACACAGTGCAATCCGATTGTAACAATCTCTTTAGATGTGAGATGCAGCTCATCACATAGTTAACTGGCCCCGTCCAACCAAGCTCCAGTGTACAGGATACATGTTTCCCCCAGCCTCTCACCTCAATATATAAGAATAATCAGCCTTACTGACAAATCCACACTGGCCAATCCTCTGCCCTTCACCTGTTTCTACTAATTCTAGTCAGTGATTTTTTTTTTCTTTTTCTTTCCTATTATCCCTTAGCCAGTATTCAAGCAGGCCCCGCTGGAGCTATTGTTTGGCCCTGTTTCTCTGTGTGTTTTTTTCGTCGGCCTCCAACCGTTAGATACCATTGCTCTGGACGTTGTATAAAGGATTTGGAATTATTCAGTCTCCAATCTGGAAAGTCCACTGCAGGTAGTTCCAGCACATCTTTAAAGTGTTGTAAATCATCTTTCGTTTGGAGTGTTGCTGATTTTTCATTCCTTGTGGCCATTACCCTAAAAGGGTAACCCCACCGATATTTAACCTCAACAGTCTGCAAGGCTTCCAACAGAGTTCTAACAGTTTGTCATTGCATAAGTGTTGGATATGCAAAATCTGGGAACAAAGCTATTTGAGCTCCTTTAAAGTCAACCGTCGTCCTATTACGAACTGCTTTCATAATGGCTTCCTTCACCGTATATCTGTACATTTTACATATAACATCTCTTGGTTAAGATGTAAAAGAGGCATGATGCACCCTATATATTTCAATCTTCTCGGGCGCCGAGGCCCCCAGAATTAAACGAAATAGGTCAATAACAGGTGGAGGCAACTCAGCAGGCTGCATTGTTTCGGGCAAGCCCTTTATACGTATATACTGCTGACGTTCTCTATTTTCATGATCGTCCTTCTAATCCATAAGGGAATTCAAAACTCTCTCATGATATTTAGTCATATCCTGGATGTCAGCCACCGCTTGTCTGATATTATCCTGGCCCATCTCCACTTCTTCCACTCTATGCCCCAGCGCTGCTATGTCCTTCCTAAGTCCCTCCACAGTCTGTTTACATGAAACTTCAACCGCAGTTATAAGTAACTGAATATCTTTCTTTGTTGGCAGGGCTCTCAGTTGCTCTCTAAGATCCCAATCTACTGTTAGATCTAACTGGGGTGTACCATGTCCATTAATAAGTTTGTGAGACTGAGAATTAACATACTGCACCTGTTCTGTGGTTGCTGGTGATTCACTGCTGGGCCTTATAGTGCCCTTTCTCTCTCCCAGAGGGCCATTTCCAGGGTGCTTACCAATCCCTCCTGTAATCCCCTCCATCACAGATATGTTTGTACCCGGTCCCAGATATTCCCCATCCGATTCACCACCAGGAGTTATAGTATCCCTCCCTGCTATAGAGAGGCTGTGGTCCGGGGACTGAAGGCCCTGACCCGACCTAAAATGATATGGTGGCTGAGTGTTACAGTACCTCTTCTGAATCCGGGTGATCCTCGGCTCAGCACTGAGGGGCTGCATTCGGGTGTCTTTTGTCCTCCCTTCAAATGGGGGGAGACGCGTTTCCTTCCCTCTTGGGCCGACGCCATTTTCGCTGTTGCCTGGAGTCCGCGCTCTGCGCTGTCAGCTATGCTCTGAGCCCGCTCATCTGTGTCTTCACCCCACCGCGCAGTTGTGTGGCCATGCGGCAGCGTGTGAACATGCCTCTAGGGGGTTGAGAGCCTGCCGGCTATCACTGCTAGCCTTCCTGGAGCCCAGGGATCTTGGTACGCTCCGTTAGCGTGTCTGCTCATGCCCCGCTAGTAGTATTTGTAGCGCTAGTAGTAGTTAGTCACATTGAACGGCAATCGTTCTGTAATGTTGAAGATGTTTCTCCATTCTTCCAAGTTACCTCCTTGCTCGGTTCTGAGGAAGAAAAGTACATAGGAAGTGTAATTTAAATAGTTTGCTAATAATTTAATATATTTTTAAGAATGAATACCTGTCATTGTCATGGTATGCTTCTCTTATCTCCATGTGCAAACAATGCATCTTCTGGCCTTCTTGCTGCTCCTATAGCAGGGTGCATCATCCTGAAGACAGGAGGTATGAAAGGGTACTGTTGTAGGCAGGTGCCTACAGAAGGGTTAATGATTTTTTTCTGTGCTGACCCTCATGTTCTGCAGTTATCTTTGGTCAAGTCTGCTGTCTTTCCTGTGAAACTGTTACAATGTTGATGTGTGGTGGATTTGATGGACTGATTGGCTAGATTTTCCCATCAATTTTCCAAAGATCCACATAAAAGGGGACCCTTTAGTGCCCCAGGGGAAAGCTGCTGGAAATACTGTGTAATAAATGTGTTGCGCTAATAAAATGAAAACTTGTGTAAAACAAACAAAGTCCAAGTGTCGGTAGTCTCTCAAACAGACCATGGATTTCACATGTGTCAAATGAAGTGAAAAGTCTTGTATTCAAGAAGAATCAGAATCCCTCCACCAGGTGAATACACCGCCACCACAATTAGAAATGGACTTACCAAAGAGCCTGGACCCTCTATTATGGAAGGTAATGCAGGCTAGAAGTTTAATATCCAGCACTGGTCACAGATGGGAGACAGGGAAAACAATCCCAGGTTGGCCACAGGATGACTCCAATCCTCTTTCCTCAGGCCGTCCAGTTAAGGAAAATAATCCTGAGGTTGCTCTCTGTCCAGCGATGTCCACGAGTGTCTGGAAATACTGACAAGATGTAGGTCGTTATGGTGCCAGATGGCTCCCCCAGCTGCGGGGGCCAGTCGGGGCTTCCTGAGGGACTGGGAGCCTGAGGACTTTTAACTACAAATCATGGACTGATAGCCTTGTAAGGATCTTTGCCAAACATGGACCATATGGACTCTGTGCTACCTCTTTTGGATTATGTGCCAATTATGGACTATGCTTCTAATGGTGTTATGCATTTATGATTACCCTATGGGCATTAGAGCACCTCTGTATGGGATTATACATAAGAAGATGCTACAAGAACTGTTCCTGTATATATGCCTTACTTCAGTAAAGTTCTGGTTACTGCTTGGTCTGAACTCTTTCTCCTAAGTAATGTATTGCATGGCGTATTCAAAGAACCAGGGCTTGTAAGTAAGGGGACTTAGGTTAAAGTATATACTACACATAGAGTCCAATATGGGTATGCTGTCTAGTTATGGCTATATTGCTGAAACTAGGGACAAATATGTTATTGTGGCAGCCAACCAGCCAGGGGAATGGTGACTTGGCAAGGGTGTTAGCTACTCTGGTGGTGAAGGGGTGTTAAGCTTGGCCCCTTCACTAGTACCCGGCTCTCACATTTCTGGGACTGGCCCTGCAGCACAGAGTACCTAGGGACCTAGCCTAGGAAGTCACAGGTGAGAGACATAGACGCCTCTGGAGGAGCACAAGCATGTAATTACAGGCTGGTGTAATGAGTAACCATGCTGGTATGTCACTGGGAATGAGGTGACAGGGTATTGCTGTGTTGATGGGGACTGGAGCCTGCTCTGCGGTCCAGTCCCTAAATTGCTGTACACCGGGGAGTTGGTGTCTCTAACCTGTAGGGGTGGTTAAAGTGTTAACCATGAAGTTAGTTTGCAATGGGTTGCTAAGGGGTCAGTGTTAGTTCCATGCTCTTGGGCAGAATGCCACTTTAAATGCAAGTTGTGCACAGTACGGCTCTCTCCTATAGAGCAAGGCTGCCTGTAGGTAGGGTGTAGACTTGGGGTTCCCATTCAGGGTGGTTATCTTCCCAAAACTGGGTGTAGTTAGCTAGTGAAGGAAGTGGATTATTGGTGTAGTGGCTGCTTGCTCTTCATCTGAATATTTGCTTCGATATAGAATGAGGCACCAGGAAGAAAGGGGGGATAATGACCCCACACATACACCATGGGCATGTAGGCACATTGCCTACTCTTGGTTAGTCAGTCTACCTAGCTGCCCAGATTGGGAGGAAGGGGTTAATGCTCGTGCCAACTTCCCTTGTGTGTATGCTGGTTTTCCTCTGGGGTCCAGCCTCCCTTCTGTGTGAAATAAAGGGAAGAGGCCCGGAATAATGGGGGGGAGTACAGGGAAGTGGGTAACCTAGAACAGGCACGTATGGAGGCTCCAGATTATATCCTAAGAAGCTTGTTGAAACGGAAACCCATTAGAACACTCCCAGAAAATGAACTCCTTTGTTCAAGCGCTCTAAAGAATAGAGTGAATCTGGCAAATATCACATTTTGTTCAACAGATGGAGCTGATGACAATATTAAATAAGTATTCATTTCCTAGGATCACCAGCTCCATCTAGTGGCCATAATGCTGTATTTTTATGATTCACTCTATTTTTTATGAATTAATAGCATTTAATCGGACAAGAAAATAGCCTTGCAACATTTGATTTGTTTCCCCCCAATTACACACAAAAAATCTACAAGTGGTTTTGAAGGATGAATAGTCCTGCAATATTTTTTTGTATAGTTACACCCCTTAGTGTAACACAAAAATATTTTCTCAAATTTAATTTGTAGAGTTTTCTTGATGGGTTTGCTAGTGACCACTGTTTGGCCACAATATGTAAGTTCCAAGAACGCCAGTAGACATACAGGATGTGTGATTCTGTTAATAGCTGTGAGTATCGGTGACATTGTCATAGCACATTTCTCCTTTTCAGTGTCATCATCTCACCTGCAGACAATGTATCTTCTGGCTGTCCTGCTGCTTCTATACCGGGATGTATCCTCCGCAGGTGAGAACTTTATATTGGGGGTGAGGAGAGGAGGGTGGGGGCAGGGAGGTTGCTGCTATAAAAAAAAAACAGAGTATTAATTTAAAGTGTATGTAAAACCAAAAGTTTTATTTTTTGCTTTGGACAGAGTAAAAAAAAAGTGATTCCCTTCACTTCCTGTCCCAGAGACATAACAGGAAGTAAGAGGAAATATAGAAATGTTTCCAGCTGTATTAATCAACACCACGTCCCCTAATTGCATAGAAAAAGAAATAGTTAAATAGAAACCTTGCAATTTTTAGGGTGTTGAATCTTCTACCAGAGTAATGTTTGAAAAAATGCATTTATTACAAATCCATTCAAAAGTTTTGGGGTAACAATTCCCCTGAAAACATGAATTCAGCAAACCATATTCATAAGTGCAAAACCCATGACAGTTAGGCACCTCCCCTCCTCTATAGAAGATGTCAGACTAAGCAATGAGAAAGTGTGTGTTATATCACACTTATAGGGAGGTGATTTTGTAGACTAATGCCGCATACAGACGATCGGAAATTCGGCCATCAAAAGACTGATGAGAGCTTTTGGTCGGAAAATGCGACCGTGTGTATGCTCCATCGGACTTTTGCTGGCCGAATTTCCGCCAGCAAAAGATTGAGAGCAGGTTCTCAATTTTTCCGATGGAAAAAGTTCCGATCGGAAATTTCGATCATCTGTAGCAATTCTGATGCGCAAATTTCCTACGCATGTATGGAAACAATTTGACGCATGCTCGGAAGCATTGAACTTAATTTTCTCGGCTCGTCGTAGCGTTGTATTTCACCGCGTTCTTGACGGTTTAGCAAACTTTCGTGTGACCGTGTGTATGCAAGACAAGCTTGAGCGGAATTCCGTCAGAAAAAACATCCAAGATTATTCTGATGGAAAATCCGCTCGTGTGTATGGGGCATAAGATAAGAACTGAGAGGGCTTATTAGACTGCTTGAGTGTACAAGACACAGGGGGGCTCCATGTTTCTGGCAGAATCAACCAGGTTTTTTTTGGGGGGGGGGGGGGGGTTTGCATTTAAGATATAAGTAGTCCTGGAGCAGGAACACAAGGAAAGCCAGAAGTGATCATATATCATTTTGTTACGAGTCAGTAACTGAAAATATAGAAAAGGGTGAGCATGACAGCCAGGCAATTAGCATTTCCAGAATGAGAATGACAATCCACATTTTAATCTCAGATAAGGTTCCGGCACTGTCTGCTAAAAAGACTCTGTATATGTACTGTATATAAATATTAGACCAAAATCCACATGCCTAATTGTAAGTCCTGGTGATAATACATAACGCATGACTTTCAAGGTCAATAAACAGCGTGCTAACAAAACTTTTGATTCTTCTGATTCCAGATGTTGTGGTGGGGAGAAAAGACAATTCTACAGTTCTACAATGTGGAGAGGATCCTGGAGACCAAATAATAGGAGTTGTATGGAAGATCCATCACATTAATAATTCTTCGTGTTTATTCTCATATGCTGACCTTGCCAATAGAGGACCCCTGATAAACAGCAACTGCAGTACAAGAATGACATTTACCTATATAACACTGACCATCCAGAACACCCAGATATCTGATGGAGGAAATTATACCTGTCAGATTTTATCTACTTGGGGGACCTTCATCTATACAACTATTTTACAAGTATTAGGTGAGTAATATCTGATTTCACCACAGTGAGAAGGTCAGTTCATCTTTAGCACTACACTTTCTACCATATTGTATATATTCATATCACAAACCAGAAATATAATCATCCATAATAAAGTATAGTTATAGTGCAAAACATTTTCTGAATGGATGAGGTGCAGGGCCAGTGCAAGGATTGTTGTCTACTTAGGCGAAGATGCATTTTGGTGCCCTTCCCACCATCCTCCTGCCACCCCCTCAATGCAACCCCCAACCCCCATATGGCATACATTTTATTTGCACATCAGAATCCCTTCTTATGTCAGAGCCCCCCCCCCCCCCCCCCCCCCGCATTAATATCCCCACCATTACTTTATACATCAAGGTGCACAGATTCCCTCCTTACATCAATGTCCCCAGAGTCCCCTCTCACCTCAGAGTCTCCAGTTTCCCCCCTTTACACATTAGAATCCACAAAGTTCCCCCAAAATCAACATCCCCAGCATTCCCTTTGTACATTAGTGCCCTCCCCTTGCATCAGAGTGCACAGATTTTTCCCCAAATCAAAGTCCCCAGAAGTCCCTCCTTACAAAGGAGTTCCCCTACATTCTTTCCTTACAATCAAGGTTCCCAGAGCCCCCCTTACAGTGCCTTGAAAAAGTATTCATACCCCTTGAATTTTTCCACATTTTGTCATGTTACAACCAAAAACATGAATGTATTTTATTTGGATTATATGTGATAGACCAACACAAAGTGGCACATAAATGTGCATCGGAAGGAAAATGATAAATGTTTTTTAACATTTTTTACAAATTAATATGTGAAAAGTGTGGGGTACATTTGTATAGCGCCCCCCTGAGTCAATACTTTGTAGAACCTCCTTTCTCTGCAATTACAGCTGCAAGTCGTTTTGGGGATGTCTCTACCAGCTTTGCACATCTAGAGAGGGACATTTTTGCCCATTCTTCTTTGCAAAATATCTCAAGCTCTGTCAGATTGAGTCTCTACTTACAAAAATTTGTAGGTCGTCACCCAAAATTTCTCTTGGGCTACACACAGTAGCCGTCAAATAGCACTTTATTACACTTTATTACACTTATTACACAGACCTGTACACTTGTCACAACCAAAGTTTTTTCCAACCAAAACAATCCTGCCATTAACCCAACCTGCCTCCACACCCACCAATCTGTTCCAGCCGGAGGTGCCAGCGTTCCAGCCTGAAGAGCCAGTGCCAGCCTTCCAGCTTGATGTCCCAACCTTCCAGTCTGATGTCCTGGTGCCGGCCTTTCAGTCTGATGTCCCGCTGCCGGCCTTCCAGCCTGATGTTCCAGCATTCAAGCCTGACGTTCCAGCCTTCCAGTCTGATGTCCTAGCTCTCCAGCCTGACGTCCCAGCCTTCCAGTCTGATGTCCTGGTGTCGGCCTTCCAGCCTGACGTCCCAGCCTTCCAGTCTGATGTCCTGGTGTCGGCCTTCCAGCCTTCCAGCTTGACGTCCCAGCCTTCCAGTCTGATGTCTCGTTGCCTGCCTTCCAGCCTGATGTCCCAGCCTTCCAGCCTGATGTCCCACTGCTGGCCTTCCAGCCTGATGTTCCAGCCTTCCAGCCTGACGTTCCAGCCTTCCAGTCTGATGTCCCGCTGCCTGCCTTCCAGTCTGATGTCCCGGCCTTCCAGTCTGATGTCCCGGCATTCCAGTCTGATGTCCTGCTGCCTGCCTTCCAGTCTGATGACCCGCTGCCTGCCTTCCAGTCTGATGACCCGCTGCCTGCCTTCCAGTCTGATGACCCGCTGCCTGCTTCCCAGTCTGATGACCCACTGCCTGCTTCCCAGTCTGATGACCTGCTGCCTGCTTCCCAGTCTGATGACCCGCTGCCAGCTTCCCAGTCTGATGGCCCGCTGCCAGCTTCCCAGTCTGATGGCCCATTGCCAGCTTCCCAGTCTGATGGCCCGCTGCCAGCTTCCCAGTCTGATGACCCGCTGCCAGCTTCCCAGTCTGATGTGCCAGCTGCCCAGCCTGATGAGTTCCTGTCTGCTGCCCAGCCTGATGAGTTTCTGTCTGCTGCCCAGCCCGATGTGTTCTTGTCTGCTGCCCAGCACGATGAGTTCCTGTCTGCTGCCCAGCCCCATGAGTTCCTGTCTGCTGCCCAGCCCAATGAGTTCCTGTCTGCTGCCCAGCCCGATGTGTTCCTGTCTGCTGCCCAGCCCGATGTGTTCCTGTCTGCTGCCCAGCCTGATGTGCCTGCTGCCCAGCACGATGTGCCTGTGCCTGCTGCCCAGCCCGATGTGCCCATGCCTGCTGCCCAGCTTGATGTGCCCGCTGCCCAGCTTGATGTGCCCGTGCCTGCTGCCCAGCCCGATGTGCCCGTGCCTGCTGTCCAGCTTGATGTGCCCGCTGTCCAGCTTGATGTGCCCGTGCCTGCTGCCCAGTCCGATGTGCCCGCTGTCCAGCTTGATGTGCCTGCTGCCCAGCCTAAAGTGCCCGTGCCTGCTGCCCAGTTTGATGTGCCTGCTGCCCAGCTTGATGTGCCTGTGCCTGCTGCCCAGCCCGATGTGCCCGTGCCTGCTGTCCAGCTTGATGTGCCCGCTGTCCAGCTTGATGTGCCCGTGCCTGCTGCCCAGTCCGATGTGCCCGCTGTCCAGCTTGATGTGCCTGCTGCCCAGCCTAAAGTGCCCGTGCCCTCTGCCCCGCTTGATGTGCCTGCTGCCCAGCCTAAAGTGCCCGTGCCTGCTGCCCAGCCTAAAGTGCCTGCTGCCCCGCGTGATGTGCCCGCTGCCCCGCGTGATGTGCCTGCTGCCCTGCGTGATGTGCCTGCTGCCCCGCTTGATGCACCTGCTGCCCAGTTTGATGTACCCATGCCGGCTGCCCCGCTTGATGTGCCTGTTGCCCAGTTCAAGGTGCCTGCCGCCCAGCTTAAGAACCCGGAGCCTGCTGTCTGCCCTGAAGTGCCTGATGCCCAGCCTGAAGTACCTCTACCCATTGTTCTGCTTGATGCCTTAGACTATGGACAATTACAACCAGTTGGAGCGTCCGGAGGCCGCTCCTTTGAGGGGGGGTACTGTCAGGAAATGTTCCATCCGCTGGTAATATCTGTCTTTTGGCGTGCAGTACTGCGGTCCACCAGCAGGTGTCTCCTGGCAGTTTGGAAATGTCAGGAGAGCTTTTCCCTGCTGTTATGTCATCTTGGGGCTGCAGTACTGGCATCCACTAGCGGATGGATCCTGGCAGTGTGGGGCAGACAGCACCTCCTGCAATCAGGCATCACTTCAGGCCAATCACAGGACTATAAATACCCGGCAAGCATTTACATGTTTGCCTTGGTTTTGTCCCTGAGCCCTGACCTGCATCCTGTTACCCGTTTAGCCTGAACCTTGATCCCTGAACCTGTTGTACCTGATCCTGCCTGTCTCTGTATCCCTGGAACCTTGTCCTGCACCTGATCCCTTTCTCCCTTTCTCCTTTTCCCCCCATCTGCTGACCTCCCGTTTATGACCCTGGCCTGGCTTGACTACGATTCTGGTATCCCCTTTGTTATATATACTGGTTGGTTTGTGTCACTGTTATTTGGTTTTCTCACTCTGTTTGGTATTGGTGGTGTGTTCACATTATATGCATTTATCTTAATAAAATCACTTATTTTTCATCTACTTGGTTGGTTTACTTTGTCGCAGTCACACAATTCTGGTCACATCCGGTTTATGACACTGAGAGTCAGGACCTTAAATAGGCTCTGCCTGACCCAAGATGGCTGCTAGGGTCACATGGAGTGGCAGCATTCAATCGGATAACTTCCCCAGTGACCCTGGAAACCATAGAGGAATCATGTTCTTCCTGACTTCCTCTCTCACTACTATGTCACTCCGGTTGAGCACCACCTGCAGTGGAGAAAATAGACTGCACCTGCCTACAAGCCCTTTGGCAGTTAGAAAGGCCACTTTCTGTCTTTTTCCTGTAGCCAGTCCTTGTTTCCACTAGTGTCCTCCAAGGTCTTCCAATATTGTAATTCTTTTTACAGTATTCTGTGAGCTTTAATTTTAATTATGTGTATCTTTTACTTCCCCTGTACCTCTGGTGCATGAAACCCGAGACTAACAGAGCTGCAGACAGGAGAATTTACATTAGCTGTTCCTCTCCTTCTTATTATTTCTTTTATGTCAGGTCTGACACTCCCAATCCCAATAGGGGAATGACTTGAATCACCTTGGGTGCAGGAGTGGTAAACAATTACATTTTTTATTTTTTTTTAGTGGGCAAAGATTAGAACTCCATTTTGATTACTGAAACTAAAGATGTCAGGACGTTGACTTGGGCTCACACAGTACCATGCTGCAGAGAATGTCTCTGACGTCATAATGTCACCTCGGTTCTCTGCAGTATTTAGTATTTAGGATTCCCTCTGTCAGAAAAGAGGATCCTGTTGTCATGTGACTGTCCAAAAGACACCAGGAATAAAGGTATGTATACTGAAAATGTAAAAAACATGATGGCAGAGGGTGGTTGGATCCGGGGTGGGGAGAAATGTTGCCACACCTGGAGTTGCGTTTTAGGAGAAATATTGTATAGGTGTACTTCCCTCTTTATTTACCATTCATTTCCTTTTAGTGTGGTAGTATTTAGGCTTTGTTACTGTTTATAGTCTTATCTTGTATACAGATATTAATATTAAGTCCATGACCACCCTATCAGCCACAATAGTAGCCCACAAAGACTTATTTCTAATTTCTTTAACTCCAAATGCATCCAGAACCAGAATTTACCAGCTTCTGTATAAACTTACATTATTCAATGAAAGTAGGTTTCCTCCTTTGTTTACATCAGTGGTCTCCGAACTGTGGCCCGGGGGCCAGATGCGGTGCTTTGCTTGCTTTTATCTGGCACTTGAGGCACTATTTCATTCACTGATACCAACAATGGGGCTTAATCCCCCCCCCCCCACTGAGACCAGTGAAGGTGCACAATTCCTCCCCTTGGCACCAACGATGAGGCACAATTCCTCCCAATGACACCAAAAATTGGGCCCAATGACCCCAATGATGTGGTACGATTCCTCCCACTGATACCAGCAATGGGGAACAACTCCTCCCACTGACACCAGCGATGGGGCACAATTCCTCCCAATGACACCAATGATAGGGTATGATTCCTCCCACTGACACCAGCAATGGGGCACAACTCCTCCCACTGACACCAATGATGGGGCAAAACTCCTCCCAATGACACCAACGATGGGGCACAACTCCTTCCAATTCCTTCCAATGATGGCAACAATTGGGCCCAATGACGCCAATGATGGGGCAGAATTCCTTCCAATGACGCCAACAATTGGGCCCAATGACCCCAATGATGGGGCAGAATTCCTTCCAATGACGCCAACAATTGGGCCCAATGACCCCAATTATGGTGGCACAATTGGTCCCAATGACACCAACGATGCTGCACAATTTCTCCCACTGACACCAAAGGGGCATTGTTTTTTCCCTATGACGTCGGGGCCTTTTCCAGATGCTCTAAAGTCTGCTGGACAGTAAACTGGTCCCCTGTTTAGAAAGTTTGTAGACCCCTGGTCTACATAAATCATTAAAAGAGAATTCCTGGTATGGATATTTTTACATAGTTGCATTGGTCCAGAAATTGGAACCCAGAAGCTAGTGGAGATCACTGAAATAGTGGTGTCTACTACACTTATTTCCAGCTTCTATATGGATTACACAGATATTGAACATACCTACTTACATTGGTCCAATCGGGACAAGCGTAACTGTGTAAAAAATATCCATACCTGACATCTTCTTTATTATATTAAAACTAATTTCCTACTCCTAATATGCATATTTCAAAGAAAGTTTTATCTGTACATCTGACAAACCATTGACAACAATTATTGAGTAATATGTGGTTTAGTAATGCGTTCTTCTTTATTTCTCCAGCTCAGCCCTCTGTGTCTCTGGATATAAACAGTGATGGATCTCTGGAGTGTAGAGCAAGTGGTGGATTCCCGGCTGCAGAGATCTCCTGGATCCCACATTCAGATGATATAAATATAACCAAAATTAAAGATTTGGATGATACTTGGACAGTGATCAGCACATACAAGTCTAATGGAGACAACGTGACATGCCTTGTGTCTCATCCCACATTTGTGAGTTTCTGGAGCAAGTCTATTGTATTATCAGGTAAAATTGGTGGGTGTATGGAAGGTATGTTAGATTCTCCTAATGGACATATACCTGTACATCCAGCCTTCTTACTCTACAAGGTGTACAATCAAAAGCCAAAATGTTAAAGGATCCCACTCTATGGACCTCAAAGTTCTTTCCCATATAGCTTAAGCAGACTACATGATGGTGGCAGCTCTGCTCCCAATTCAGAAGTGCAACAGTGTTACCCCCCCCCCCCCCCCATTACTAGAAGCGGCATTGGGTGGACTTCACTGGTGGGCCCAATAGGTATTGATGGACTTTGTAGGGGAACTAAGAGAAAATTATAAAATTATAAGGACATGTATACATTTACAAGTGCTGCAGTACATATTTACTTCACCAGACGGCCATAGTTCTACTTTAAATACCCCATAGGTAGGATATTCCCTTACAGGTTGGTTATGAAAAAATATATCTTTCCTAGTAGTAATGCATAACAGGAAATTCTCCTCTTTGGATTGATGGAGTGGACCCTATTTTTTGCTCTGCTGGGACACATATCTTATGTGTGTCATCATTAAAGTGTATGTAAACCCTAACACTGAACTTTTCGGATTTTCTCCCTTTTGGTTTATGAAATATACTATTAAAAGTGTTTTGATATTTGTTCACTAAGTAGAAAAAACGGTCCTCTCCACCTGTGCTGCACTGTTATCAGTTACATTCTTCTGATGATTACAGAACCACATCCATCCATAGCTCAGCCTGTTGCCCCAGAACCTTCCATAAGCCCCTCACTGGAGACCTCCAGCCTGGTCCTGCCTCTAGATATCCTAAGACCTCTGAGTAGAACTTTGAAGGCCCCTTTCTGTCTGATGCTTTATTAAACACTTCCTCCTCTTCTCTTGGGGCCTGAGGCTCCCCCTAGGTCTCTCACACCCACCTAATGCAATCTGTGCTCTAATTTGTGGCCCCTGAGCAAAGTCACCTTGGGGCCCTTAGTGGACATTGTTGATCAGGTGCCTCATTAATGCCTTTGCCATTAGCTGTTCTGGGGTTTGTCTGTAGAATGCTGGGGGATATTTTATTACCACACTACAAGCCATACACCATGAAGCCACACTTACCTTATTGGCCACACCTCTGGTGTACAGCCAGTGGTACGCTATGTGCTACATGCATTTTATAATGCCTCTTATTGAAGTCTGTTTATATTGCCTTTATATTTTGAATGTCTGCCTCCTGTTGCTAAGATTTGTGGATTTAAAGGTGTGTTATAAATGGGGGGGGGGGGGGCATGATTATGTGGGTGAGGTTACAAATGAGGATATGATGTTTGTGACGGTGTAGTTTTAAGTGGATGTGGCCAATAGGATGATCCCAGATTTCATTTTGAAAATATGGCCACCTTACCATAGGATCACAGTCATACTTGGAACTGGGTGTCAATAGAGAAGGCTCATGCTGCAATGGAAAAGGGCTTCCTGCAGGGGTCACTGCACCATGCATTGGAAACTGTAATGCCCTGTACACACGATAGGATTTTCCGACAACAAATGTTGGATGGGAGCTTGTTGTCGGAAAGTCCGACCGTGTGTATGCTCCATAGAACATTTGTTGTCGGAATTTCCTCCAACAAATGTTTGAGAGCAGGTTCTCAAATCACGACAACAAAACTTGTTGTCGGAAATTCCGAGCGTGTGTACATAAGTCCGACGCACAAAAGTCCATGCATGTTCGGAATCAAGCAGAAGAGCCACACTGGCTATTGAACTTCCTTTTTCTCGGCTTGTTGTACATGTTGTACGTCACCCCGTTCTTGACGTTCGGAATTTCTGACAACATTTGTGTGACAGTGTGTATGCAAGACAAGTTTGAGCCAACACCCTTTGGAAAAAATCAACGTTTTTTGTTGTCAGAAAATCCTATCGTGTGTACAGGGCATATGTGTTTCTTTAGATAACATTATTAGATCATTGACATAACCAACCCAGACAAGATTGTAAATATGATTATAAACAATGACAGTAACCTTCACTGTGCCTTTTCTTTGTCTTTAGGTGGTACTCATTATTTTTGGAGGATTATTGGCCTCATCATCTTCAGTTGTCTTGTCATAGGACTCTTTTTATACTGCAGATACAAGTCCAAGGCAATACCTGTGTTGGAATAGAAACCTAATCTAAAGTAGAACTCTGGAGGGTATTTGCAATCCAAGGGATCAAGTAAATTAAGCACAAATGACCAGAGGCCTTTCACCACTCCTGATAGTTCAATGATGGACAATGTCTGTGGCCTCCTTCCGGTATCTCTGAAGTCTCTGATGCAGCATTACTGGAACAGCAACCTAGAACAATAGAACAGCGGCTCCTATTAACAACAGCTCAGTTTATTGGTTGAGCCAGCAGCCTTGGCATACAGCACACAGCTCAGTCCTAAAGCACATGGCCCTCTGGTGGCACTGTACCCAGACCCTCTCAACACAGTATCTCACAGCAGATAGTCTCTATGGGCTCAACACAGGATCAGTCTGTCCTGTTTTGTGAGGCATAGTGGGTGCAAAGGTGGTAAAAGTCATTGGGCGCCAGACACTTCTTGGATGCAAAAGAGGTTTTATTTCTTTTAACAGTCCTTTTATATTTTGCAAGGGAAAGAGGGTTGGGGCCAGGACACCCTTAAGTAAATGCAATTTTAAAAGGCAGACTCTGAGGCTTCAATAGGAGGGCAGCCGAACAGTGAAAGACCCCAGCAAGGTGCCACTTCTGCATGTGCAGATTTGCTGTCCCCTATGGCTACAGTACTTAAAGAGGAAGTAAAGCCTCTGTAAAAAAAAAAAAAAAAAAAAAAAAGACACCCTGCAAGGCAAAGGCATACTGAGCTAGTATGCATAGCATACTAGCTCATTATGAAAAACTTACCTGAAAACGAAGCCCCCGAAGCCGTCCTTATCTTCCATCTTCCTCGCCGCCATGCAGGGCCGGAGTGACTTCCGGGTCTCGCCGATCCAGCGCTATCATTCGATGGAGCGGCGATGACGTCACTCCCGCGCATGCGCACGAGATCGGCATATTGCCGTGAGAGCGGCATATGCAGTGCGCCCTCAGTGCGCCTGCGCGCCGCTGTCTACGGCGCATGCGCCGTAGACAGCGATGCCTTTTCATCGCTAAATATCTCCTAAACCATGTAGGTTTAGGAGATATTTATTGGACCTACAGGTAAGCCTTAATCTAGGCTTACCTGTAGGCCAAAGTCATGTGGAAGGGTTTACTTCCACTTTAACAGTTCCTAATACCAATGTAAAAGTTCTCTCAGCTTTACTACAACTTCTCCTTTTAGTTCAGCCCCTTGAGCTCCTGGTCTCTAACCGGACCCTTTAATTCACTAACTCAGAATCCCATGAGCTTCTTAAGGCTTTTGCGGTGGTATCTCCCTCAAGCGTCACCCGCGCTTCCCTGCTGGGTCCCTAGCTGGTTCTCTGGCCGGCAGAACTGTCACTTTTGGTTGGACTGCAAGCCGTAGTCCCAACCCTGCACTGCTCTTTTACTTCTGAATAGGCCCTCACACACCCTAGCAGCCAGATACCCCCGGGATAGGCCCAATCTCTGGCCTAGCAGCCCGGGGCAGATGACACACATCCACCCAGATGGCAGTCTGGGTGGCACAGAACCTAAATCAACTGATTCCACCCAAATATATAGGCTGTGCCAGCAGGCCAAGGGATTCAAGAAAACCCCTGCCCATTGGTTGAGATACCCCATATACCCATGACCTGACCTTGAGTTGTCCTTCTCATACCTAGTACCACCAAGTTCCCAGCCCCCTAGTGGTAGAAGAGAAAAGTACTACAAGGCCAAACTTAGGGAGAAATCAATGAATCTCTAACAATTTAACTATGGTAGCTACCCCTGACAAGGAATTTGGTGAGGAGCCCCCTGACTAAACCCCACGGCGCTACAGAGAAAAATGTGAGGACAGAGTTAGAGTATATTTTCAGTTAACACATTTTCATACAGAAAAAGAAATGTTGTAAAACTTGGATGACAGATATATGTTCTATCCTATGCCCCATACCTTTTATATAACTTAAACATGTCATTATAAAGGCCTCTGTAATGTTGGAATGCATATTTTTCTCTAAATAAAGAGTTTTAAAAAAAAAGCTGTTTATACTTACAGTGGAATGTTTTTACTTATGTTTTTTTTTGCGCAATTTTGTATAGTTTAAAAAATGTTTTTGTGCGTGTTTGCAAAATTAAAGTGTGCCAGTCTGGATGAAAGTCCAGGGCCAAATTTTTGTCCCAGTCCAGCCCTGGATATACAAATATATAAAGACTAAAAAAAGATTGGGAGATGAATATCACACTTCAGAATTATATTTTTTTTTGTCCGTTTTTTTTTCTTTTTTTGGTGTATGCTGTTAATATTTTAATGGACTTTAAGCTCATTTATTACAAAGTACAGGTCGGATTGAAGACCCTTTATTACATTATGAAAGAAAAGGTTAAATGCTAAGTCCACCTTTTAAAAAAATAAAAAAATAAATAAGGAATCAAGAAAAAAAATGTTCACTTAGGTTTTTTTTGCGTAACAACCTGCAAAGAAGCATAGTATCAGTGAGAATTGGATTGCAGGTGCAATTCCAGGCCCCTGCAGACTTTTCTATGGGCTGTATGTGTGTGTACGGGGCTTTATGTTGGAGAACTGGAGCAAATGCTAGTGGACTATTCCATTGAGAACTACAAGTTAGTCTGCCGTGGTGAGGGATGGTATTTGTAGTTCATGCATTTACAGATCTCTGCGAATGAATGAAACGGCTGTGGGGGAGATGTACATACTATACACTCCCACAGGGCGCTTTTAGGGGAGTGGGGGCTTCACTTGGCACCATGTAACATGTAATATGTTGCAAAAGGTGGAGTTAGCACTTTGAGTAACACTCTATAGTATTTCCCTCCCCTATTTCCCTCCTCCCTTGGCTGTTGGCCAACAGCCTTGCATTGTGCATAGTCAGTGGAGGCTGGTGGTATATTTTTTGTATATCGTATAGTATACAGTATAGTATATAGTACACCCACAGCCACCCCCCCCCCCCCCCCTGGTCGGGTCACCTGCATCACCCCCCCAGTCAGTCGGTCGATTACCAGCCCCGCCACTTACCCCATCTATGGTGCGGGCAGCGGTTCCCTCCAGGTGACGGGCGGCGGCTTCCCCTGCGTCTCCTCCTCGGCACCATGGCGATCGTGCATTTCCTCCCTCCTCCTCCTAGGCCAAATATGATTGCTTCTCCTTTTTCAGCCAATCAGGAAATGGGTCTCATGAGCCGCTGCCTGGTTGGCCGGGAGGAGAATTAGTGTGGCAATAGTGAATATTCATTCAATATTGTCACACAACTGGGTGGGCTCGGGGCGCAATGTGATGATTTAACACCCAGAATAAGCAGACAGCAGAAGCTTGAACATGGCCTGGTGTTTATTCAGCAGGAGCCATCTTTCAGAACTGAGCACAAGTCCCCACCCCCAGATCACATGACCAAAACTGTTAACTGTTTCCTAACATGCATAAGTACTATAACTAGGCATAACAATTGAACTTGAATTATAACATAAAGCATACACATCATTACATCTTCCCTCTCAAGTATGAAGCATTTAATATGAGACAAAGTCCCTCCATATCTTTGGTTTAATTGCTCGACCATAGCGAGAGAAAGTAATCGCTGGCTCATCATCCGTAGGATTGGTGTCTAGTTGAGAGTCACTCCCAGCATTATCACGTGCTGATACGTTTATGCTGTCCTCGGTATCCTCAGTAGACTCAATATCTGTGTTTAGGACTTCTGTGCCATCATGGGCTTGTTCTTTATCTTCATTGTCATCCGGTTCCTCTAATGATGTATCTGCAGCAGTGTCTGGACGAAGATGACGCCTGTTTCGTCTCAGTTTCTGTCCACACTTGGTTTCGATTATATATGATTTTGGTGAATTGGCTTCTTTGACAATTCGAGCAGGTTCCCATGTATTCCCAGTGACTCTGTGTCGCACAGCTTGCCCAGCAGAGAGTGGACAAAGGGATTTTGTAGATTTATCAAAATACAGTTTTTGCCTTTTCATATTTATGATCCTCTGAGCTGTTACTCGATCCTGTGGAATAAACTGAGGCTGCAATTTCTGTGGTGCAATAGGCACTGTGGTCCTCAGTGTTCTACCCATTAGCAGCTGTGCAGGTGAGCATAAACCTTCAATAGGTGTTGCACGATAGTTTAACAGTCCTAGGTACACATCCTGCCCTGATGATTGCGCTTTCAGTATAATGGATTTGGCTATGCCAACATACTTCTCTGCTAGACCATTGGCCTGTGGGTGATAGGGGCTTGTGGGTTTGTGCCTGATTCCCCATTCACACAGGAAGCACTGGAACTCAGCACATGAGAATTGTGGCCCATTATCAGACACAAGTTCTTCACACACTCCATGTCTTGAGAGTATTGTTTTGAAAGCCCATATGACTGTTGATGCTTTTAAATTTCTCAGCTGCACTAGCTCAAAGTATTTGCTGTAGTAATCTACTACTATCAGGTAATGGTTGTCCTCAAAATGAAAAATATCTGTAGCCAGTCTCTGCCATGCCCGTGAAGGAGCATTCCACGGTGTAAGAGGTTCCTTTGCATTGTGTTTTTGAAATGTCTGGCAGGTTTCACACTTCTTCACAAGTGTTTCAATATCAAAGTCTAAATTAGGCCAGTAGACCAACTCCCGCGCCCTGCGCTTACACAGAGTGATGCCCAAATGCCCCTGGTGGATTTGTTTCAGTACTTCTGCTTGCTGTGACTTAGGAATGAGAATACGGTCACCCATAAATATGATATCCGAATGAATGTATAGCTCATCTTTCATAGGCCAGAATCCCTGTAGTTCCGGACACAGCTTCTTTCGTTTTTCTGGCCAGCCATTGCACATGAGAAGATCAGGTTTAGCTGAATGTATAAATCATAGGTTAGAGGTACCCTTTATGGTTGTTTGTATCTGTGATGAACATTTCCTCAACCTGTACTTTCTTAGGATGTAAACTTTCTCAATATGTTCTAAAGGAAAACTTTCATCAGAATGTTCTTTTATTCTTGCGGTTATGGTTAACATGACAAATACATGATACATGACAAATAAGTCACATCTCGTGATGTTCTGTATTACCTTATATGGAGCTGTGTGTCAACAGCCTATGTTTTTGTCATCGGGCGTAGCCCATATATATATATATGCAATAAAACATTTTAGACAGCAGATCGGGTCATTCAGGCTCGGAGCTAAATACGGATATCTGTTGTTCTGTATTTTCATTTCCGTATATATATATATATATATATATATATATATATATATATATATATATATAAGCTTGATAAAGATTGGGAACGGCAATATGAAACTGGTATCAGTGGCCCCTTGGCAAGCCACACCTAACATAATCTGGCGCTCGAACAGCGACTCACCAATGATGCTACAGGGAGCGGACGAACAAAGTTGACGGAACAAAAAGGACGGGCATTCTGGGAACTACAGAGCAAAACTGCGCAGGTAAGAAAAAAGCTTTATTTTTTCTTAAATGCTCTGCACTTCCGATTTATGCCTATCTGTTCCGTCCGCTATTGATCTCCAGGAATTGTGTACCAGCTTCCGTAAGCGGTGGGTTTAGAACTAATACACATTCGGTTTATATTGCTGTAAATATGTTTTAAATGTAAAATTGTCCGTTTGTCTGTCTGTGGAGCAAGGGAATGAGCCTTGTCAGTTAGAGATGGTATGAGTTAAAAGGAGATTGTGTAACCTCACATCTGACTCATAAACCATAGGACGGGTTGAAAGTATAAGCCCTGGCTGCTCCATGAACGAAGGATACGAGAGTACGAGAGTACGAGAGGAATCCCAGATATGGGGGAGGGAGGGAGTAAGACCATCCACTAGATCTCCAAAAAGCCCGGAGGTCTAATTGAGGATCTGGCCACGCAAAAGGCAGTTTCAGAAGGAATATCTAGAAGAGAGATATTCGGTATTCTAGCACCCTAGGGAGGAAGGCAAAGAGGAACTGGTGTAGGGTCCCCAAAGGAGGTCAGTCTGAAGATCTGGCCATAGTTTTGGGGCATATTGCCAGTATTTCCAATAAGCTACCTAGGCACGGGATTAGAATGGGCCAGAAGCAAACCAAACCCCGTCAAGGAACAGGGGTATGTTCCTATATCATACCACAGGAAATCAAAAACATCTATGGGAAAGAGGGGGCTAGAGATAGAAATATAGATAAGATCTGTCGGAAATTCAAGATAGAAAGGGAGCAGCAGACTTAGACTCAGAAATAAAGGGAAGAAGGCATCATGGAGTTAATGCTGTCACCAATTCAGACATAACTTTCCCTCGTAAAAACTTTACCTGTTATTACTGCAATAAGGTTGGACATATTAAGCGGAATTGTAGAAAGAGAATAAGGGATGAGAAAGAAAGGACAGACAAGGGAAAGTGTTGGAGTTCCTGTCTTATATGTTTGATATGTTTGATAAGTCTTATATGTCTTATATGTTTTATATATGTTTCATATCATCCGGATGGGATGGTACCGTTGCCTTAACTATAGGTGACAAACGGGAAAAATATAGAAATGTGTAATTTGAGGCAATGTTTAAAAGTAGAGCCCTGAGTGGAGTAAAATCGCCCGCAAATACTCCTCTGTACCCAGAAAGAAATCAAATCAAATAGCATGTGTTTCACAGTGATAAATTTAGCTAAATGCTTTCTTTTCTGTGCCACTAGCGGAATAATGTCAATTATGGTTTGCATTTTATGATATGTGAATGATTTATTGTTATGTTGCCCCAATGAGAAAAATATGTGTAGACAGTACCCTCAATCTTTTACAAGTTTTAGCAACAAAGGGTTGTTAGGGGTTAATGAGAAAAATACAAATGTACAAAGAGGAAGTTTTTTTTTTTCTCTCTCTGTCACTGAATATCACAGAGCAGAAAGGGCGTAGAGAAAAAAAATAAAAAGGGAAGTTGCAACCACAAAATTTTAAAGGTTTTAGGCATAGGGTCATATGGGGTAAGACAGTGGATGCCTCATGCCTCATTGAGGCAACCATTGTATGAATTGTGTAAAATCCGCGTACCTTATGTACTTACTGAAATTTAGCTACCTATTTACCTCTTCAGTCAACAGGTTTGGCAAGGGGAATAGTGGTGATGATAGTAAAAAAAAAAAAAAAAAAAAAAAAGATACCCTTCAATCTGAGGGTGTATCTGATCATGATTGCTGGTATCTGACAGCAGCAGGTACACCAGTAAAGCAAAGGAAGGAATAAAAAGAGTCTTAGATAGCCTATAAAAAGTCAAAAAGGTGGCCATAATGAAGATAGCGGCACACACGAATGCAAAAACAATTGAAGCAAAAGGAAATACATTTGCAGATTTAACTGCAAAACAAGCAGCTCTAAAGGAAATAAGCTCTGAGACCGCAGCAGCAGTACAGGTAAGTATCCCAGAACCAACATGGCAGAAGCTGAGTAGGTTACAGGAACAAGCAGAGGTGAGCGAAAAAGATAGGTGGGCAAAAATGGGAGCAGCGCCAGACCCTGACCAAGTATGGAGAGGGGGGGACAAGGTCTGTCTACCAGCTTCTCTGTACCCGGCAATGGCGGCAGCAGTTCACCTTCCCACGCATATCAGCTCCAATTCTATGTATAGGATTGTGAGCCAGAGATGGCTCGCCCCTGGCTTCAGTAGCATTGCTAGGAACTACTGTGCAGCCTGCCAAATCTGTCTCCTGAATAGCCCAGGACAGAAAGTTAAAGCACCAACCCCCTTTCAGAGACTGCAAATTGATTACATACAAATGCCTAAGAGCGGCCCTTTTGAGTTTGTTCTCGCGTGTATCGATCTGTTTTCCGTTTTAGGCCGAAAGTTACCATGTCAAATCAGCCACAGCAAAGGCTACAGCAAGGAAACTGATCACTGAGTTAATACCTAGGTTTGGTCTTCCTGAAACCATAGAATTAAATTAAGGGAACACATTTCGCAGGAGAAATCATGCAGAATGTGAGGGCAATGTTAGGGGTCCAGCAAAGTTTTCACACCCCTTATCATCCTCAAAGTTCAGGGTCAGTAGAAAGAGTAAATGGAACAATAAAATTAAAAATATAGAAGGCAGAATTGGGGAAGCCATGGCCAGAATGTTTTACCTTTGGCTCTGTCTTCCATCCGATACACTCCCACAGGGAGGACAGGACTGTCTCCCTGTGAGATACTTTTTGGGAGTGCACCTGGGTTAGGTTTATATTTTCCACAGAGTATGCAATTACAATGTGATAAGCTTGACTGCATATGTGATACAATTACAACAGTATCTAACTAAGATCCACAGAGATGTGTATTCTTCCCTTCCAGATCCTGACTCTGTAAGCAGGTACTCACTTATTAAATCCTGGAGATTGGGTCTATATAAAGAAACATACTAAAAAGACTTTGGAACCACGGTTTGAAGGACCATACTAAGTGCTGTTGAGCACCCCAACCTCAGTAAAATTGGAAGGAAAGACCACTTGGATCCACGCATCACATTGTAGAAAAAGTCCGGAACAAGCCACAGAATGATAAACTTTTTAGCTATAATAACAGTACTAGAATGTCTTTTAGGATGTATTTATGCTTTCACTCCTGGTATAGATGTGACAACTCATGAGAACAATACAGACCTAACATGGGTAGGCTTTGGGCCTAAGGATGGGACACGATTGTATACTGTAGGAAGTATTGTTGTATCAGGACATGAGAGCCCCTTTTATGTAAAAGATAATGACTATTACCCACGTACACCCGTAGTATTTGTAAAAGCCAGACCACCGGCACTGGTAAACATAACTTTCCATTGGAGGGAAAATTTACCATGGCCTTATAACTACACACCCCATAAGTGTCATAAATTAGGTCCATTAGAAACATGGAAAGAAGTTTTTGATAAAACTCAGGCAGTACTCCGTACCCCACATTCTGAGGAATATGAAAAGAAAACAAAGGGAACAGGTATTAGGCCAGTAAGCGGAGCTGAACCATTCAATCTAATAGGACCCATAGTCACAAATCAATCAGCAACCTACATTTGCGCATCATGGTTTTTCGTAAAATCGAATAACACAGCAGGTGGGTATATACAGTGGGAACATTATGGATTTAGTATAAAGATAGAAGACACCCCACCTCTGGTTTTCAAGTCCTCAGTATTAACCCCTGTCCCCAAGTCCTGTTTAAATATTTCCATATCACAACAGAAAACCAAAGTAAAATTTAACGTTACTTTCCCTAAGTTACCAGATTGTAGATACAAACGAGAATGGTATGACACCATTTTGGGAGCAACAGGAACAGGAATGGGAGTAATGGATGGGATTCAAATGGAAATGATACAAAATAAATGGAAACATGCAGGGGGACACATAGCTGATGGACTGACAATCACAAGTCAATGGTTACCTACAACATTTGAAACACAAATTAGTCAGGTACAGTTAACTAAATACCTTAATGCTATGGTTAATCACACGGTGATAGCCAGCTTGGAGCTATGGAAGAGAGATCAGAAATTTATAGATCTCACTCAGTGTGCTTTCTCTACACTATCCTATCACATACAAGTAAATAGGGCAAGGGAAGAGTTACAGTTAGGGAATTACCACACATGGCTCAAGTATTTTAAGGGTCTAGACTTAGAAAACACCTGGTTCGAGGTAACGGGCAGACAAGTAGAGTGTAAGGAACAATGGTGTGTTGGGAGGTTTAACATATATATGGTGGAGGACATAGAGGTAATGTGTAAACTGATAGTAATGCCACTCCTAGTAGGGGAAGATCCGCCTGAATTTTGGTATCCCGAGATTTATGGGCATTATGTAGATACACAGAACAGAACTCATGATCTGAGTCTGTGTACCGAAACTAACAAAGGAATGGTTTGTGGAAGGAGTTCACCAGTCTATGAACCTTGCCTGTTAAAGCACCAGTCCAATATATGTAAGTTCCAAAGAATGCCCGTACACATAGGGAATCGATTCATGGAAATAGGACCACAACATATTTGTTTGATAACTAATGATAACAACACCATGGGGAGTTTAAATAGAACAGCTCCTTTTTCAGGATGTATAGAAAATGTTGAAGTATTTAAATGGTTAAATGATACTTTTCTTTTTGAATCAGATGCTGATAAAACATTTAATAGGGAGTGGGCAGTAGATAACCTCACTGACACCACACCTTTTGTAATATCATTAGAACCCCTATTACAGGTTTTAAAAGAATCGGAAATACTTAGGAAACACATAGAGACACATGAACATACCCTTCAGAACAACCTATTATCCGTAATTATTGATAAGGGAAAGCTTATTCATTTGTCTTCACAAATCAAGGAAGAGACCACCCACCACTGGTATGATGTTTTCAGTGGATGGTCTCCTACTGCAACTAAAATATTCACTTGGATATTTAGTCCTATATTGATACTCATACTTGCTTTTGCTATAATGACAATTATTAATTGTTGCATATATGCTAGAATAAAAAAGAAAGTCAGAAGACTAAAGAGAAGGTTCTTCACAGAATTGTAAATGGGTTGACATCGTCCTCCTCTTCGATTCTCTTCGCTTCTGGGATGCTGGTATGGAACTGGGGGATGAGAACTCAGTTCTCCTCTGACAACTCGCGGTCAGGGATAGTACCTGAGGAAGTACTAGCTAGAACCCACTTGTGAGGACCCAGATTTGGGAGAAGGATGATGTCAAAGGGGGAAATGAGAAGATCAGGTTTAGCTGAATGTATAAATCATAGGTTAGAGGTACCCTTTATGGTTGTTTGTATCTGTGATGAACATTTCCTCAACCTGTACTTTCTTAGGATGTAAACTTTCTCAATATGTTCTAAAAGGAAAACTTTCATCAGAATGTTCTTTTATTCTTGCGGTTATGGTTAAGTCATTATACATGACAAATAAGTCACATCTCGTGATGTTCTGTATTACCTTATATGGAGCTGTGTGTCAACAGCCTATGTTTTTGTCATCGGGCGTAGCCCATATATATATATATGCAATAAAACATTTTAGACAGCAGATCGGGTCATTCAGGCTCGGAGCTAAATACGGATATCTGTTGTTCTGTATTTTCATTTCCGTATATATATATATATATATATATATATATATATATATAAGCTTGATAAAGATTGGGAACGGCAATATGAAACTGGTATCAGTGGCCCCTTGGCAAGCCACACCTAACACACATGACATGAGTTAGTTTTTCTAGGACTTTATCCTGTTTGGTGTCTTGTCTTATCTTCTCCAGCCGTACATCTGATATTGGAATGTTTGCTAGTACTGTATGTACCTGTTCTTCCAACTCAGGTTCATCCCGTGCTTCATGTCCTTCTAGAAACACCCTAGACAGTGTATCTGCCATTGGAATTTCCTTTCCAGGCTTATACTTTACTGTGAGATCGTACTGTTGTAATTTCATAACCATCCGCTGCAGACATGGAGGTGTAGAAGCTAGTGGTTTCTGTAGGATGTACTCCAATGGCTTGTGGTCTGTTTCCACAACTACCGGGCGACCATATATGTACTGGTGAAATTTCTCACATCCATTCACAATAGCCAGCATCTCTTTCTCAATTTGGGCATAATTGGCTTGCGTTGTGGTCAATGCTCGTGAAGCATATGCCACAGGATGTCCTTGTTGAGTCAGTACAGCACCTAAGCCAAACTGGGATGCATCCACTTGAAGTACAGAGTCACAGTTTACGTCAAAATATTTCAGTATTGGCCCTGGATGTTTAGTGATCAATTTTTTCACTTTGTCGAAAGTCTTTTCCATGTTTGCATCCCAACACCAAACAGCATCCTTCTGTAGCAGTGTACGCAGCGGTGCTATCTGTTGAGCAAGGCCCTGAGAGAATTTGGATAGATAGTTGAAAATACCTAGTGCTGTCTCCAGCTCCTTTCTGGAGGTTGGGGCCTTCATGTTAAGAACTGCTGTAATCTTCTTTGGATCAGGCTTCAAGCCCTCTTTGGTTAGTAGGTTTCCAAAATATGTAACTTCTTCTACCCCAATTTGCATTTTGCTTGGATTGAGTGTGAGATTCTTCTCACGACAGCGATTGAGTAAAGCAGTAAGATTTTTGTCATGTTCCATTTGATCCTTTCCATAGACCAGCAAATCATCAACTATTACTTCAACACCCTGTAGACCAGCGATCAATTCGTGCGATTTCTTTTGAAATATTTCCTGTGCAGATGCTATGCCGAAAGGTACTCTTGTGAAGCGCCATCGTCCCAAAGGGGAGTTCAAAGTGGTCAAGTAACTGCTGGCTTCATCAAGACGCAATTGCCAGTAACCTGAATGGGCGTCTAGTACACTAAATACTGTTGCTCCTACTAGCTTGTGCGCTATATCCTCTATGGTGGGGAGTTTGTAGTGTTCTCTCATTATGACTTTATTCAAATCACGTGGGTCAATGCATATACGAATTGCACCTGTGTTCTTCTTCTCCACCACAACCATAGAACTGACCCATTCCGATGGTTCTGTGACCTTTTTTACTACTGCCAGCTTCTCCATCCTAGTGAGTTCTTGTCTGACTTTATCCACAAGAGTTAAAGGTATTCTCCTTGGGGCGTGGATGACAGGCTGTGCACCCTCTTTTATACGTATGCGGCTTACACCCGGGAGGCACCCCAGGCCCTTGAATAGATCACAGTACTCACGTTTGATGCCAGCCTCTGTCAGACCTCTGTGCCCACCGTCCACACTCATTATAATCTTCACAAGTCCAATCTCTTTACTTGTTCTGAGACCTAGCACGGCTGGGGCTTGTGTTTCTATCACAAACAATTGTAAAACCTTTTCAGATCCCTTGTATGAACATTTTGCCTGACAGCGACCCATTACTTTCAGCTTTTCACCACCATATCCCATTAGTTTCGGTAGGTCCTGAGTCTCTAAGGGAGATTCATTACTGAGGTGTTCCAGGTATATGTGGCTTGGCACACAATTTACTTGTGCTCCTGTATCTATTTTGAATGTGATTGGAGTTTTGTTAGCCCCTATCTGTAATGTTACAGTTGCTTCATCTGCGGACTGATGTGTTTTTTGTACTGCTGCA